>CM065644.1:5287282-5887282 GCA_033220585.1 Dipteronia sinensis | reverse complement strand
CAAAAGAATAGAATACTCAAAATGAACAGGCTTATTAAAAGTATACTTACCATGACTGAACTACGAAATACAGGATGAGGTTCCTGATATATCCCAGTGACAAATGGATGCTGCACATGTATTGCAAAAGATAGTATTATGAGTGAAACTAAACTTTATCAATTTTTGCATACTGTATATACACTGTTAAAGATTATTATAAAGAATTGGTAAGGAAAATAATCTAAATTCACAATTACCTGCAGCAAGTCTGATGCTGTAGACCTTAAGTTTGGTTCCCTGCCACCACATTTATGTGTATGAGTTGATACCATCGAAATCATTACTAGGAAATCAAACTAAAGACATAACTATGTTATTGACTATGTCAACAAGAAAAGCCAGAATCTAAGAACCTTTGAAACTAAAATGAAAAGAATAGTGGCTCAAATAAGGAGCAAGAAAAAAAATATACTTCTGCAAGCATTTCAACAGAAAATCCTTTGCCTCACTGGAAAGATGATCAGGGATGGGTGGATGAGATTTAGTAGTCCCAATGTGGAAGAGAGCAGCAACCTATAAAAAATAACATACTCTTATTCTGCAACTAATGAAAGAACCTTCGTGCACATCAATCAAATTAATAATAATGTTTAATAAGTGGCTTTAAGTGTGTACCTCCTGGTATTGTTGGCTCCATGGAGGCTTTCCTGTAGCCATCTCAATCACGGTGCACCCCACACTCCATATATCAGCAGAGCTAAAAAGTTGAATTTGGGAAATAATGAGCTCTTGAAATCATATAATAAAATTTACAGGAACATGATTCTATTTTAAATTATTGAAAAGAGAGAAAAAAACACTGCATGAGGATTTGAAAACATGGATATGTACTTCAAACCAAACTAAAAAAGCTTTTTTTTTGAAACTATCATCCAAAAATCTCAACAACAAAAGTTTAACTAGTATTAAAAAGGAAAAGAAAATCACGGCTGCTAGCTTTGGTGCTTAGCTTAGTTGACCAAGGATGATTTAAGCAAGCCTTAAGTTAGAAATAAAACAACTCAAGGATAAGTCTGAGAACAATTTACTTCCAAATATTAGTCAACAATTTCTAACTTACATTTTCTAGACTGAAGAAAATCGTGAAACTTTTCAACAAAATTAACCCAGAAACAATTTCTAACTTATATTTTAACTGCTCCTACTTCCTAGGAAGGCCTATAAACCAAAGCTGAAGCAGATACAAAATAGGATGTCTAGTTTAGATAAAGAGCATAAGCTCAATGATAGAACGGAGTATGTCAAAACTCCTAAAGTTAGACAGCAATCGGAGGTAAATTTTGCATCCCTTTCAATGCAAAGTCAGAGTGAGGCCTGCTTCTTCTCTATCTCCTTCCAATTTTAAAAATCTAAGTTGCAGAATATAGGTTTATCGGTTTGTCCAATTCTAAATCATCTTATAACATTCAAGCAATCTAAATAAGTTAATCAGGAATAGTAAATAAGCCGACTGCTGACCAAAGCATTATCTACAATTCTAGCGAACTTTCCCACAACATTTAACTTTTTGACTTGTTTTCTAAGTATAATTGGATATTGCTGTCAATATTATCCAACATAAGCACACTTATAAGCACAATTACGAATAAGCAATATATATGTTTAACACCATGCATAGGATGAAATGATGAAAAAGCATGTGTTTCCATTTAAAGAGCGCCACTACATAGAACAGTCATAATTTATCATGCCCTACAAGTTAGTGATAAGATGTGATTTCTTATACGAAGTAATGACAGCATGCTGTCTAATTTACTAGAAGGAAAATCACTATTCATATCCATATGCTTCAACATAAAGGTTTTTGTCACAACATCATATTTTTTTTTTGACAGTAATATCATATTATTAAATGTTCAAAGTCTCATTACAGTATTACACAACCTTGACATCATACCTCACCACGTATAAAATAAAAAGTTATTAAAAAAAACTCATATAATTTGAGCACTCTGCAATATTCTCATTCTCACTCTCACTCTCATAATTATTAGAAAAGTTGTATCATGATCATCATAGTAATTAGCATGCTTGTAATAGCTACCGGATCTCACTATAGAGCAAAGTTTCAGCAAATATAAACCAAGTAACCAACAAAAAACTTGCAGAGAAGGCACATTCATGGAAATATATAGACCTTCTAATCTAACTGTGTCAAGACAATCACATAAATATAAGCATGAAGTCAAAAATCTTCCTTACAAGCTATGCCCAGTCTGGAGAATAACCTCCGGAGCCATCCAATAGGGTGTACCCTTCATTGACTTGGCACCATTTATTGTAGCCTGTAGCAACATTAACACCTCAGTACTGATAAGTATAGAAAATCTACAAGAAGTCAAGAAGAATCAAAATTTTCTTTTATTACTTTAAAAAAAAATAAAAAAAATCATACCAGCTCTACAACTTTCTTGGATGCACCGAAGTCTGCAAGTTTAATGCATCCTTTATTATCAACAAGAATGTTTGCTCCCTGAATGGAACATGCCCCTTGTTAAATTAGATTACAGAGATAGAGATGTATATAAGTTTCTTCTGAGAAGAGCTGAGATAAATTACCTTAATGTCTCTGTGCATAATTCCGTTCATGTGAAGATAATCTAGTCCCAATAACAACTGTTTTGTATACATTCTAATAACCTGTTAATCAGAGATAAGCCACTTCAGCATTCCAGAGCTCATATTCTAAAATTGAAAAAAACTAACAATCTACTGTCACTTACAGACTCAGGGAAGGATCCAAATTTTCCTAATAGAGACGATATGGATCCACCGGGAACAAATTCCAACAATATATTCAATGATTCATCCTCTCTTGCAGTTCCCAAATATCTCTAAGTAAAAAGATTTAGGGGAAACAAATCAGATATTGTGCAAATGAAATCAATTCCACGAAAGCCAACGATATAGTAACTCACAACAATGTTTGGATGTTTAAGATTCTTTAAAAGCTTCACTTCTTCTTCGAGTTCTCGAATGTGAGCCTGACATGGAAAATTTAAAAGCAGATTGCAAAAATCAGTGAGATTCAAAAAGACACTTTAATAGCACACTTTAATCTCAGCGAGATTCTGTTTTAGTTAGTATTTCTTAGATTGATTAATCGCCTTTTACTTACAAATGAATTCGATTTTCTTTAGCCGCCGAAAAGTATTGGCATACTACTTATTAAACCCGGTTAAAGAAAACTAATTAATCATACAAAAAAAAATAAAAAATAAAACAACACCACCACCTCACCTGCGTTTTCTCTCTCGAAGCACTGTTCGCTGCAATTGAAACCTACAACCACAATAGAATTTTTTTAAAAAAAAAAAAAAAAACCTCCACAAAAAAACCAACAACAACAGTAGTTAAAAATCAGTAACCTGTTTAACGGCGAGAAGCTCCCCAGAGTCCAGATTCATCCCCATATAAACTCGACCAAACGCGCCACACCCAATCAACTCACCTTTCCTCCACCTGATGGACGATGAGTCGGTTTTAGAAATCGGCGGCAGGGCCGGTACCTGCGGTTTGGAAAACAAACCGATTCTCGATTTCCGGATACTGGAGCCGATCTTCTCGACGAAGCCACTGAATCCTACTCCGGCATCGTCTCCCGACGTGGATCGAAAGACCAGGGATCGGCGGACCGATCCGAGTATGTCTTGCATAGTAGCGTCTCAGTTTCGGATTCCTCGGAATCCGTCGTCGCTTCCTAGGGTACGGTGGCGGTAGTGGTCGTGTTCGTGTACGGAGAAACGAATTAGGGTTCTGCGAGGAGCATTTGAATGTAGAAGTTGAAACTGATAGAGAAATTTGAAGGAGGGAAAAGGAGAAGGGATCTAATTTTGAAAAATAAAGAAATGTTAGATAAAATGATGGTGTAGTTGTTGCCCGTTGGCACATTGTGGGTTTTTTTTTTCCTTTTTTGTGTGTGGGCATTTACGTAAATCTGTCTCTTGTTTATTGGTACTAATGTACTATGCTGTTTGAATATTTTTCACACACATGCCGCTCCCGTTGCTATTTTTATTCACACGTGAGAACGAGTTTAGACTTTGGATTTTGGGACTTTTTTTTCTTTCTTTTTTTTGGTTATGTTAATATGTACCTTCGGATTATGAGAGCAGGGGTCGTTTGTTTTTCCACTTAAAACTTAATGGGTGTTTTTTTTTTTAAGTGATCAAACAACTTTAAAATATATAAAAAAAACTTTAAAAATAAAGTAAGTAAGCGTTTTTCAGTTGATGTTTTTCGAAAAAAAAAATGAAAATGAAAACGAAAACAGTATTTTTAGTTTCAATTTTGAAATTTGAAAACACCTCTGGTAGTATATACTGAAATCCGTATTTTAAAAATAAAAACGGAAAAATCTCGTCTGGTAGGCTAAATGAAAACTATCGAAAATTTCAATTTCAATTTTTACATTTTGTTTAATAGTATAACAATTATAAACAAATTGATTAAATAATTAACCACTAAACAAAATGTATTGCTAGATTTTGATTAAATAAATAAAAAATCAACCTTTAGCAATTATCTAAGATTTGAGTTTTAGAAAAAAAAAAATTGATCTAAGATCTGAGTTTTAGAAGAAAAAAAAAATTGATCAAATTTGTCAACAGAACTGGGAAGATCCATGAGAGCTTGTTAGTTGCTCTGAGGGTTAACAACAACACAACTAGCAGCCGGCGATGAAGAAGACGACCAGCAGCCCGCGACGAAGAAGAGCAGGACGACGAACAGTTGTTGGCGACGAAGACAATGACGAGTTGAAGAAGAAGAAGACCAGATCGGGCGGCGGCCAAGAAGAAGAAGACCAGCTGATCGGCGGTGACGAAGAAGAAAAAGACTAGATCGGCGGCAGCGGCGAGCTGAAGAACAAGAAATACCAGATCGGGAAGAGAGAAGATGAAGATGGGAAGAGAAGATGAGGGAGAAAGAAATGCTACACGTTGGAGAGAAAAAAAAAATTGTTAATTTTTTTGAAAAACAAAAAAAAAACGAAAAACAACTTTCAAATGTTTTTCAAAATTTTCACTTTTAACACTAATTGTGTTTTTCAAACTTTTTTTGTTTTTCGAAAATAAAATGAAAAACAGTTAACGAACGCAAATTCGAAATCGTTTTTGGAAAACAAAAACGAAAACAAAAAAACAGCTGCAGGACGGGGCCTTAACTTTTAACTTAATTTCAAATCACTAGATTACAATTAAAGTACTCTATTCTAAATTTAGTATATACAATTAAGTCTATCCTCTCAAAGAAGATATATTTCCAAATTTATACTAATTTGATATGATGGAGAGATCTTTCTTTTAACATATTTCTTACTTTAAATGGTTTTTAGAAAGGAAAAAAAAACCTTAATTGTCATAGAGACCGGTATATATAATTCAAGAACCTATATAAAAAAATCAATTACCTTTTTTTTTTCCGGTGCATACGAACCGGGAAATTAAAAACAAAAACAAAAATGGTTTCCTTAATTATATATGTTTGAAACATGAACAACATACAAAATAACTTAAACTTTTTTTTTTACAATAAATTGAACTTGAACTTTGTTTGTAGAACATGTAAAGTTATATTCTTTGATGAATTTTTTGTTTTATTAAATTGAACTTTGTTTGCATAAGAACATGTATGTTAAGTTATTTCTTTTAATTAGTACAAGTATAAATGTAAAATTACTTGTCTTCAGACAATTTTATTTATAAAAAAAAAACACGTTGACAATACATTCAGATGTGAGGAAAAAAAATAGTCCCTATTCAGTATTTAGAAAAATTCATGATCGTTCAGTCTTTAGACAAACAACCAATCGACCACTAAATATTTGGATCACAAGTGTAAATAATGTTTAATCTGTAATACATTTTTAGACAGTATTTAATATTTGACCTCGACAAGTCTGACTCCTAAGTTCTTGATTCGTTTGGTATTTTTTTTTTCTAAAAAAAACTGTGAGCACCTACTAATGATTGATAATTAAAAATAATAGTATTTTGATGTATATTGAACATAAATTTATTTATTTTAAATTCTAAATATGTATCTTTGAGAGATGTTAAGTGTTAACACAGTAATTAATATGTTGTCTAAAAAAAAAAGTGTTAACACAGTTTGTCTTTTTATTTTGGACAATTTCATTTTATCATTTATTTTTATTCTCAATGTTTAGGGTCAATAAACACAACTTGATTCATCTTCTCTTCTTAATATATGTACACCTTTTTTTTTTTTTAGTATTACATTAATTCGAGGGGGAGAGTTCGAATCCGTAATCTTGTGGTACATATGTGAGAGAGTTTACCACCAACCAACTTCATCTCGTCTAAGAAATGTACATTTTGCTATGAACTAACAAGTAAACAAAGATTTTTTTTGAAGTGTTATAAAAACTATTACAATAGGATTGTCGGGATCTACCGAGATTAAATATTACATTTGCAGTCCGGATATCTACTCTCATAATGAGAGATACCTATTCCCACAATTCGGACAGAAAACTCTTCACACATACTTGTAAAATGCATATTGTGGGATTTGAACCCCTCACCACATATATGAAAGGAAGATGTACTACCGACTATGCTAGGAGATAATGTTCAACATTTTAATAATGGTTAAAAAAAACTTCTATTTTCTTTCTATACATAACAACAAAAATAATCATTGTTCAAATTTGCAACTTATGAGAATAAAAAATGGATCGTTTAACGGGTGACCCGAGATCAGACGGGCTTCTAATTGGGCTGTTCGAACAGAGCACTAGAAGCACGTGTTAAGATTGCCGTTAGTCCACGCCGTTTAAGACAACGAAAGAAAGAGACAGAGACAGAAGAGAAGAGAAGATGAGTCACGTTTGCGACTCCCGAGAAGATACAATCACTGTACACTTATTAGCACTATAATTTCATTTGTTTTTGTTTCGCGTCACTTTCACTTGTTCCCTCCCCCTTCTCAGCTTACAAGACCCAACTCCTCCTAAATTCATGGATATTTAGCTTTCACTAGGTGTTTGTGTTCAAATTTCACATGAAAATAATATTTTGTTACTTGTGAGTTCTAATTCACAAGAAAAGAGAGAGAGAGAGAGAGAGAGAGATGGGGTTTGATATTGAATCTTTGTCCGAAGCAACATCAGGAGCCATTGGAGCTCTGGTCAGCACCACTATATTGTACCCTCTCGACACTTGCAAGACCAAATACCAAGCCGAAGTTAGAGCTCAAAATCACCAGAAATACAGGTTGATTTCTTCATTCGTTTGTATATTATTTGGTCCCCACTTATGTCTGCTTTAGATATTATTTGAAATTATTTATTTTTCTTGAATTATAACATGTTTGCTGCTCATGTATAAATGTCGATGCCTATGTTGTCAGTTTTTTTTTTCTTGGGGAATTTTTTTTTTGTTTGAAATGTTCAAAACCAGAATTTTAGGTTGCTTTAAATAGAAATTGTATGCTCAGCTTACCTTTTAATTAAGTGAAATACTGGATATTATGGTTTACAGTTATAATTCCCAAAGGTAATTGATTGAAATGCTTGTTGTTTTATATATATATATATATATATATATATATATATATAGAAGATTCAACTCTGAATTTCAATTTCTCTGCTGCTGTTGTTGTTCAGGAACATCTCTGATGTTCTGTGGGAGGCGATTGCTACACGTCAGGTTCTTTCGTTGTACCAGGGGCTTGGGACGAAGAATTTGCAGTCGTTTATTTCGCAATTTGTGTACTTCTATGGGTACAGCTTTTTCAAGAGGCTCTACTTGAAGAAAAGTGGAAGCAAAAAAATAGGAACAAAAGCAAACTTGATCATTGCTGCGGCTGCTGGGGCTTGTACGGTCGTAGTGACACAGGTGATTGATTTTTCGAAGTTCTTCTTTTGCTTGATAAGGATTTATATGTATATATCTGTATTCTCTGAAGTTAAATGTATTGGGTTTTTGCATACTATATGGTCATGACTGAGAAAGTTGTAAATGTTTAGATTAGAGATAATTTAGATTATAAGATTTCATAGAAACTGGCAATCTCTATTTTCCAATGTGCTTCTTGAGTTCCAATGATTTAGGTATATTTTGAAAACCTCTTGGGAAGTAAATACACAATTCCTTCAGAATCATCGAAAAAGACTTTCAATAACGGAAAGTATGCTGATTCTGTAAACAATAATTAAATAACTTCTTGTCGTATGGTTGCATTTGGATTCATGAATTTAGAGCAGATGATTTGGATATGTTTACATGAATTTAAGAAGGGATAGAGTTGATGCTACAGTTTGTTTTCATCTTCTCTTGCATCGTTGCAGATACAAAATTTAATTTTGCAAATATATTGTTTTTTAATGGTAATCACAGTTGTATCAATGCCCGTTACAGTTTTCAGCTATAAGTGAGTACTACATATTATGACGTTGGATTTTGTTTCCTAAAAGAACACTTTTTTTTTTAATCAGCCCTTAGATACAGCATCCTCAAAAATGCAGACAAGTGAATTTGGAAAATCCAAAGGACTTTGGAAAAGCCTTTCAGAGAGGAATTTGAGTGAGTCATTTGATGGTCTTGGCATATCTCTTCTCCTGACATCAAACCCATCCATTCAGGTAATTTAATATGTCTTTTGATAAATCAGAACTGATCAGGTGCAGGATCCCGCACCTGATGATTTTCGTTTGATAGATAGGTCATGTGTGTGGCTTATTTATAACTTAGGAGATTAATGCCCTAGTGGCTAGCAAAACATAAAAGAAGAGTAAAATAAAACTAGAAATAGCTGCTCCTCCTTAAAGGAAATGCCTCTAAATGTTCAGCACAGTATCAAAGAAGGTAGATGTCAAGAAGGAACTTTGGATCGAAATGGTGCCCAAAAAACAATTTATAATTTGCGACTTCTATTTTCAATTGTTACTAGGTAGATTCTTTCTTTTCATTTTTGAAATTTTGGGCTGGGCAGCTAGTAGAATTTAAGACTTACAGAGAGCACGACGAAGTAAGCTGAAACTAGGACTTTCGTGTTGTATACAGTACACGGTTTTCGATCAGTTGAAACAAAGACTACTGAATGGGCGGTTGAACAGAGAAACTGGTGCCGAGTCATCCCCAGAATCCCTTTCTGCATTCTCTGCTTTCGTGTTGGGTGCAGTCTCAAAGTGTATTGCCACTTTCTTGACTTACCCTGCTATCAGGTAGATAGTTTATTCAATCAATCTGCCCTAAACTTTTCAACTCTTTGGAATTCATCTTACATGAGATTATTCCATTTCGGTTTATCAAAAAAATTCAACAATTAATAAGGTATGATACTAAACTGATATATGAATTGCACCCAGGTGTAAGGTCATGATTCAGGCTGCAGAATCCGATGAAGATGAGAACAAACAATCTCCACCGAAGAACCAAAAGACAGTTGTGGGTACACTCCATACGATTTGGAAAAGTGAAGGTCTACTAGGTTTCTACAAAGGATTAAAAGCCCAGATCCTGAAGACTGTCCTAAGCTCAGCATTGCTTTTAATGATAAAGGAGAAGATCACAAAGACCACATGGGTTTTAATGCTTGCACTTACAAGGCTTCTATCCGTTACTCGCTCTAGACTGAAGAGTACTTGATGACAGGAGAAGTGCAAGGGCTATTGAACCATTGTATATTGAAAGGCTCAGCTGGATTCGTCTATCAGGTGGATGGGATTTGTATGGAATGCAATAATATTTGATGTAGATTGGAGGCAAGTTTGTATTTTTATTTTTTCTGGATGAAATATTCATATTGTAGCTGCAAGGAGATTTATTCTGTTCAATAAAATTTACACGGTTTTGGCTTGCACTAGCCTTGGAGCTATAAGTTTTCCCTTATCTTGATTGTTAGTTGTAAAATTCAAATATTCCCTCCTAAAAATAGATTATTTAGGTCTTCAGATCTGATTCAGGATTAGTAGAAAATCAACCCACTAGCTATAACAATCTGGTTCAAACAAACCATTGAAGCAGGTTGGTCATCGGTCTGCAGTTTCAGCTAAAACTAATGAATCAGCACTAAATCGGGAATGAATTTCACATTGGTCACATATAATGCCACTGGTTTTGGTTTTGGAGATTTCAGTGGCCATTAGACATCTAAAATCCATAAAACGAAATATCCATGCAATTCTACATATATGCTCAGTAACTCATCAAGCACAAAAGGGTTGATTAACAAACAAAGAACAATGAAAAAAATATCAAAACTCAGAAATAAAGATTTCAAATTTAGATTACGTGCCTCTGAGGTATGTCTCTGAAATTCTCCACCAATCAGAACAGATATATCAAAAGTACCTTGTAAAATGAAAGTCATTTATAAAGAAAACGTACGTGTGAATTTCAAGTTCCTATCTAGTTGGGACAGCCAAAGAACTCCTTTGTATTTTAAGGTGGCATTTATGAGTCGTAATGTCAGGGAAAAAGAACGATTAACTTCACATCAGAACATCAATAGAGCACCGATCAGACAGAACAGTAAGTTGTAACCCAGACCAATCTTAGAAAGCAAACTGGCAGCGTTTTTCGCGTTGTTACTTGTGTCTGTCACATAGCTTCCTTCAGGTGTGCTTGTGGTCAAGATAACAACAATCCAGTTACCTTCAGAACCAATACCAACTCCTGTGTACTTACTGTCATTGAGATTGTTCGAGTACTGAGACTTGGTGTAGTTAGAGAGCACAAGATCTGGAATGAGGTTAGGAACACAAGCAGGCATGACACTTCCACCCTGTGTGTTGGAGATGTTCAAATGGCACTTGGCTAAAAGGTTGGGTAGTTAGGGAGCTGTGTCTCAGTGCCTGGTACGGTGTTTGCACCTGTAGTGTTTGTACAGGGTTGATTCTTAAACTGGTCTGCTAGTTCATCAGCAAGGCACTCCGCATTGTCATTTTTCGTTAGAGCTGTCAAATTCAAGGATGCCCTCTGGCTGTTAATGCTTTGGAAAAGTGTATCTTTCTCATCTGCAGCAAAAAGTAGTGGAGAAGGGAAGTCAAGTTTCACAACATCAATTAAGAGATTTGTTTCAAGTCAATGCTCTAGTAGTTACTAATCTAATTACTAAACAGAAAGGCAGTTTAGATTATCATATAAGTTCTGAATCAAAACCAAGTTTGTTAACGTTTGAAGACCAAACATAGTAGACCAAGAAATGCAGGGTTTGTGTAGTGTAACTAAGATGGGAAAAGTTCCAAAATGTTCAGAAGCTATGTGTTACGCAAACGTGTTGTCTCCTATATTGCTAAACTTATAAGGGATCTGACCAGTTAAAACATTTGGAAAGTAGGGTGAAGAGCTACACTTTGCCTCATGGAGAAGGATCGGAACAGAGAAGATAACAACAGACAATAATCAATGGTGTATTGTTAACATTTGTGGAAAGGTTCTTTAAAGAGTAGTTAGAAATATAATCAATTTATGCTCTTGTAGATTGGTTGGTGAAATATGAGGGAAGAGGTACGGAAACAACAATCGTAATCTCAATTACGAGTTCCACGATGGGAAAAATTTGATTAAAATTAATCACATTATTTCGAGTAGCAATCAGGTCTCATTTGTTGAGAAAAGAGCAATACTTCCACCATGTACTATGGGAGGAGTAAATCATTGTTTTAACTTCTCTTATTACACTTTTTTTTTTCTTTCTGAATTCTGATTCCTATATCTAGTTTTAGGATTCTCAGATTCTAGTTCTATAGTTACAAGGTTCAACCAAGGGCCATAATCTAAGTTAATTGTGTAATAGATTAGGACACGAAAAGGTTTCGAACGAGGTTTCAGGGATCAACAAAAAGGACTAATTGGAGGAAATTGAAAGAAAAAGGAAAAAAGGCATGCAACCAACCTGATATAGTAGAATTGCAGCTTTGGATTTGTTGGAATTAATGCGTTATATATCCTCCTAATTAGATAGCTAACAAATGTGAGCATCTTGTAATAGATTCTACTGCATAATTTTAACATAAAGCTTATATTAATTAAATAATTAAGAATAACACTTGAATCAAACTCAGAGCCACACAAAAAATCGGAAACCAACTAAACAGATGCAATTAAAAAAAAAAAAAATCACATCCCCAACAAAGAATCACTCCATCGGATCGGTAATTACTAAACATCATTATTGGTTAATCAAGAAATCCAGATCAATCCTAGTAAACGGATCTCATCTAACTTTTTTGAGCAATCAAAATAAGCTGGACACTACCAGATAATTGAAGATGTAAGAATGTAGATTCAAGAACTCAAATAAATACTATAAATAGCCTCGAAATGGAAGAAAATAAGCGACCATAAAATCAAACCACAAATGCATGTTGAAAAAAGAAGAAGAGAGAAACAAAAGACTTACCAGTATCACATTTGACAGTGAGATTCATCCAGAGAAAGCACAAAAGAAAGAGAAGATGAAACCAAGAAGAAGAACAAGAAGAAGAAGAAGAAGCCATCCTCGTAGCTCTTTGTTTGTTAATGAAGAAGAAGAAGAAGAAGAAGAACCCAGAAGAGAAATGGTGTCGGTTATAGATGTGAAAACGAAAATAAAATATTTAACAGAAGATACTAGTAGGAAGCTTGTAGCTTTCTCTTCACATTAGTCAACTGTCACTCAAGCTTTGTTTATACGTTTTCATTTGGTTTGCTTGTCTCTCTCTCCTGGACCCGGATTCGTAGTTAGGTGTTTGAAAGAACTGTGTGACCAGCCAAACGACGTCGTTTGGTGATTTTTAAATTGGGTAAAAATCATTTTAGGCCCTCTAGTTCACCCTATTACACGTTCTAGTCCCCTTAGTTTCAGTATTGACCATGCAGGTCCCCATAGTTTAAGTTTATGGTTGGTTAGGTCCCTACGTCCAATTCCGTTAGGTTTCCGTCAGAAACGTGAGGGTATAACGGTAAAAATATAAATTAATAATAATTTATTTAATAAAAAACTAATATTAAATAATAAATTAATAAATAATAATGTATTTAATAAAAAACTAATATTAAGTAATAAATAATAATAAATAGTTTTTTAAAGAATTAAACAATAAATAAATATTAAAAATCTCATATTCTCATCAAATCCAAACCTATCAAAAAAACTCTTCCATCATCTTCTTCAACTCCTACTCCATCATAACTCAAACACAAACCCTAAACAAACCCGCTGCTGCCCTCTAACCTCCGCTGCCACCCTTTAACTTCTCTCATCTCTCCCCAAATATCTTCACCAAACCCATACATTCAACCCGCCGCCACCGGATTATGTTCCACACACACACACTCTCTCTCTCATTTCAAATCCAATTAGATTTTGGTTGATTTCGTTTTAGGGTTTTGGATTGCCCGATTGCTTTATTTCAATTTAGGTTTGGGTTGCTATGGTTCTTTGTTTTAGGGTGATGGTTGGCTTTGATGAGATGGGGTGGGTTCAAGTTTGTTGGGCGACATAGATAGGGTTTTTTGGGTTCAGGTTCGTTGGACGGCAGCGGAGATGGGGTTTCTGGATTCTAGGGTGTTTCTGGGCTCACTTGGTGGTGGTTATGGTGTTTCTGGATTTGCTGGGCGGTGGCGATGGTGTTGACCAGTGGCGATTGTCTTGAAGATCTGGGTTTGTTTGTTTGTTGAATGATGTTTGAAGATGATAGAGTTTGAATATGATGACTGCAATGGTGTTGAATGATGTTTGAAGATGATAGTTTGAAAATGATGGATTTTCGTAAAAAGAAATCTGTATTTTGTTTATTTGATTTTTTTCTTATGTTATGGATGATGAATGAAGGAGTCAGAGAGAGATGTTGGAGATCTGAGAGTGGCGGCGGCGAGGTGGTTGGAGATCTGAGAATGACGACGACGATGGTGGTTTTGTGTTCATTCTAGGTTCTGGGTTGAAGATGTGAGAGAAGATGAGATCTGGGAAATGAAACAAGAGATGGGTCTAGTGGAGATCCAGATTCGATCTCCACCAAATCCAATTTTTTAATTTAATATCTTTTTTCGATTTTGTGTACGTCCAGATCCAGATCTCCACCAAATCCATTTAATCTTTATTTTGTTTATTTAATTTTTTTTCCTTTAATTGATGTTGGTGATTGAAGAGGAGAGAAGATGGAGATCTGAGAGATCTCTTCCAAAAAATAAATATGTTTTTTTTGTTTTTTTTTTTAATTTTTAATTTTTAATTACCAGTAAAATATCATTGAAGGACTAAACTGTCATTTTGCATTCTGAACATGTCAAATAGTCTATTTTTAACGAAAACCGTAACAAAAGGATTAAACGGGTCAATACTGAAACTAGAGGGACCGGAACGTATAATAGAGTAAACTAGAGAGACTAAAATGATTTTTACCCTTTTTAAATTTTAATGTCTAAATGGCATACATTAACTACTTCTTGTAATGATAAGTAAGCATGCAAATAAGCATGTAAAATACCGATCCACCGATGGTAGTGTATCATGTGACTTTTTTTCTTTTATTTTTTTCATTTATCTCATAAATTGAGCTAATGGTACACTTTCATTGATAGAATCAGTATTTTAAGTACTAACCGGTCAATACTCAAATATTGTTCTTAATAGAATAATTACAATAGGGTTTAGCAAATTTATTGTTTTTCTAATACATTTAGTTAATCTATAATGTTTTACTTTTAAAATAAAAATAAAAATTATTTGGCATATTTTAATATTCATAAATAGTCAATGTTGGTGGTTCAAGTTTTAAAATTAAATTCTACTACCGAGATTCAAATGTTGGTATTCAAAATCGCAATGCGTGTAGATTTATTTGGACACCAATTTTCATCTCATAAGTCATACCCACAATAAACAAATTTGAATTTTAATAATTTATCATTTACAATCTCTAGATAGAATATCAAGATTAACCCTTAATCTATTAATAACTATTTTAATTAAATTGTTTTTCTTCCAACCCACATAAAATCAAATATGGATGAAGAATCCTAACTGCTAACTCAAACAAACTATTGACATTTTTATTTTTCTTTCAACTCATCTCATGCAAAAACTAAATTGGAATTATTCATAGCTTTTATAAGCTCAATTAGGAAGTTAATATAAAATTAATTTCTTCTCATAAGGTTACCTTTATAGACTTTTTAATCTATGTTAACTTGACAAACACTAACTAGTCAATTAGACCCGAAAAGTGAGTTTTTATAAGGAATTCGGTGGAAAAATTTAATGAGACTGTGCTATGTTGAATTATTATAATATTTTAGGATTTGAGGATGGGATAACTCGAATACATTATCTCTTGGATTTATAGATATAAGTATGAAAGATTTATTATTGAGTCAACCACATCTTGTCCGTAATAAAATTTTGTTTACTACTCAGATAAAGGACAAAACAGTGAAATACTCTAACAAGCTCTTACTAATAATTAATAGGGTTAGTAGCACGGGTCCCTTTTGAACTTTACACGAGTTTGTATTTTACTCCCTGAACTTTTTTTTAAACATTAAACCAATTGAACTCTCATTTTCTTTGCACTTTGTTCAAAATCCTTACACTGTCCATTTTTTTGTCATGACAAATTGCACTAAGTTCCCTTGATTATATACATAATTGCATCAAACCGAAAACAATATAATAATATAACATAAATACCCATTTGACCAAAATTTAAAATTTAAAATTTAAAACTGAAATAATGGTTAAATAATAATAAAATTTTGAATTTTGATAAAGAAAATTAAACTAATAGAGAAATGAAAAAATTAAATTGATTTAAAAATTATTTAAATTATCTTTTTTTATTTAAATACCCCTAAATATAAAACCCAGACGAATTATCATTTAAATTATCTTTTTTAGTTAAATATCCATAAACATCACCTGTTCATTTACAATAACAAGGGTATTAATAATGTTAAAAACAAAAATTAAATAATTAAATAATAATATAATAATATAATAATAATAATTAAACAAGAAAATAATAATAATGATAATAATAACAGTAATATTAAAAAATAATAATAAAATTATTTTAAAACAAAATAGGTAGATATTTAAATTGATCTCCAGAATCTATCTCAAATATTCACGGTGGTGATCAATTTACAAAAAAATAATAAGAAGAAAAAAAAAATACAACAAAATTGAAAAAACAATTTTTTAATTTATTATTATTATTTTATTATTATTGTTATATTTATTATTATTATTATTTTTGACATTATCAATACTGGGGATGACAACGGGTCGGATCGAGGCTAGATCGGCCAGCCCGAAACCCGAACCCGTTTTTTATAGGTTGCCCCCAAACTCGACCCGTGACTCGAATGAGTTTTCGATTTCTGCTCCAAACCCGACCCGAATGGGGTAGAGGTGCCCCAAACCCGACCCAAATGACCCAATTCATTTACGTAAATTTAAATTTAATATAACACGATAACTAAGTTTAATAAACATTAAATTCATAAGTAAAATACAAATACAAATATCAAAATGACTTAAACAAAAATACAAAATATATTCAACATTTTCGGTAACAATAAAATTCATTCAATATCTTCACCAAAATATTTTAAACATAAAAAATTCCAATAACAAAATCCATCAAACGTATTCACCATCACTCTGTCTTCTTGAAAACAAGCATGATTTTTTCAAACATGAACATAGGGTTTCCTTCTTTCTTTACCTTTTATATTTAAGAGATATATATATATATATATATATATATTATACGGGTCAAACAGGTCGAGTCAGGTCAAAAGGGATCGCCCCATGCCCGATCCGATAACCCGCTAGGGTCAAAAACTTTACCCCAAAACAGCATTGTTACCCGTTTTTACTTCCCTAATCCCACCCCGAATAGACCAGGGCCCCGCGGGTTTGGGGCGGGTCAGAGATTTTTGCCGTCCCTAATCAATACATTTGTTATTATAAATGAACAAGTGATACTTAGGAATATTTAAATAAAATGTATAATGTAAATGATAATTCCCCTTATTATTATTTAAAAATGAAAATAATTTATTATTTTTTATATTATTATTATTATTTAATTTTTTATTTTTATTTTTGACATTATTAATACCTTTGCTATTGTAAATGAACAAGTGATATTTAAATAATAATAATAATAATAATAATAATAGTTATTTATTTAACCATTATTTAAAATTTAAAATTTAAAATTTTATTTTTAAAATTTGATCAGATTGGTATTTAAGTTATATTATTATATTGTTTTCGGTTTGATGCAATTATACATATAATCAGGGGAACTTAGTGCAATTTGTCATTACAGAAAAATGGACGACGTGAGGATTTTGAATAAAGTGCAAAGAAAAGAAGAGTTCAAAGGGTTTAACATCTAAAAAAAGTTCAAGGGGAAAAATGCAAACTGACGTATAGTTTGAGGAGGATTGATCCTAATACCCTAATTAATAAATAGGTAGTGTAACACAAAATTTACCATTAAAGGAAAGTCAACCAATAATACAGGTGGTTAAGTTTCCTATAAAAGAAACTTTTAAGGTACAGATTAATAGTAACCATTAATAAAATACCAATCTTGCATTAGTTGTATTAATAAATACCAATCACAGATCTCTCATCTATGTCTCCTCATCATGCTATTTTGTGATTTCTTCTTGCTATCCAATCAGATGATTAATCCATCAAAGACAAATTATGGTTTATCATATACAATCACATATCCATCAAAGACAAATTATGGTTTATCATATACAATCACATATCTCTGTCTCGTCAATGCAATGACTAACCATCCAAATATTTCTTGGTCCACTCATTATTGGTCCATGTACTTCCTGGAATTGCAATTATTGATAAATGATTAAAATCCATGAATACCAACCCGGCCCAACTCAAAATCCCAATATAAAATGTCTCAATCTTTAATATAAGTGATTTAAATGCAACATCTTCAACGTTACTACTTTAAGAAATCTTATTTTTTATTTTTGAAATATTACAATAATTTAAAGTCCGGAGAGGAGAGAGATTTAAACCTATAATCTTTTGGTGTAGATGTAATGAGCGTACCACTGAATCAACATTATCTTGTCACTTTAAAAAATCTTATTAGTTAAACTAATAATAAATATAATATTACAACTCTTACAAAGAAAACTATAATCATAGGAATCATGAATATCGCACCATAGGATATATATATATATATATATATATATATATATATTTGACGGTATTTATCTATTCACCTATCTATACTATGTAATTTTTTTAAAGCTTTTACTATTATTAGGATTCGAGCTGCCGACTTGGCAGTCATTTGCCTAAACCCCTAGCTCGTTCATCTACCAATTGAGCTATATATATATAGTCTTTCTATTGTCAGTACGAACTAATATGAAATATATCAATTATTTGTATGTGGACCATTGGATTTAAAAGATGTTTTGACAAGTACATGCAGTCAAGTCAAAAACATTTAAATCCAATGGTCAACATGTAAGGAATTGATATATCTTACATCACTTCACAATAGAAACAATGTATATATATAAATTATAATATTAATAAAATTAATTAAACAAACATGACACTACTCAACGTCATTTCTCACAAATAAAAATCTAAGGGAGAAACCTTAAGAATATTCTTGGACTCGTAATTACTTACCAATTGTGAGGACTTATTTGTAGTTTACTTGCAAAAACACAAAAGAAATTGGTGGATGCAATTGATTTTGGATAACGTGGCCCAATCCTCCAATAGCATGCATGCATTATTCCACGTAAGCAACTCTCCGTCTCTCTTCACTGTGTATAGCGTATATGCCTCTTAACAAACAAGCTCTCCATTGATTAGAATTACAATTTTCTCCTTGAGTTTCCAAGAAAATGGCATTATCCGCCGATGGCCGGTTCTCCCTATCAGCTACCAGCCACCTACGTGGCGTGACAGGATTAGCCGGAAGCTGGAACTGGAGGCTAGTAAAGTTTTGTAATGGAGAGTTAATGGGGCAAAAACTGAACATGACACAAGTTCGAAATGGAGACAACATGAGTAAGCAGGCTGCTGCTAATAAACGACAGGTTTGCATGTCTCTCACTACTGACATCCCCGCCGGCGAGTCCAAGGTGAGTGCCTCTATATGTTGTTGACGATGATAATATATTAGTGATATATATATATATATATATATATATATATATATATATAATTTGGATGTTTTTGTATTTTGTTTTTCAAATTTTGGTGGGTGGTGCATGCATGTATGTATGTAGTTGAGAGACTTGGATATGGAAAGGAGAGATCCACGTACAGTTGTGGCAGTCATTCTGGGAGGAGGAGCTGGTACTCGTCTCTATCCTCTCACCAAGCGACGTGCCAAGCCTGCTGTGAGTACACACTATTAGGCTATTTGTGTACGAAATCGATTATGTAACGTTATAGAGTGATCTGAACACTTTTTTAAAAGTGATCTAAAAGTGACCATATCACTATGTAATGTTACAAAATGGGTTATATATGTAACGTTACATAAATAGTGATCCCGCACCTTAAACCTCCTCTTGTTGAGTAATAGTGTGTTTATATTGTAGGTTCCCATTGGAGGTTCATACAGGCTTATTGATGTGCCAATGAGCAACTGCATTAACAGTGGAATCAACAAGGTCTACATTCTCACCCAGTATAACTCAGCATCGCTCAACAGGCATCTCACACGTGCTTACAACTTCGGCAACGGTAGCTTCGGAGACGGCTTCATTGAGGTATATATACATTGGCTGCAGTTGATTGATTATATGACAAAATGGTTCAAAAAACATATAGTTGCTATGCATTGTATACTCAGATAAACAATTGTGAAGTATGTTAATTTTTCAAGGTTTTCATGGGCTGTTGTTGTATATAAACATATCAGGCTCTAGCAGCCACTCAGACTCCTGGAGAGGCAGGTAAAAGGTGGTTCCAGGGTACAGCAGACGCCGTTCGACAATTTCATTGGCTTTTTGAGGTACCTAAATTCTCTCTTCATTAATGTCTTCCACAACTCAAAAGGCTCACAGTATTATGCTTCTCATTCAATAATAGGATGCAAGAAGTAAGGATATTGAAGATGTGCTGATTCTATCCGGGGATCACTTATATAGAATGGACTACATGGACTTTGTTCAGGTACAGCATCTCATGCAAGATTATTTCAGGCAATTGATAGAATTTTCATAAATTATCAGTTTACCCGATTGATCCTGTGAGGCTGTGACTCGAACTTGATATTAAGATTCTTCGTTTGATTTTCAGAATCATAGGCAGAGTGGTGCAGACATCACCATTTCTTGTTTGCCAATGGATGACAGGTGAGAAACTAGTTGCTTTAGGTAGAATTGGAGTACTACAACTGTGAAAACATATAGGGAAATTTTCATGGTCTCCTTCCTAGTCCTATTGGTTTCTGCTACTGTTTCTGAGAGTTCTATGTTTACATGATAGCCGTGCCTCAGATTTCGGTCTGATGAAAATTGACAACAGAGGAAGGGTCCTTTCCTTCAGTGAGAAGCCTAAAGGAAATGACCTGAAAGCCATGGTAACCATTCATGTCTGTGATTCATTTCAATTTCGAATCATGATTCTGATTCTGATTCTGATTCTGATTGATTATGTATGCTAATTTCGTTAATACTATATATATAGGCAGTAGATACAACTGTTTTGGGACTTTCGAAAACAGAGGCTCAGAAGAAACCATACATTGCTTCAATGGGCGTATACGTCTTCAAGAAGGAGATACTTCTTAATCTTTTGAGGTACCTGGAGATTTTACCTTCACATATAATTAAGTAGATAAGAAATGATTTTTGTTTCAATTTAAAAATGAAAGAGCAGTAATACCTTGAGTTGATTCAATCAAGCAAGCACGGCACACGCACAAACAGAAAGAAAGAGATGCAATTTTAAACCTTTAACATACGAATACTTGAGAGTTACAAAAATTAATTTGTCAGGTGGCGTTTTCCAACAGCAAATGACTTTGGATCAGAAATAATCCCTGCATCAGCCAAAGAATTCTTCATAAAAGTGTGTACCTGTACTAATCTTCGGAAAACTAGTTAACTGCTTCAAATAATGTCCCTACTTGAGAGTTATTCGGCATTTCTTATGTTTACGTATAACATTTCGAGCAGGCTTTCTTGTTCAATGATTATTGGGAAGACATAGGGACCATCAGATCCTTCTTCGAAGCTAATCTTGCCCTCACTGAGCATGTAAGTAACAAATCAATAAAAATAAATTCTTCTCATAAGCTTTTAATGCTCATGTAGGCTGCATCTGGAAGAAGGATGATCATGAACCCTAAAGTTAATGATCTGAGATATAAATATACCATAGATCTTTCATGACAAAAGATGTGCTACACAACATTCGAAAAGGAACTCTGTAGGTCTAATTTTCACCAACGGATTTGATTCCTCAAACCGATGGGTTGATTGTATTGTAATACTCCTGTCTAACAATTAACACTATAGTTCTCTAAAAAATAGCCTTTTTATTGATTTCTTAGTAACTGTGATTGACATTTAATGATTATAGACATGCAAGCTTTTATTGGCACAAGTGATCTCACATTTCTTTGTGACTTTCAGCCACCAAGGTTTAGTTTCTATGATGCAGCAAAGCCAATGTACACATCTAGAAGAAACTTACCGCCATCAAAGATCGACAAAAGCAAGGTTAGTAAAACAAATTTCAACTCATATTTTGAAGTTTTTCAGTTGACAAATTATGCTTCAAGCATTATCCACAATGTTAACCTACCCAGTATATACAGAGAGTCAAACAAGAAATTACCATAAGTACTTGCCCGTACTTGGCAGTTACTAGTCAGGCATATAAAGTATAACAAGTATGCATGCAATGAAGAGGAAAGGGAATTACTACAATGAACAGATCAAACAATTGCAAGACTCAATTCTTACTCCTAATTGCAGTTTTTGAATTCTTAAGATTTCTTGTGATTCTTGTGCAGATTGTTGATTCAATCATATCGCATGGAAGTTTCTTAAATAACTGCGTCATAGAACACAGTGTTGTTGGTATCAGATCCCGAATAAATTCTAATGTTCACTTAAAGGTTAGTTCCATAATCCTTCTTGTTGGAGAATTTCTGAAATGTTATTACACCAAATGTAATTATGTAAATTTAAATCTTCCAAGCAAACCACCTTCTAAATGTAGAATATGCTGGGTTGTTTAATCATATAACTTTCATGTATCATATCCAAACTATTCGGAAAATTTCAATCATTTGCTTACCATAAACTTAAAATGTTATAGGAAACATAGAAAATGAATCTATGTTTTGACATTTAAATATTACTTGGTACTTCTAAGTTCTAACTGAAGTACATTTTTTTATGGTGAAATATGCAGGATACAGTGATGCTTGGTGGTGATTACTATGAAACAGATGGTGAAGTGGCATCACTGCTAGCTGAGGGAAGAGTTCCAATTGGAATTGGGGAAAATACTAAAATAAAGTATAAAAAGCTTAAACTTCCCTGCCTTAGTTTTTCTAAATCTTCTACAATCTCTTGTTTCTAATGGTTCTTATAATTATGTGGTACAGGGAATGCATCATTGACAAAAATGCCAGAATAGGGAAGAATGTTGTTATTGCAAATTCAGAGGTATGATTTTTCCTAATTATAGATGACATAGCCAGTTTGTGGCAGAGTTAAAACTCACATATCCTCTCAACTACTAATGAGTTTTCAATTCTTAAGTTGAGTAATTTTGATACAATTGGCCATCTATGTTGTGATCATTCTAACTTTGCGAGCCAAGCCAGAATCCTGAGCAATCATAAACCAAGTCTTAATAATACAATGCAGAAAATGTTCGGACTGAACTAATATGTGTGACTTATGGGTGGATTGCACATATTGGGAATTTACACCCATCCTATCAAAAGGGGGATTTGGGTTTCTTATTAGCAGAATAATTATGAAAAAAGGGTACTAATTTGGAAATCCTATAATCCATCTAGACTTGGAGTTACTTATTCTTTTTCCATTTACTTGCAGGGCATTCAAGAGGCTGACAGATCTTCAGAAGGATTTTATATTCGCTCTGGGGTCACCGTCATATTGAAAAACTCGATAATAGAAGATGGATTAGTAATATAATTTTGTCCTCGGAAATTGAGAAAATTAATGAGACATGAATCATTATGTTCACGAATGACTAGAATAAATTTTATAAGCTTGAGAATAATCAGAATTCTTTATCATGTGAAACTGTAATCCTTATTTCAATCAAGTGCAAAAGCAAAACTATTTCTCAAAAAGGAAGCACTGAAACTGAAAATTCACAGTAAAAAAAAATCTGAAAACATTAGGATGTCACTCTTTGGGAACTTGTGGCTACTGGCTAGGAGCTGAATCTGAGTGTAGTATTTGTATAAATTATTACCAGGTTGATGACATGTTGAGTGTTAATATCACATCTATTCCAATATCTAGGGGGTGCTTTGATTCCTAATCCAACGACAATTTACAAAAATTAGGTTATAACTTGGTAATTGGGAAATGATTCAAATACAATCCCAAAAAAATCACAAAACAATATTTCCTTGTTTTTAGATTTTAAACTAAATATTAAGATTTCAACCAAATAATTTATTTCAAATTTTTTGCATTTCTTATTTTCAAAAACAAAGAATTGCATTTTAGATCAAAATTCAAACATCCCATAAATATGTGATACTCTTATACAAAAGAAAACGGTGTACAAGCATGCCACCATTTTTACCATAAAAATACATCTTAACAGGTCAAATTAACAAAGAGTTAATGTACTGTTTGACAACCTAATGGCGCATAATAGTTCGTGTTAGAATGAAAATCACAGTAGTTGTTCAACCGCAGGACAAACTTATGCCCAAGACAATTATTTTTGCACAGATCAAAATATACATCCAACCATCCAAGACTGCAAGAAAAACCGTGATTGACATTTTTTTTCATTAAAGAAAGCGAATGTGTATGATGAATGAACCTAATTGAGGTTAGAAAGAAAAGTTAGCAATCTAGCAATCAGATGAACTATAGAATTCCATCCCATCAAAGTTAGCAATCTAGACAATTCCATCCCATATAGCTCTTGTGAAATCAATTTTGAAGTGACACAAATTAAAGGTTAGCTTAATATCTAAAGTATATACTGAGAATTTCTTTCAGAACTTGTTTTTATTTAGCCATCTTTTGTTCCATAAGATTAATTATCAAGTTTCCGAAATCCTATCTCATCATAGAGATGGGTGCAACCACTTGAATGAAAGCAAAAGCAAAGGAAAGAAGGAGATGAAGAATATGAATAAATTATAGATTTAATATTGGACCTGGAAAGTAAGTACTTCACAGTTAAACTTCAACTCATTTTCATATCTTTGCAAAACAAATTGCTCCTCTGATGTTATAATATTGGTAACGGTGCATTTTTCGTCTGAAAATGGTTTCCTACCTGTTCTTCCAGCTCGGTGAAGATAATCTACAGCAGTTCTTGGTAGATCAAAGTTGTATATATGAGTTGTTTCCGGCAGATCAATCCCTCTGGCTGCTATATCTGTAGATACAAGAAGATAACCTCCTCCTTGTCTAACTTCCTGTATTTAAAAATGAACACATCAAAACTTCTAATTATTTATCTGAGCATACAAAGAGCTGGGTGCCCTTCTTTAAAAAAGAAAAGAACAAAAATATCATGTTGGGGAAATAACTTATCATAGCACAGACAATATCAACTCTCAAAGGTAGTGAATTTTCAGAAACGAATTGCAACACTCATAAACATACTGTAACATTTGAATGGATAATAATGCATTCACTAATGAAATAAAATTCTACTTTTATGAATAGCTCATAAGTAGGCTATAGACAACAGTTTCATGTTGAATTATAAGCATAGTTAACACCCCACACTTTCTTTTAGCAAAGGGGACAAATGCTCCAACATTCACCCAGTCAAGTCACTGAAGCGCTTATAACCCAGCCAAAAAGAAGAAAACAGAACTTACCGATAGTGAAGCTGCCCGTGAATTGAAATTCATGTCTTCCTCCAGAAGAAGGATTTCAGAAGAACCCCCATATGAAGTCTTCAAAATATCAATTAAAAGAGCTGTTGAAGGAGCATTTCCAGCTTTCTTGGACTTCTCAGACTGCATAAATATACTGATTGATTTAGCCCATCGATTTAGTTTGGCAAAGATAAAAATATATTTTGTCAAACAATTACTCCGGTGAAGTGGTGATAGTTTTAAACTATAACAAGTTGACTTATCATATGGCATTTCATAATCCTATACTTTCACAGTGTAAAAATTATTACTACTTAAATGACACAAACACACTCACTTGAAACTTGTACCAGAACAAAGCAACATCAGTAATTGCTATGATCATACTTAAAAAAAAAATATTCTTTGCAGAATATTATCCTAGGAAAATTCATAAATTATTATAGTACACTATAGTTGAAAACAGATTTTAAGCCTATTCTTAGGGTAAAATTTAATTGACAAAGGCATGATGTACAAACCTGCTCACCAACAAAGATAATGCCAGACTCAGGTGTATCAGACTGTAATAAGGATAGCAATGTTTGTTGCTTCGTTTCTTTACTACATATCTGCCCATTAAACACAGCAACATCGTCCTCTAAGTCAAATCAATAATAAGAATGAAGGCAGATACCTATAAAATTGTTAGATAAAGGAAGTAATACTTAAGAGAGTTCAAAAACTCTGGGCATGAGTTAACTGACGGTGAAGGAGAATGCATGATTGAGTATATCTCATATTATAAAATTTTCTTACCACAAACCTATGGTGCAGGCATAAAGGCAAGGGTTGTATTGCATTGACATGAACATGAACCACGTCACTCTGCAAGAAAAAGCAAAACATAATGCAACCCATAGAACTGGTGGAAAACTTGTATTGAAATCCAACAATGATAACATGAAAGCACGAGATATTAGCAGACCTTGGTCCACTTCTGCTGTATGCAGTCATGTAAGAATCGTCGGTGCTGGGGGATTGATGCACTGGCAAAAACAGTCTGACGGTTATTGCATGATGAGTATGATGCCAACAGCTTTTTAAGAAAACTGACTTGTTTTGAAGAGTTGAACAAGAAATCAACCTAACCAAATAATGAAAATAAAGAGTCAATCCTTCAAGCACAATATTTCAAAAGGAGGCCTTTTGGATTTAAGAAGTTTCTAATAGACGTGAAATATGCCTAATAACCATTTTGCGATGCCTGCTATTGACATAATATTAAAAAATAAATCTATATAAAGCATACAATTGTCCATATGCTTTGGAACTCCATAGAATAGAGATCCTAGCAATCCAAAATGTAATTTATTTCCTAGCTAGAGAGAAACAGATTCATTACCACTTAAAAGCATGTGTAAATCCTCATAAAGATCCCATAGAAAACTAGTGAAATACATTGGCGAAGACAAAAATAAACATCACTCAATTCTATCAAGCTCCTGCCTGTTATACAGAGTAAAACTTCTACATTAGAACTATAATTGACCAGTACCTCATCTATAACCAGCACCCGCATGCAATCGAGCTTGAATATATGCTTCTCAATCAAATGGCATAAACTTCCTATTGTTGCCACCACTATTGTTGGGGGTTCCGCCTGAAAATTACAACTGAATAAAATGTCCCATAGAATATAGAAGTATAGAACACATTGTCTTTTAATATCTCACAATACCAATAATAAGATAAAAGCCAACATTGAAAAGTGCAAACTAAGAAAATCCTCATAATTTATAAGAAATGTTAAGAAGAAACTTCAGCATCATAACTGCAACTGGACTACAATAATTAAAAAACCCAAAAAAAATATTTCATGGGTCGGAATCACCGCCATGACAGAATAATTTCAATTTGAGATTCAATTGGTCTAGAGGATTTTAAAAGGTTAAAAGAATTTGGTCTAGAGGATTTTAAAAGGTTAAAAGAAAACCTATATCAAGGGGAGAAGAAAATATCATGGCCAGATCATAAAAAGAAAAACTATGTAGAAAGGCAAAGTCCATCCAAGGGCTTTGGGTCTCCAATCAAGTCAATATGTTTTTACCAAACAACACCTGAGTAATGAAGAGGTCTATCAATTTCAAATTTTTAATATGAATTAATTGCCAACTGTTTTGTACTCAAGATAATCACATCTTAAAAAATCATTTATAAATTGTCCCTTTCAGCCATACCCAAAAAAGATATGTGAACAAGGGAGACAGTATGAGCAAAACGAAATATCATGAAAGCGAGATGCAAAGGGACAAGCTGATGAAATGGTTCAATTACCCATCGGATAGTTTTCCATAATAAAAATTAAAAAGGACTCTAATATAACGATAAACACAGTCATAACTTGATAATGTGTCACAATAGAGGTAAGCCGAACATCGAAATGTAAACATAACAAGAGAATGCACTACCTTTAGCCAACTTTTATGCCTTCTCAACATTCCCCCATCTAAAAGGGCCATGACAGTACACTTCTGCTCCAAGTCAGTTTCCGTGGGCTTTGCAGCTAACATCCTAGCAACTTTTGTAACCTTGTAAAAAAGAAGCAAACAATATAACCATGAATGATAATACGGAGTTTCGCTTTATATTATATCTTTTTTCTCACATCATCTTTTCATTCTCCCCCAATCCATATCTTCCAAGATAATATCACCAAAAGAAACACTATATTCAAAGTCTGAATTTTGCATTGACATTCTTACTTGCATGCCAAGTTCACGGGTCGGCACCACAATCAGTGCTTGCATAGTAGACCTTTGAGTGTTTATAATTGAAAATATCAATAGCAGGTAGGTCAGCGTCTTCCCAGAACCTGTCTAGAGGATCAAAACAAAGGACTATATTAGTAATTGTCAACAATGCATAAGTTTTATCTCCTTAATTTCTCATTATGATATTGTAATTAGCACAGAAGAAGCAATAGGCTCTTCTTTTTCATTTTGGTGTCTTTCAGCTATTTTAACAAACAACTTCAATTGATTATCAACATAAGACTATTTTTTGGCACTTTAATACGATCAACAATAAAAGAAATCGAAACTTTAAAACTAAAATCAGTTCAAATTTCTAACAATAACCTGAGCATGAAGTATGCAATCACGGCCAGAAAAGAGAACCGGAAGACCTTCCCGCTGTATCTCCGTCGGTAAAACGAATCCAATTTCTTCTGTCCTGCAACATTTTCCATATAAACTCAGCATCAACATCAACATTTATCTATACACATTTAAATTCTCAGTCATAAAAAATAAAAAACGCTGCCGTTTTTTTTGGTGAAACTTGCCTGTGAAGCACGTGCTCCGGCACGCGGCCCTGGCAGATTTCGCGGAGAGTCGGAGAGCTGTTTCCGGTTCCAGCTTCTCGAGTGGTGACATTCGAAGAGCTCAGGACGGCTCGTGAAGGTCTACGAGAACTCGAAACAGTGAAGTTAATCAGAGTCGAAGACGACAATTTGCAATTACGATTTTGCTGAGATTGAAATTTAACAGCTCGTGAAACTGGAACCAGAAGAGTAGCCGCAATGGAAGCCATTTTTTCACTCTCACTAGAAAAAAAGCCAAACAGATAGTCAGATTCAGATACTTGTAGGTGTACTGTTCGTGGGATTATAGACGGTAACTGTTGTCTATAAACGCATGTACGTATACTGTCGTTAGAGTGGGGCCCTTTTTATCTTACGGGGACAATCAAAGTATGGAATCTCAGTACGGGAACACGTAAGTTTTGGAATCAGGACCGTCCGGCAACTGTGATCATCTTTTTGTTTTATTTATTATTAGTTTATTGATTTATTAATTTTGTACAAAATTTATATTTTTATTACTTTCTAATAGATGTCAGATTTCTCACACTCCACGTGATGAAGATAGTCTAGTTCATGACCTACGATATGAAGTCGTGGTCCTCGTGGATTCGAATCCTCTTTTATAAAAATAAAAAAAAATAATCTAAATTTATATAATATTTTGAAAAACAACTTCCCGTAAACTCCTATTGTGCGGTTAGCTTTGGGCGGTCAAGTACAAATAATTGGAATTATTTAATATAGCTCCTTTTATTTCACTTTATTTGTGAAAATGGTAAATTATTGGACCATACTTTTTTCCATATATGTTGATTGACTTGATTCAAGTTCTCAGGGGCTTTAAGTACATTTACTATATTTACTCGTTAAATCGTAAAGTGTGGAAAGACGAAAAATTCCCCTAATAATAAGAGTTGTATTATGATCGTGTTTGTAACGATTGATCTCGTCTGATCCCAACAAATCCAACCCAATTGATGCTAGATTCCCATAAAAAAAAAGGTTCGCACTAGCTTTTTCATAGTGAGGCCATAAGTCACAAGCTTTTTCTTTTCAAGTCAGACGTTTTCTCTTACTTTTGTTAAAGGAAATGGAAAGTTTAGTCGGTGAGATGAGAGAGAAGGATTTGTTAACCAATCAAAATGATTGTGAATTTGATTAATGTAAAACCATGATTTAATGTTTGAAAGTGAAGAGTTTGTTTTCATTTTCACGTGGAATTTAAGGAAAATAATTGATTATTATGTTATGTCTAAATGTCTAATTGCAAGTGATTTCTTAAAATAAAAGTTAAATAAAATTCATCAAAGATTAATTTTTCATAATAGTAGTTGGCAACACACAATGAGTTTATAACCGATTTTAATAAATTATTTAATTATTTCATAAATGATCAAAATATTCATCAATCTCATTCATAATTTATGTAAATAGTGCTTCATAGTATATATATATATATATATGATGCAATTTTGATTTATATAAGATTTAAAACAGCGTATCACTACACAATACAAAAATAGCTTAAAAATTAACAAAAATAATGTGACAAATGATAAAAAAAAATCATCTAAGGGTTAAAGGTATTAAATTGGATTTTTTACATGGAAAATTCATTAAGAAAATGGATTCTTAGAGATTTTAGTTCCTTTCATGAGGATCATGACAAATGACTTAATGACCTATGATATCATTTAACCTATATTTATGATAAGATAAAGTTTGTCTAATGATATACCTTTCACATTCATACTACAAGATTATGAGTTCGAGTCATCCTCTAAAAAGTCGAATTATTGAAATATATATATTTAATAAAAAAATATATATATAAAAATCTGCATCCATAAATTGCTAACACTAGAGATATTATTTGTGCACAAAAACAAATAGGATAAAATCAAAGGAACGAAAAAAATAAAAAGGAAAAAACTATTGGAATATTGACGAAACCAATCTGCAAAGGAAAAGAAATGGATTGATTCCATCAAAATTAAAACCGTCCGAGCCGGATATATTGCGATGCGTTTTCTGCTTTTCCCTCCTCTCTCTCTCTCTCTCTCTCTCTCTTAGAATTCTGATTCTTTGACCATTTACTCTCTCTCTCTACACTTTTCTAGGCTTCGCTTGCTTGTTTACTTGTTCATTCTCATCCGTGTCTGCAAAGTCTACACCTTCTTCTTTTCTCTACTGTTTCACTTTCAATGGCGAATCTCACTGCCTCCTCCTCTTCCTCATCATCAGCTTCTTCTCTCTTGTTTGAGAATCAAGTCGTTTTGGCTCCTCCTCTTCCTCTCTCGTCTTCATCGTCTTCATCGTCGTCGTCTCCTCCAGGAGCTGATGACGACACTGCCGACGACGCTTGCAGTATCTGCCTCGAGCCTTTCTCGACTCAAGATCCTTCCACTGTATGTATCGTCTCTACTCTCTGCTATTTTAACCATCTCACTTCGCTTTTTATTTCATTTTTAATCCTTTTTTTTCTGGAATTTTTGTGTGTGTGTGTGTGTGTGTGTATTCGTAATTCGTTGTTATAGCATGTTGAATGTGAGACTGTACGGCACTGTTTGATCGGCATTTATGGAGTGTCTGACTGTTTACTTTACAGTGATTGGAGTGGAGATCGAGTGATTTGTTTTTGGTTGCTCTAGGTTGTGGTTATCGACAGTTATATGAAGTCATGATTTTGTGCTGTGAAATTATATTAACCAATGTGTGCAGTTGGTCAATTTGATTAGTCATTGCTCATGATTATTGTTTGTGTGCGATTTATATGAATTCTATGATCTGCATTGGTTTACTTACACTGTTTGGTTCACTTAGCTATTAGTTTGATTAGTTATCAAGAGTCAATTGATTTATATATATATATATATATATATTTATGTAATTATTAGTAATCATTTTGTGTAATTCTCTATTTTGTATTCGACTGATCATGAGTTTTTAATTGTTGATTGATTGTTTTGCTTGCTAATTGCTTATGAATGGCTCAATATCTGAATAGAAATGCATCTTCATAAACTGTTTGGCTTCAATTAAGCTTTAAAATTTGATACACCGGTTGTTGTTTCAGGTTACCAGCTGCAATCATGAATATCATTTTCAGTGTATTCTTGAATGGTAAGCTCAGTAAAATGTGTTGGTTGATTAAACCTTTTGTGATAGTATTCTATGATTTGATGGATGAAAAGTATCTAATTGATCTCCCTTTTCTCATTAAGGGCTCAAAGAAGCAAAGAGTGCCCAATATGCTGGCAGCAATTTTTCCTGAAAGACCCAGCCAGGTACATAACATTCTTTACAGAAGAGCTCTATCAAATTATCAATCTCTATGTATTTGCACAGATGCCTACGATTTTACTATTCAATGTTATGCTGATGAAAGGAAGATGATAGATTAACGGTGTGTGTTTTTTTCAACCTGATATAAAATTTATTATTTCTATTCTGTAGCCAAGAGCTTCTAGCTGCCGTGGGGGGTGAAAGGCGTCCCAAATCAAGAAACATAGTTTCCCCCTCGCCCATAGCTCATCTTTTTCTTCCTGAAGACTTTGATTATGAGCGGGTGAATATTTAGTTTGCTTTGAAATCTCATCATCCAATATGTATTTATTTGATTTTTTTTTTAATATTTGGGTTGGTGAGAATGGATCTTTCCAAGATTTGACACATATTTTTTTAGGCTCTTGCTTACTGGGATAGCTTGGAGCGTGAAGAGCGTATTCTGCAGCATATGACAAATGCTCGATATTTCCGCAGAAGAGAGAGACAGAGAGCTTCTGGACTTGATCCTTCCCAAGTTCATGTTCTTACTTCTCCTGCAAATGATCCTGAAATGCTGGCAACAAACACATGTCCATCTGATTTTAGTCATGGGTTATCTGAGGGTGATTCGTCAACTTCTCACATACAATCAGCTGTCGATGTTCAACCCTCATCATCTGTCCCTAGTATTGCTGTTAACAGAGATGATCCTTTTCAACCCAGGTATTTTCTCACAAGTCATAACTAGAAATTCAATTATGTTTTATGTGTTAGATGTTTATCAATTAGCATCTGGCCACACTGAATTATTCATTTTCTATATTTTCAATATCGTGGTTAGTGGTTACAATAACAACCAGGGGGAGATGTGTCAAGCAGTCTGAGAGAGAAACAGAATGTGTCAATGATTTGCACACACATTTTGCCGACACATTATGTCAAATGAGCTATTAATTTTTGTTCGTATGCTATAGTGTAATAGGTTGTTATCTTCTTGATTCAACTAGTGGATTTTTATGTTAATGTGATGGAACTTATATGCTATAATCAGCAATTCTTCTTTTGCACATGTTTCAGTATCACTTGTATACACATTTCAGAGATTTCTATCCTATAAATATGTTTCTATTTCATATTATTCATAGCATCATTTTTCAGAGTTTTCTTTGGACAACCGCCACCTGATAGTCCCAGGAGACCAAGTCCATCTGAGTTTCTGTCATTCTCAGACTCTATCAAATCCAAGTGGTCTGCTGCTTCATCCAGGTAGATATTTTGCAACTTCGTTCTATTTGGATCAGATTATTATTAGTTTTTACCTGTTAATTTTAAATGTTTGTTTTGCAACAGATACAAGGAATCATTCTCAAAAAGTACCCGGGGTTTAAAGGAGAAGTTGGTTGCTCGTAATAATTCTGTTAAGGAGCTGAGCAGAGAAGTTCAGCGTGAGATGAGTGCAGGAATTGCTGGTGTTGCGAAAATGATTGAGCGCCTAGATCTTGCCTCAAAACGATCTGGTGCCTCTGTTCCCGGTTCTGGTTGCACAGGGGGGACATCTAGCATCTTATTCAAAGGAAAGGGTGTGCAAGAGACCACTGTCAATAAAAGAACAGGAGAAGTTGCACCTCCATATGTCTCTGATAACAATCCAGGTCGATTGGAAGAGTTGCATGCTCAGGTATAAAACTTCCTGCAAATTGTAACTCTCATACTTGACTGTTGCAAAATTGTACTAGTTCCACACTTCCACTGTTTGACATACAAGCATCAGAAAACACAAGCTGGTGCTGTTATTAGGATTTAGGACATATCACTTTTATCTTCGGACCACATACTTGGAAAAATATGGAGAAAAGAATAAGATGGGCAGTTTAGTTTCCATTTAATACATATGAACCGTTATTGGCTGTTTCTAAAAATCATCTTTTTTATTTCTTTAGCAGAGAGAACTTTGATGCTGCAGAGCCTGAAGCCGGCTGCTTAGCTTGTGTTTTAAACAACGATGCAAGTGACGGACAGTGAAAAAAAAAAAAAAAAAACCAATATGCTCATTTGGTTCGCGTCCTGCGTTGTTGCTATCATCGTATGCTAAGTAGAGAATACCTTAGAGCTGGCTGGTGAAAATCCATTTCAGGACTTCTTTAGAGTTGTTAATTACCCCAGACAGTGTGGATATAAAAAGTAGAAATTAGAATTCTAATGGAATTCTGTTTTCTTCCAATTGGCTCGTGTTTGCACCTTCTATTTTATTATGGAACGGAATATATTTATTGTTGGTTTGGTACTAGATGCATATAGGTACGTTGAATTGTTGATAAGCTTTGTTATTATTATGAGCTACTTTCTTCCCCTTCTCTGTGATGTTTGAGTCGCACTTTTGCCCGATACCCTCCTTTGTAATGGGAAAATTTTGAACCGTGTTTGTAACAGTTAATCTCGTTAACTTCAACAGACTCTGACTCGTGTCAGATTTAAAAAACTAAAAACCGTAACGTTCGTTCTGATTCATAGAAGATTTATAATTGTAAGAAAGAGTAGATGTACTTATTAAACCAAACTCTTAACGGTGCCTTTACATACAGTACAAACGGATACGCATACTACGATCATGCATGGAGGACTTCAACGGTCCTGATTTATTGATTTATTGAACGACTGGTTTGTTGTCTCTCTCTGTATCTAAATATATACAGATACACACACATATGCATCACACAGTACACATACTACGTTCATGCATTCACAATCATCCCACCTGCAAGAAGACCCAAAGTTTGTAAGCAGCTTTAACAAGATGTATACACATTGTTAAATGAAGTGTTCTCCAGAAGAAAACAATCTTACCATTTGGATGGAGAACTTGGCCAGTGAAGTAAGAAGCACAGTCCGGAGCCGCCAAGAACACGTAAGACGGCGCAATCTCAGACGGCTGAGCAACCCTCTTCATGGGAACCTGGGACCCAAGGTTCTTGATCTCATCCTCAGTCAAAGATGACACCTGCAGCGGAGTCCAGACAGGACCTGGAGCCACGGCGTTGACGCGAATTCCCTTCTCTACAAGCTGAAGAGCCAGACTCCTTGTAAATGTAACAATGGCTCCCTTGGTTGCAGAGTAATCTAGCATCGCTGGATTCCCGGCGTAGGCATTCACTGACGTCGAGTTGATTACAGTGCTCCCTTCTCTCATATGCTTCAGTGCATACCTGTTTTGAAGGACACAATCAATCACTCACTCTCCCAATCCCAGAACTTGAAATAATTTTGTAAAGGTGACAACTTTTGACACGACACGAATACACGATCACATACACAAAGTAAATCCATATAATTTGTTTACTTGGACAAGTAAAAGTGAGAGAAAATGTTGGTTCTGAACACCCTCTCGAGTCGGGACTCAGTGATATCATCCATGGAGTTTGACAGGTGCTGTTCAGCTGCATTATTCACCAGAACATCGATGCGTCCGAAAACTTTCACGACTTGCTCAATTACCCATTTGCAGTTGACTTCGAATCCCACATCGGCAGCGATGGCTACAGGGTCTTCTGCATCACCGGTCTTTGCATCTTGTAGCATTTGAATAGTGTTATGTTTGTCCTGGTCTTCTTGTCCCTTTACATACGTAAAAGCCACGCTTGCTCCCTCTCTAGCGAAACAGTAGCATACCGCCTTTCCTATTCCGGAGTCGCCTCCGGTCACCAGTGCCACCTTTCCCTACAACGTCAGTGAGCTCAGTTGGACCATTAATAGATTTTGATAATCATATGAATAGTTGCAAGAGGTCATGAGTCTGCTACTCTTGAAACCAATTCTATGATAATACGTAGAATTTGACCACCATTGGTGGTAAAAGACTAAATCATATTTAGCCCGACAATGTTCCGGTTTGAGCCGTTGAATTAAATAAAACATACTTGGAGCTTATTGGCAGGCTTGTAGTGAGGGTTGATGGTTTGAGGAAGTGGGTTCATGATATTTTGTTTGCCTGGCTGCGTATCTTGCTTCTGCGCTGGAAACTTCTGATCCCTATCGGTTGCCATCTTCTTCTTCTTCTTCTACTTCGTGATCTAAATTTTACAACCAACCGTCTGATCAAATTTATAAGAGAAAACAACAAAGCTTTTCTTGCTTGGAATATCAAGAGTCGTGTGCGAAAATGGCACGCATATGATGTGGAGGTCGACCCAACATCGACCGATCCAACTACGTGTTGTGATGTTGGAGCTAGGAGGATCGATCAATCAAACCACTGATGTGAAACGTGTGCATATTACTTGCATACATACGTGTCAATGAGGGTTGCTTGCCACGTGTAACACTGTTTAAGTTACGTATGAGCACAGAATGGAAGCAAAGTAAAACGACATTTTTTTTGGAAAGCAAAGTTCAATACAACTATATATATATATATATAGCTTTTTTGATTGTTTGTTTCTTATTTCTCGAGCGATGATAATGATGACATCAAATGTAAAATACTTGAAAAAAACTTCTGACATGAAAAGAACATGAAGAGCCAAATTTTAATTGACAAACCAATTGTAACAAGAATTGAAACTCTTATCAACCACAGGCACATTCAAATTCAAGATTTTTACCATAAACTTATTCTATCTTGTGGACAATCTTTTTAACGTACTGAAGGATTAGCAAAAAAGAACAAAGATGACCCTGGAATCAGCATATACATCAATCAACGCTTCCAGGTTATTACCTACTGATCTGTTTTTCTGATGAGAGTGAGCGACTAAGATGGGTGTTTGATAGGATATTGGGTGCTTGTGTTTGTTGATCGCAAAGTGGTACCTGAAACGACTTCAGATCTGTCCCAAAATGACATCCGCACCAGAAACCTTCATGTCAGATGGGGCTTTCTCTACATTGATTGTTTTAATCTTCCCATCTTCTACGTATGCAGACCATCTACACAAATACAACAACATTATCTGAGCGACTGGTAGCGAAGTTTAAAACAACAATGTTCTAGTCTTGGATTGATAATGTATTACAAAAAGCATACAGAAAAAAAAAAATTAACCCCAAAGTGAGATGGGAATTATCATAATCACCAAGTTGAATCTCTAAATATTTTCATCATTTTTCCAAGACTGAAAGCAATTTTAAAATGAAATCCATAAAAGCCTGGAATACCTTTCTGAGCGAGGACCAAGTAAAGCAGCAGACAGATCTTTTCCCAAGTCCAAGCTCTTGTGGAAGCTTCCATCAAAGTCCCCGTAAAATTCAATCTATCAAACAGAAAAGCAGTGAATATAAGATGTTACTCCAAGCCATATCAAAACACCCCATTATCATTGCAACAAACTAAGAACTAAATGGTAACACATGCTACCTCAGCTATGTAGCATAGCACCAACTCTAAATTTATAGGAATCTTTTTTAGTATGAAATCTAGTATTTGATCACCCGAAGAATGCTAATATTCAGATGACTCAAAACACTCAGCGTTTAGAGTATGAAGGATAGCAAGCTATTAGTCGAAATCTTGGTTGGTTGGTCCTCTACTTCCACTCTATTTCACTTATGCTAACAATTGGTAGTAAACTCAGGTTTGACTCACAGTGTGTATTTAAACCTAATATTATTGCTCTGAGCAAGGATGAAACAATGAAGACAACTATACAGCTTGAAGAATCAGTAGCCTATCAGTACTGGCCTCATAACTATGCACAACATAACCAAATTAGAGAACACATCTCAACCCACCTCTCAAACTTATTGAGGAAGAAAGCCAAAGACAGAAAACTCTACAATTGGGATTTGGGACACCTCGGTTAGACCCATTCAATAGTCAAGTAAATGCAACACATTAGATAACAGAAAACAGTGAACAAAAAATCCCTAATATATCAATTAATCTGAAAATAAGAGATTTAAAGTTAAGGATATGACTTACCACATCTTTGGCTTGAAGTTTCTCAGCCCATGCATTCATAACATAAGGATCATTAACAGCCACACAAATTACAGAGTCAATCCCTTTAGCCTTGAATTTGTCAATGTTATTCTTGTAACTAGGCACATGCTGCTGTGAACAAACTCCAGTGTGTGCACCCTGGATCACGATAAATACTAACCTTGTGAAACTATCCATTCAAACAAAGCATTAAATTAAGGAAAGGAAGAGATGTGTATATATAGAAACTAGAACTTTTTGGGGCTAACACCTGCTCCGCCAAATCTTAATTTCATTTAAGTTTACATTGGTTGGAGCCACAAAAATTTGACTCCCAGCATTAGAGAAAGTAAGAAATCCCCAAAATCAATCCCACCGATCCCACGGTTCCAACCACCAACACATTTCTCAGCTTGTAAAGATAAGAGCAATTTCAATTTTTTAAATCATAGTGATTAGATGATATTTTTACATCCCACGACACGAACAAAGAGCCTAAACATGTACAAAATATGATAGTTAGAAATGAAGCATCCACATTACTCTTGTTATCTGAATCAAATAATAAAACAGCATGCAGAATCACCTTTGCCGAACAACACCAAAAGCTTTAAGATTGTTATAACTAAAACATGACAAAACATCTCAAATTTTCAGGCACCAATTCTCACAAAGCAAAAGGAAAAGATTTCTCTTCTTTCATATAGCTTCCGACCAAACTCTTAACTATAACATTGACAGACTGCATCATTATAGCAATCCAGTCTCCAACACTGAGGGAAACCACTCATGCTACATAAAGCTTCAATTTTTAAAACAAAGGCCATTGATAGCAAATGGGGTTTTGTCATTTCCACAAATTTGAACATTAAAACAGACAACGCTACACTAGAGGCCGCGTATCATATAAATGAAAGAACACTGTTTAGCTTAAACTAAAGAACACTGTTTACAAAACATAACTCAATATTTATCAAATGTATTTAACAAAATTCAGTATAAACCCAAAGCTAGTCATCAAACAATAAATTAATCTAACAAAGAAAATAATTTAAGACAAATAATTTATATGGAAGTGTTGAAGAACAGAGAGACACTTACAGGGAGCCCAAAAATGACCACCTTCTTGTCCTGGAATACATAGCACAATAAACCAACAAATTGAGATAGTAATAAAAAATAACAAAAAAAAAATCGAATTGAAATCTAAAACAGAAATGAAATGTTCAAATTTGACAATGAATTGATTTGATTCAGCTATCGAAATGAAGAAGAGGGAACCTTGAAAATGTCCTTGAGAGGCGTGGTAGCGAAATTGGAAGAGACTCCTTCGTCCCAGGAGCGAGCTTCCTGGAGGGAAACACCGGGTGCGGCGGCGACAATGTCGGAACCGGCTGCAACCGACGCGTAGGCTCTTGATGACGCTCCAATTCGAAGACCATCTACAATTGATTTCACAGCAGATGGACTGCTTCGCTTTAGAATAAGTGACGCCATTACTTTGTTTCTTGATTGATAGTTGTTCAAAAACTGAATAGCCGATCGTCAATTTGAAGCGAGTGTGTTTGTGTGTGGCTGTGGCAATGGTTGAATACGACAGTTAAGTAGGTCTGTCAAAGTTTATAATTAAAACTTATGTGTAATTATAATAAAACTGGCATTTTTTGTGTCATTATGATAAATGTCAGGGTTCTTATTGTACTTTGCCCTAATTAAAAATACAAACAAGTGGCCAAACATGCATCACGCTAAAACAATTTTGTATAATACAAATTCTGTGGTATGTCAAATTTTATATATTCAACCATGACTTTATTAATTTTAATAAACTTAATTTGTTTGTTAAAGAAATGAAACATTTTTGAGTTCAAAAGCTTCTTCAACGTGTAATAATTGTGACAATTGTTGAATCCAAAGGATTCTCTTAATTACATTTCTCTTCTTTGCCTGCAAATAGTTTACAATAAACATAACAGAAGGAGACTATTTGATGATGTTTTCATATTGGAAGGGGCAAATTCTATCCGAGTGTGGAAAGGTCAAATATGCCAAAAAAAAACAAATTAAAAAACCTGTAGTGAAGAGTTGAAAAACTGGAGAATTACTGAGGTCCCTAATTCTGCAAAACAAAATTTTGATTTCCCTATTACAAGTTCTTCTAATGAACAGTCCTTGATCTGCAAAACTAATTTGTTCCCTACATTAAACAATTTCTCTGGATGAATGATATTCCATCTAACAACTCGAAATTCTGAGGCGACGTGCAATCTTGTGTCTTGAGAACTGATGCGGAAATCTTGTTTGAAGTTCAAAATCGACTTCCAAGCAATGTTCATCAACTGAAAGGACCCGGGAGCCACTGTTACTGACGATCACCATCCAACAACATCAGGCAGGAAAAACTTCTAGGTCCCTAGAATGAAAAATCAATATCAGATCATCAATTTGCAGCAACAACTACACTTTAAGCACAACACAACCACACATGCAAGAAGAAGCAAATAAGCATATCTATCCCTTGAATGAGTTCAAGCCAATACCAAAAAGGAAAAAAAAAAAAAAACTGAAACTAAGATACTCCAAAATTTAAAAGTTCTAAAACTATTTGCAACTTTAAAGCAATATTTTCAGGTGAATTGCACAAGCAACTCTGAAAACCAAAATGTAAAAAATAAATGAAATTTGTAACTTTAGAGCAATATTTTTGTGTCGTATCATGATATACAGTGATGAAAAAAAACGGGTTAGACAAGTCGGTCATTCATGGTTCTTTACACATTTAATATGATACATTACCATGTAGAGAGAGTAAAAATAACAAGGGTATAAAGTATAAACACTATTTGATCCTCATAATGTTATGTGAAATGGTTCATTTTGTAGACAACTTACTTTTCTTTTGTGCGTGCCAGCTTTGTATACTTCCGTACCAATTCAACTGGAAGCATAGACTAGCAAAGCGTAACAAACCAGCAGCAACCTGTTCAATCATCAAGACGGATCTCTGAGGAGAAAACCGGCAGTTGCTATAGACAGCAAGAGTCCCTCAAAGTTGCATGGGACGATGAAAGAACCTGATTAGAACATTAAAACAGACAATGCCACACTAGAGGCTGAGGATAGTTTAAACGAAAGAGTTTAAACTAGAGAACACTGTTTACAAAACATAACTCACTATTTATCAAATGTATTCAACAAAATTCAGTATAAACCCAAAGCTGGTCATCAAACAATAAATTAATCTAACAAAGAAAATAATTTAAGACTAATAATTTATCTTAAAGTGTTGAAGAACGGAGAGAAACTTACAGGGAGCCCAATTCGAAGACCATCTACAATTGATTTCAAAGCAGATGGGCTGATTCGCTTTTGAATAAGTGACGCCATTACTTGATTCTTGATTGTTACTGTGTAAATTTATTGAAGCACTGTGTTCTGATTTTTTTGACACAGGTAGTAAGTTTATCAAAACTTTTTACTGCAAGACAGGTTTTAGAAACCAATTTGAAACTACAAAACCGACTTCATGTTGGATTCCAATTAATATCCTAACATAACAAAGATTTCTAAACCCTAATTTTCACCAGGGTTTATTGATATCACTCGGATTTCTCTCCCTATATATATATGTTTCTATAATCACCTCACTCAATTACTTTACTCTTAAGTAATTAACGTATATTTCTCTGATCAATCTCTCTCTCTCACATTTGTTTTCTTGAAAATTTTCAAGCTTTTTTTCTCTTTGTTTCTCTGTGGGTTTTTTTCAGTTCTGTTGTTTCTGGGTCTTTTCAGAGAGAAAATGTGGAGTTTGGAAGAGTTGAAATCCATCGATGATGGTGGGTCTTTTGACTTGCTCGTCAAGGAGACAGAAAAAGCTGCTAACGGCGATGAACCTTTGAAGCTTGAATTGTTGACAGACTCGGTGCTACGAGGAATAATAGACATGCATATTCGAAAGGCACTAGAGCGGAAGCGCTTGGCTGACGAAGCTTTTCGAAAGGAGACCAATAATAATGGGCTTCAATTTCGATTTCTCAATTTCAAGATTCCCAAGAAAACCAGGAGTAGGGTACCGGTACATGCTATCGTTCAAGATGCTGTTTCAATACTCGAAAGCAAAAACAACTCGTCTATGAAAAGAGGCTTTGTTGAAGTAGAAGAGGACGATGAGGAGATTGAGAAGAAACCGTCGGTTAAGAAACAGAGGAAGGCTGATCATAGCTTGGACAAGAAGAAGAAGAAGATAAAGACTACCATCAAGAAAACGAATATTGATGACCAAAGACTACCAGATCCTGTTATTCCTCAACACTTTCAAGATGAAATCGACAAATTGAACGGAACCCATGTTATGCTGGTGAGTGAAAAGGTGATGACATCGACAGACATGGAGAGACATCAAGGTCGATTTTCCATTCCAAGAGGAAAAGTAAGAAGTCATGCTTTTCTGAGAGAGGAGGACAATCCCCAAGAAGGAATTAAATGCTCACTGATTCAACCGTGTCTTGAAGTAATAACGGATTTAGAGTTCAAAAAGTGGACTATGAACCTGACCTTCTCTTATACATTGATTAAAAAATGGAACTCAGTTGCCTGCAACGAAAAGAATGGACTTCAAACGGGTTGTTTGGTGCAGCTATGGAGCTTTCGGGTTGGTTCAGGATTTATGGTTTGCCCTCGTTAATCTTAATCTTAAACGGGAAGACAATGTTGCTTCCGGTAGTACTGGAATTACTAATATCTAGATTAGTTTTCTGCAATTGATGCATCTGAGTACTATTTCTCAATGAAATTTTACTATTACTATTAAATGGTTTGAGTTTCCTTTATATTTTTATGCAAGTTTAAATAATTATTTGTTCACTAGTCCAATTCATGCATGGGCTGTCAATAACCAACATAAACTGCTGCTTCAATAAATTTAGGATTGATAAGAATATGAAATATGCAACACTTGATTCGTTAGAGAACTAAGAGTCCACTAAGCTTGCTAAGCATATTGAAGCGGAAAACAGAGCATCGGTGCAAGATCATGCTTGATGAGCAACATTATCATCAGCTGATCAAGCTGTGATAAATGGTCCATGTTGGTTTGGAGATAGATGGATTTCTCCTGTGTAGGTCAGCTTTAGCTATCCACCGTTGGATCATCCATCAAAATACAAATTGAAAAAGTTTTGAGTTCATAAACTTCTTCAATTTTCAATAATTGTGGGAATTGTTGAATCCAAAGCCCAAAGGGTTCTCTTCATTACATTTATCTACTTTGCATGAAAATAGTTTTACAATAAACCTAACTAAAGGAGACTACACTTTGAATAAATGAACTTAATTTATGAAGAAGAGTACAGTACTACACTTTGAACTTAATTTATCTGTTAAATAAATGAAACATTTTGAGTTCAAAAACTTCTTCAATGTGCAATAATTGTGGCAACTGTTGAATCCAAAGGGTTCTTTTCATTGCATTTTACATCTTTCCCTACTACACTACTACAAGTTCTTCTAATGAACAGTCCTTGATCTGCAAAGTTAATTTGTTCCCTACATTTCCATTAAACAATTTCTCAGGATGAATGATATTCCATCTAACAACTCCATAGTCCTTAGGCCGCATGTAATCTTGTTTCTTGAGAACTGATGTGGAATCTTGTTTGAAGTTCGAAATCACTTTCCAAGCAATGTTCACCAACTGAAAGGACCCGGAAGCCACCACCATTACTGACAATTGCCATCCAACCACATCAGGCAGGAAAAACTTTTAGGTCCCTAGAATGAAAAATCAATATTAGATCATCAATTTGCAGCAACAACTACACTTCATGCACAACACAATCACAAGTGCAAGAAGTTAAAAAAGAAAAGAAAAGAAGCATATCTATACCTCGAGTTAATTCAAACCAATCCCAAAGAGGAAAAAAACTGAAATTAAGATACTACAGACATGTAACTCCTGAGCAACTAAAATTTAAAAGTTCTAAAACTATTTGCAACTGTAGATCAATATTTTCAGGCAATTGTACAAGCAACTCTGAAAACCAAAATGTAAAAAATAAAAGAAATTTGCAAAGTTAGAGCAATATTTTCAAGCGAATTGTGTCGTATCATGTTATATAGTGACGAAAAAGAAACGGGTCAGACAAGTAAGTCATCCATGGTTCTTTGCACAGTATACATTACCTAATGTTATGTGAAACGGGTCATTTGGTAGACAACTTACTTTTCTTTTGTGCATGCCAGCTTTGTATACTTCCGTACCAATTCCACTGGAAGCATAGACCAACAAAGCGTAACAGACCAGCAGTAACTACTTCAACAAATGCCATCAAGACTGATCTCTGAGGAGATAAACCAGAAGTCGCTAGAGACAGCAAGAGTCCCTCAAAGTTGCAAGGGACAATGAAAGAACCCGATTTGATGCCATTTAGAGTTTTCTTGGCAACTTCTTCAGCTTTCATTGCACCAGACGAGGCTGCTATAATGCTGGTAAGCTGCGGTTTTCTCTTGTTTTCTGCAATCAATTTGGCATCATCTAATTAACACACCCAACTAAGTTACAGCATAAAAACAGTAAAATTCCTATAAAACAGAACGGGCGACGAAAGCAATTGCCACCATCTGCTCTAAGGTGTTTCTTCAGGGTGACATAATCCAGCAAATCGTTCGAATTATCAAAATTTCAGATCAACACAAGTTATAACAGGTAAAAAAAAAAATTATATGCGAAACAACATGGAACATTTCATGCCAGATATCAATATGAATGTCATTTCATACCTTCCTCTAGACCAGGAGTTTCGGTGTCCGGAGGGAATACAAGAGAAATATGAATGTCATCCCCAATAACCTCTTGCTGCAATGCTTCTGCTAACCCTCGTAGCCCAAACTTACTAGCCGAATAAGCTGTGTAACCGTAAATACCCACCTACCGACAAAGTGATTGATTCCATGTCGACAATTCATCATCAGAACACCAAATTCCAACAACCAAAAGAGAGCAAAAAATGCACCATTCAATATTCAACATTTAACTATGGCAATTAACAATGTCACATTCATCAATCCAAGTTCTATAAGTATTACATTCAACACTAATTAACAAATATAATTAAAAGTCAAAGCTTTAAGATATTACACTGAAAAAGCAATCAATTTTATAGTACCTGACCCGCTTGGGAGGACATGAGAGCGATCGAAGCGGGACCGCCATTTGGTCTCTTCTTCATTTGCGGCAAAGCAGCTTTGATCATATTGAAACTGCCTATCAAGTTGACATCGATCATGAATTTGATCTCGTCCAGCTCCTGATTCTCCAATTCTTGCGCCACGAACACTCCCTGGTTGACCACCAGCACGTCGACGAGCCCCGCCTCGTCGATCGCTTTCTTCACGGCGTCGAAGTCCCTGACGTCCGCCGAGAACGTCGCGACCTCGATACCGGTGGCGAGGTGGATCGACTGTTTGGCTTCCTCAAGCTTCTTGAGGGACCGGGCCAGGATGGATACGCAGGCACCTTCTTGGGCGGCGCGGTGGGCCAGGGCGAGCCCGATGCCACTGGATCCGCCGGTTATGAAACACGTGGCGGTTCTTGATTGGGATCTTGACTGGCTTGGGGCGGACAATGGGGTAGAGGAGCAAGAGGAGAGAGAGAGGGAGGAGGAGTAGAGAAAGCAAGACAAGGCCCATCGCTGATCTGCAAATTCACGGCGATGATGCGTTTGATGTGGCCGTGTGACTAAACGATTGTGATTTTACTTTTTTTTTTTTTAATTGAATTTCAGAACCATTGGTTTGTCCGCCTAGATTTTGCCACGTAGTCACTTCCTATTGTTACACGTGTAGTGTTTTTTCTATCAAGTGGAGTTAGGGTGTCAATGACTCATCTCGGGTCGGGGAGGTTCTCCGCCCCATCCCGTTTCCAACAACACGCCCTGCCGGCTGCCTCCACCCGGTCAACACTATTGGGGACGGGGTAGATGCCTATGCCGCCCCCATCTCATCCCATTGTGTGCGTTTGGTACTAGTATGAGACATGATAAGACGGGATGGATCGGAACAGGACATGACAGGTGTTTTGTATTATGTTTAAAATATCTAAAATAGAATAATTAACTGTATTGTTATATGTTTGGTATGACCGCGACAAAACGGGACAAGAGGTTCAAATAATTAAAATACCACTGTTAGGCTGTTATCCTTTTTTTTTATCCCTTTTTTTTAAAGACTTAGATTTTATCATTTTTATTATTTTTAAATCAATTTTAAAACTTAATTATTTTAATACTCAATTATGCTCGATTTTAATACTTAATTATACTCAATTATAATGGATTAGACAATCTCAAATATTAAAAAGGAATAATTAAAAAAAATATGAATCGTTTTAAATATCATCCAACCCAGACCATCACCTATTAAAGTTCATCCAACCCAGATCATCAACCATCAAATTCAACTTAGATCATCAACCCAACAACCACCATATTTCTTTTTTTGGTCATAACTAGAGTTATTATGTTATGTGCAATTTTTAGTCTAATTACAAGTCTGTTTTCTAATCACAAATACAAACTCATTTAGAGTTTTTTTTTTTTGATTAAACAATAACACAACAAGACGAACAACATGGGAGAAGCAAAAAAACAAAAAGGAAAAACATAGCAAAGCAAAACCAAAGAACAAATTGAAAACTACCCACTACCCAAGAATGAGAACACAACATTCAAGTGAAATATATGTACATCAATCAACTAAAAAGGCAGAATTTTACATAAGTCATACATTTTTGGTGATTTGTCACATTTATAAATGTCTTTCCAAATTCATCACTTTAGTCCTTACTTTTTTCAAAACTCATCACTTTAGTCAATTTAACAAAATATATGAAAGTCAACTATTTTAAAACATGGGAAATCACAATTTTGCCCTTATTATTATTTAATTTAGCTAAAATGATTATCTTAACTTAAAATTAAAATGAAAAACAATAAAATTCTCAATAATAAAATCTTAAATAAATATATTACAAAAAAGCTTAAATAAATAATTAAAAAATCCATTAATTTTTTCAAAATGAATTTTTATTTAGCTAAAATGATTATCTTAGCTTTAAATTACGATGTAAAAAAATTAAAATTCTCAAAAATAAAATCTTAAATAAATATATTACAAAAAATTATGAAAAAAAATTCATTCAAAGTTAAGATAATCATTTTAGCTAAATAAATATCAATTATGACAAAAATACAAAAAATAAAAAAAGAATTAATGGATTTTAGTATTATTATTATTTAAGATTTTTTTTGTAATATATTTATTTAAGATTTTATTATTGAGAATTTTATTATTTTTCATTTTAATTTAAAGTTAATATAATCATTTTATCTAAATTAAATAGTAATAAGGGTAAAATTGTACTTTCATAAGTTTTAAAATAGTTGACTTTCACATATTTGGCCAAATGGATTAAAGTGATGAGTTTTGAAAAAAGTAAGGATTAAAGTGATGATTATGGAAAGACATTTATAAATGTGACAAATTATTAAAAAGATAGGACTTATGTGAAATTTTACCAAATAAAAAAACTTGTATTTTTACCGGGAAATACAATAAGACCAAAATCGAGAAAAACCAAATCTCTTTCAATCCTAAAACACAAAAGAAGCACAAATAATTCCACAAATAAACAAACTAATTCGTAAAAAAATTGGTGAAAGAAATCAAAACCCCAAATTGGGAACCATAAATTGAAATCTTAAAATCCAAAATCGAAATAACAAAATCCAAAATCGAGAACCCTAAATTGAAATAAAAAATTCCAAAATCGAAAACCCACCGAATCGGCTTGAATAAAAAGAGGTCGAACGGAGAGAGAGAGAGAGAGAGAGAGAGAAAGAAGAAGGAAAGACTAAGAGGGATATCGAGGCTTCTCGCCGGCGACCAAGCAACGGTTGAGAGGGAGATAGACTGAGTATTGGTTAAGAGAGAGAGAGAGAGAGTGAGAAAGGGAAATGGCGTGGCTTTTGTTTTATAGTTGATATTTTTGTAATTTTTGAAAGTTTTGAGGGCAAAAAAGTCTTTTCCAGACTTGTCCCATACATGAGACACGGGACAAGTCTGACTGAGGGTCTGAGGCGGGACAATTTTTTATGGTTTTTGTCCCACGTTGTCCCGTCCTATGTTAATAGTGCGCCAACCACGTTGTCCCGTCCCGTCCCGTCCTATGCTAATAGCTCGCCAAATGTGGGACAACAAAAAGTTGTCCCATGTTGTCCCGTCCCGTCACATGCTAATAGCACGCCAAACATGGGACAATAGAAAGTTGTCCCACATTGTCCCATCTCATTCCGCTATTCGAACTCGAATCTCATACCACCGGCGTGGAAAGATGTGCTACAACTTATGTTAAAATGTGAATGTGACTACGTGAGTTTTTGATCTATTCCATTGGACACTAAATATAGCTATATTTAAAAAGAATGGCTTTTTTTTTTCATCCTCTTAAATAATCTATAGTGACAAAATATTTCGTCTTATCTAAGGGGACATAAACTAATATTGGTCCCTATATTATTGAATGGTAAATGTGACTACGTGAGTCTTTGATCTATTCCATTGGACACTAAATAGTAAATATAGCTATATTTAAAAAAAAGGCCTTTTTTTTTTCATCCTCTTAAATAATCTATAGTGACAATATTTCGTCTTATCTAAGGGGGCATAAACTAATATTGGTCCCTATATTATTGAATGGATAAATGTGTGGTCAATTTGTTGCTATGCATGATCTATACCGACGAAATTGTTATTTTTTGTCCCTAAAAAGTCTATTCCTACACATCTAAGGTAGCGTTCTTTCAGATGAATTATTATTCCGTCTTTATAGACCTTTGGGATGACTTTCATATTATTGAGACCATTTTTTTCATCCTCTATAGACAATTTTTCTTATAGTGATAGAACGAATTAGTGGTCTGTCGGAATGTATAAAGATCAAATAGTATATATATTGTTCAGACTCGAACCCTCACCACTAACATGGTCAAAGGTATATTATCACCGGTGCTAAGAGGTGACATATAACTTTGATCATTCCGTTGGGCACTAAATATAACTTGATTTACTTTTTCAAATTCATTTTGTAATATAAATTTATGCATAGAGAGTATGTTACTCTTTGCAAACTTCTTGAAACTCTTGAATTCTTTAATATACTTTTTTGAAACATATCAAAACAAATTTCTTTACAACTATAAAAACTTGGCATAGAAAGACTTTTTCATGAATCTTTAAGATTATACATGTTTGTTTATATTGAAATGACTTTGCAATCATGTGCCATAGATCTAACTTTTTTTAAAGATATATTTATCTACATGAATTTAAAGTATGTATGGATCCGATTACGAGGGATGCTATGTACACTCTCCCAACCCACTCTCTCAACCCACTCTCTCATCTTATGTTAACATATATCTATCTTTTACTTTTTACCATAAAAATTATAACCATAATAAATGAATTATTTTTTCATCTTATTTACCACTCAAACCAAGCATTCCCTTCCCATATTACCCTCTTCTTTTTACCAAATATAATTTGTCATCTCTCATCTAATTTTTTCAAAAACCCTTTTGACTTTTTTAAGGAAAAAAAAACATTTTAAATGAAAACGGATTTTTTTTTACTCAAAACCATCATTTATACTCTTTTAAAATATGTATAATTTATATTGTCACTTATTTCATTCAATATTTATTATAATACGGGAAAAGATGATTGCAATATATATATATATATATATATATATATATAATATTATATATATTTTAGTCTCAAATATTATTTATACTTTTTAGATATATATATATATTATATAAATGATATTTAGGAGTAAAAAAAGAGAGTTAAACTTGTAGTAAAAAAACTCATATATGTTTTTTTTTTATAAAAAAAAATGTCAAAATGGTTTTTAGAAATAATTAGATGAAAGATATTACAAATTATATTTTGTGAAAAGAAAGGGCAATTGGGAAGATATTGATTGGTCTGAACTGAAAAAACAATACATTTATTATGCTCCAATTTTTAAGTCAAAAAGTAAAAAGTTGATATGTATCAACATAAGAAGATAGAGTGAATTGAGAGAATGGGTTAGGGGAGTGAATTTAGCATCCCTCTCCGATTAAATATAGATTCACAACCCATGTTAATGAAGATATCGATATTTGAGAACTTACTCTTATAAATAGATAATGATTGATGGATACTTTACCAATTGATTATATAGTGTATGAATAGACTATAGAGCGGCAGTAGCAGCTGGCTGGTGACAAAAAGGTCCAAATCGTTATAATAGACCTAGCTAAATAAAGACCGTATGCCAGAACCTATCAATATTAAACAATATATAAGTAGTCCGGATATTTACTTTTATAATATCGGGTAAAAAATTCTGTATACATATTTGTAAACCAAGTATGGTGAGATCTAAAACCCCCACTATAAATTTGAAAGAAGATGTGCGCAACACTTGAATTAAAAGACTTGTTGAAATCAAACAATATATATACGGTTCGGATATCTATTCCCACAATATTATAAAGAAAACTCTACACATACATACTTGTATATCGAGAATGACGAGAGAATGACGAGACACAACAAATGTGGAAGAAGATGTGCCCAACACTTGATTTAAGGAGGGAATGTGAGGTTTGAAGTGTTGAAATGCTGCAATATATAAATCACTTTCGTTTAATTTTCAAAGTGAGCTGGTGATCATGTGCCCACTACTGGCTCTCTAATTTGTTCTAGCTAGTGGGGGTTTGAGATGTGAAGAACATTTGTCTGGGAACCCACTACTACATCCCTCCATCATTTGTCTTTTAATTATTGATCACCGAATGTTAGAGAGATGATTAATAAAGTACTAGACTACTAGATTTCAAAACACTGATTAATAAAGCAAAGCAAATATTCCCTTTGTTAACTAGATCTTTTAGCTTTTGCATCTACTCTTTTTTGATTTCCTTTCTCTTTGGTGTGACATTTAGGGCCCCCCTTCAAAAATTTAAAGCATTAGAAGATTAGGTTATATGATGGATACGACATGGGAAAACACTTAAAAGTTAATCGATCGGTTAATTAAGAATTTACCTTTAATCATATTGTGACTATGATTAGACGAGTGTAATTTTACCTAATGAAACATGATTTGGGTTTTGAGTTCTTCGAACATGGTCTTGGCCCTATCATATGAAATGTACATGATCATGTGAGATCATGAAGGGTTGTTTAGTTTTAGAAAAGGATTTGAAAATGGAAGTGAAAATGATGGGCAAAAGAACATGGTAAACATGATTGTTAGAAAATGACTTGAAGATGACAGACAGAGAGGATTGATTGATTGAGAGAAACATAAAGGTATGAAATGGAAAAGATCATGATCAAGATCTAAGTTGCTAATAATTTTTTAATTTAAAAAAACATAAAAAATACTTAATTAAAGTACTTTCAAAATTATAAAAAAGAAAAAGAAAAGAAAGAAGAAACATTCTCCCACCAATCAAGTTTTCATATATAATTCAAAGCATTTCTTAAAAGTATTGTTAAAATTTCCAACTAATTATCCAATAAAGATAAAGAATCCAATTCTCCATTGACTTCCAAAGATGTGAGTTTCTTTTGAATGTGAAACAACATGAACATGAACATGATGATGATTAATTGAAGAAGACAATAATTAAGGTTTGGTTGATATATCCATGATTGATTAAAAGATGTTAGAGTAGTTGAAAGTAGCTCATTCTTCTTGGTACCCATCATACAACTTGATTAATAGAAAAATCCAAGACTGAGGAGCATATCTGAATATATATCTTCTTGATATATATATATATATATATATTTTTTTTTGCTTTTGAGGTGCTCTTTCAAGTTGCAACCAGCGACCTAATATTAATTGCTGCATATGCTTTTGTTTTACTTCTTTTTTATCTTGTCTGAAGTCTGTTTCCAAAACTGAAAATCGTTTTCATCCAAGCAAATTGGATTTGCACCTAATCAGTTGATGACACTGCTCAATCTTGATATATAATCACTTGTAGGATCTTCAATATATACAATTTTCATGAAAATCACTAAAGGGAATCACAAGAAGAGGTACTTGAAATGAAATAACAAATCAATTGCCTTAATTGAACATGACAAGCTTATCCTATATGGCTATATCATACTATACAAAAACCATACATTTGATTTCATTATTGGAGAGGTACACAAATAACCTTAATTACTATGTCTCTTAATGGTTCCTAATCTACACAAATCATCACTACTTATGAATAAAATAATTAGACAACATATATATAAAATCCTTGCAGTGCATTGAAGGGATTAATTAGTACTACTGTGAATATTAATTATTGAATTATGATGATCATCCTGAGCCTTTTTTGGGGTTAAAAGAATTAAGGTTGTAAGATGATTGTTGAGAGACTGTTGTTCTTGCTTTATTATTATGATGATGATGATCATGTTGTTGCCTGCTGTGGGATTTTGTAGTGTTGAATGAGCTGAATCTGCCTTGCTTGTTCTTCCTTCTCGGTTGCGAAGACTGTGGGATGAAAACACCAGTCCCTTTGCTTTCTCTTTTGCAACTCTGCTGCTGATCATACAAGAATGGAGATGGTGTTGTTGTACTTGGATAGTATGCTGATGATCTTGAGAAAGCCTGCAAATATAATTTTAACACTACTTAATTAAAAACCTTAAAAAAAGTAGTAGTAATGTTGAAACTTGAAACTTTTAGCACAAGAAAGTGAAGCAGAATTAACAAACCTGGAAAGAAACTGCAGGACATCTTGCAACTGGGTGGTCCTCATGATCATGATCATGATCATCATCATCCATAATCAGAAGAGAAATTTGCCTGCTCAAGTCTGCAAAAAACAAATCATCTTCTACTTCCATAGCTACTCAAAACTATTACTATAATTTTACTTTTCACTATATAGTACTACTGCTCCAAGTACTAAAAACAGCTTCTCAATCCTGAAATTTCTCACTTCTCCATTTTTTTTTTCCTTTTTTTTTTTCTCCAATTCAATGGGGATACAAGAGTTATAAATAGGGAGAGATGGGAGGGTGGGAGGGGCAGTGAGTGAGTGAGTTAAAGTTGAAAACTTGAAATGGTGTGTTTGTGTGTGCATGTGGGGGTGGTGGGGTCTGATTGGCAGTTGGCCAATCTGGCTAAAACCCCCCCACAACCCCACAAGAATCATGAAGTTGTGTATTACTTAGGATGATATTATCCAGTTGTGGGTAGAAAAAAAAAAGTGGATGAGGAGGATGCAGCAAAGCTAATTGAAGCAAACGGCCCACACTAAGAAATCTAATCCAAGATTCAATCTCTCTCTAGCATACTTGGTTGTAAATGAGTGGCTATATATCACTCTTAGCTACATATATATCTTTTTCAATACCTCAGAAGAGAAACTTGTAGTCATGGTTCCAAATTCTTAGTCCACAGTCCACCACAAATATATAATACAGATATATATGTGGGTAAGGTAACAAAAACTCCTTATCTGATATCTTGGTATATAACTTGTAGTCTAGTGGCTTCTTCATCACTAAGAAACAATTCAGTCAACTTTTAGTTGGCAGAGGATCTATGTATATAGATCTTGTTGATACTTTGTAGTAGCCTAGTAGGGCAATAACCATACTTGAAAACCTTTCAACTTCAGTTATTATTAGATAATTTAAAGGCTCATGTTTCACTTAACCTTATTTATAAACAAGTCCTCGGTTGTCACTTTATAGTGTTTTTGAAAATTAAAATTTCCCCAAAACAAAGAGACTTGGGTTTATAGGTTATAACTACGGAAAAAACACATTTCCTTTTAATACATGTGACAGTGCACCTCCCTTTCTACGTAGTGGTGGGGAGTTTTCTCCCAATATTGTAGGAGTAGATATCTACCGTTATGGAAGTAGATGAGGATATGGGATAGCTCACCTACATGTACTTTACTCTATCTCTCTCTATGGAAAGCCAAGAAAGTTGAATCATAATAGAATGTGATTTGGTCCACACGGTTTTGCTGGTTGGCTCAAGGGACCCCTCCTCACATGATGGTGCATGGATCTTCATGACCCCTCTATTCGATTTCATGTCCTTTCCATTCTTTTCATAGCCATCAACAAACATCAAACATTATCTTCATCTATCTAATATACAATATACTAGATTTTAATCTCCTTAATTCTCGGAGTGGAGTTCTTTCAAGTTTGTACGTAGCAACTGCCACCATCAGCTTACTACTTTTCCTTGATCTTGGCACACAGCTATTGAAATCACGGCATATGGCATGAAAATCAATCTACCGTTTGAAAAAATCTTTAATACGCACCAACCCAGTTATAAATATCATGACATATGGTATGAAAATCATTCCGCTGTGAATTAAAGTTCATGATTTGAAATATTACCTCAATACATATCATGTCCGTGAATAATAATTAACAGCAAAAGAAGATGGATTACAGAGGAATTGCTCCAATCATTTCTATTTTTTATTTACTGCAATTTCAAATTGAGTGCAATTGTGCTAACAGAGTAGGATCAATATGAACAGAAAAACTGTGTTCATATCATTGTTCTCTTGGTAACAGAATCACATCTTAAACCGGATCTTTGCATAATCAAATTAAAAAAAAAAAAAATACTACCAAGAACTAAATTATCGAATCCCCACTTGCTTTCCATCTTTTGCTGGGATAATTTAAGTGGTGTTGGTTTTGAGTCAACTTACGCCCCACCAGCGGTATCCATATCTGTAACCCCAGTCAATTGCCTTGAAAACAACACGTAGTTTTCTGAGGCATGAAGTTTTCTTCCCATCCTTGCTGGTTGTGCCGGTCACATGGATGGTATCCTTGGCTACTTTATCCATAAGCTCATAAAGTGGTAGACTTAGGTTTGATCGAGTCATCTCTTCCAGAACAGGTGGTGCCTGCATGTACAGATTCTTCCCTTGATGTGAGACGCTTGCTTTTGATAATAGCAGCTTTGGATGATCTTCGAGTAGATTAATGAACTGCATCAACAGAAAGTACAGCTAGTTATGTACAGATTATTTTGGTCGTAAAAGATCAAATGACTTTAGGAAGAAAAAGAAGAAGAATCATTCTATTCATGAATCACATAACCTGTTTATCTTTTCTTGATAAGAGAACCATAGCACTTGTTATCAAAGAATTGCCATTTTAAATTGCCAGGATACACCAGAGAATTAGCAGGTATTAACCTAAATAATGAACTTAAATGAGAATAATTCCCCAGAACAAAACATTCCTCTTTTTCTAGTTCTTTTAAACTTAAATACTCGTATATGAATTATCATAAATTGTAAGAAAGTTTCAATCAGAGCACATTTTTCCTGCAAAACACATACACATTTAATACGTGTTTTATCAGATCAGCTCCAATAAACACATCAATAGACAAATTAAACATGTCAGTTATTAGCTTAGATTCAGATGTTCTTAAAGACTTGAGTGGGTAAAGCACAATTTCCACTTTATTGGGAACTCACACTATCAAATTATTAGAATAAACTACTGAAATGAACATAATATTATCATAAATTAGATTTTGACTCTCGGGACAGGCTGAATTAGTCAAATAATTCCTCTAGTAGACCTCAATTTCTCAAAATAGGACACAAAAAGGGCAAAATTAGGCCAACCCAAAATTCAAGTGCTATGCCCTACGTCACCACAACTAAAAGTGACCTAATAAGAATGAAAAAGAAAGTCAACTTGTTACAATGTCCATCTTCACTAAACATCAATGTACAGTAAGAAAATAATGACCCGGAGAAATAGAAGATAACCTTTTCTAAAGTAACCGAAGCGTCCAACTCAATAAGGACCCCTGGACCACACACAAGACAGTCCTTGTCCTTCACAAATTCAGTCACTTTTATGTGTAGACCTGCCCCACCATTATACCTACAGAAAATGAAGAGAATTAATACAGTTTTTCTATCTCAGTACACCATTATAGCCCATTTAAAAATGAAGTACTGAATTTGTTTTCTATCTTAATGAGTCTGTATTAGTGATACTTTTCAGTCTGTGTAAGCTTTAAATATAATGAGGCTCATATGCAGAGTATCAAGTTTATCAGATAAGGAAGAAAGTGAAAACATGGATGAATGCTTTAAAATCTTATGGCAAAGGAGCAATAAACAATTAAAAATTTAGGGAATGCAGCTTCAGCAAAACCAAGTTACAAGAAAACAGTAAATGATTTGGACCTACGTTAGGTAGTTTGCTAGAGTCTTGCTGCATCCTGATGCAATCTTCAAGGTTTCAAGTGCACAGGCCGCTGATATAATCGCATTGGTGGAAGCAATAGCTGGTATAATATTTTTGACAACACCCTGTAAAAATAAAGATTGTCACTAAAATGGGAACTCAACAAGGAAGAAGTGGGAGCCAATTGACATGAAATTCATGGCATAAAAAACATCAAGCCCATATGTTATTATGGGAGTTAAAAATTATATAGATTTTGAAAATACATAAAGTAAGCACCCAACTCAGAAACTAGAAATCTGAGTTCAATAATATTAAGTTACTCTTATGAATTTGAGTGTGTGTGTGTGTGTGTGTAGTGATATATATATATATATATATATATATATAGTTTAAGTTAAAAGCATCAGAGGCCAAACCACATCATGATCAAGAAAAATATACAACTTTCAGAAATCATCTTTTATCCTTGCAGAATGTACTGATACCTGGGTAAGAGAATATGTAACTCCCGGAATGCCAAAAAGCTCAGCTCTCTTGACAGCCTATGAGAATGGAATAGTGGTAGCATTAGTAAAAGGACCAACAATGGAAATCAATATCAAGGAAAAATCATTCCATAGCTCCAAAATAACCTCGTCATAGACCCACTTCATATGTTCTGGGTCATCTGGATCAAAAGCCTTTCCACTATGAACCTGCAAATAGTACGTTTGATGAGTAACAAAAAGCAGTACGCTCAAACCATAACTTTTGAAAAGAGAAAGGAGCAAATATAACCAACACATTACCTCGTCCCATTTGATTAAGTGGGCATATTCAATACAATGAGCAGCAGGTTCTAGGGGTTTCTGCAAGAGTACACAATGGAAACTTCACTTGAGGAGGGAAAAGCCAGATTGTACACTCAAAACATGGTGTGACCCCCGGCATAATGACCCTCGCATGGCCCTTGAAACCTTCAGTCCCGCCATCTACCATGGGTTTAATAGTTTCTTCCCGTGGCTTGTCATCAGAATCATACTCTAAATACCCCAGAAGAAGATGAGACATACTACATAAGATCAAGCAGAATATAGGATGTACTTCAAAAATTGACACTTTTTGTTTTTTGTTTTTTGTTTTTTCCAATGCATGCGGCATGATGTGGATTAAAAATAATTAAATTCATAAACTTGAAAAGTGGATTCATGAAGGGAAAAAAATCATCAAGGCAAAAGAATTAAAGGTTCGTAAACCTTGCAACGCATAGTTCAGGTACAGAAAAATCCGTAAGCAATTGCTTATGCAGATGCTCTTATGTATGCCATTGGTAGAAAGCCAATTTATAACCATTTGACATAAGGTTTCATCTGACATGTGCGAAGTGATTCACACCCAGCAATATGTGTATTAGACTTAAACAGCAAAAATTATAGGACTGAACCACATAAACTATAGCAAAATGAGCTTCTCTCATCCATTCATCTGTGATAATTCTATGGCCTCAAGTTTCCTGACATTCATGCAAGAATGGTAAGCTTTCCCAGCAACATGCCTTATGGCTTTCCTTGTGCAAAACAAGGTCATGGACTCATTGTATACATAAAACGTCTTCATACTTCACTTTGTGACAGGAAAAAAATTTTTTCCTCATAATGTTGCCTAAATTAATATTAAACCTCAAAAAGACACTTAATCTTTATAACAATGATGAAGCTTAATGGAGTTATATTACAAATTAAAACAATGCATGGAAAAGAAAAAAGCTTGATTGAGCAATCTATAGTTAATATATATGAGGTTCAGCACCAAGAAATATAAAAGAAGAAATGATACAGTTAACTTCACACCAAAACAAATCATGAAGAGAAACAGAGATAAAATACGCACCAAGAAAACTACAAGCTACAGAATTTATGTAGCTCCGAGCCTCAATGGAGTCAAGGCCAAGGACAATGATATTGAAATCGTTATAAAATGGAATTTCTTTGTCCTCAATCCGGCAAAAATGAGGTACAATATTCACACCACTAACTCTTTCCATGACACGCTTTGCTGCCACGTCAGCCTTTGGCTTACCAACATCTTCCACTCTACAATAATAACGCCAACATTATAGGAGATTTTCCAAAATAAAATTAAATATCCCACACAACTTATAAACATTTATAAGCCACTCATTGAAATAAAACAATTTAACAAAGATGACTCAACAAATGATTAGTGAGCAAGATGGTGTTCTCTCTTTTTTTAATATCATCCTGAAATCTCTAAAGGTGATTCTCTCTCTTTTTTAATAAAAAAAATCTTGAATAGTTGAATTCTCTAAAGATGATTCTCTCTCTTTAAAAAAAAAAAAAATCATCCTGAATTCTCTAAAGGTGATTCTCTATTTTTTCAATATCATCTTGAATTCTCCAAGGGTGATTCTTTTTCTTCCACAAAAAAGATACCAGCTTGGTCCTGCCTAAGGTTTTCTCGTCCTTAACACTAAGCTACTTCCACAACTACTATTTGTGTATGTCTCCTCAATAAGCATAAATGTTTCACCTTCTAAGTTCTATGCATGACATATCATAACTTCTTCCCAGATAAGTACCATCTTTTACTATATAGACAATTGTTAATTAGTGGACACTAATGCCAAGTTTAAAAACGATATCAACTACTTCTGAGTTCTTACCAAGACAAAAACAGTCTTCAAGAACATCCCATGTTTTCTTTCTCGATTTTTTTTTATATTTTAAAGGGAAATAGATGGAAAAATAGTTTACACACACACATTACTTTATGTATAGTCTCATTTATAAAACTGGTAAAATTATAACAAATTGGGTATTCAGTTTTCAACCAAAATCACTAAAACCGCACCCGGTACTTCTCACTTCTCATTAACCTCACAAGGCTCATCAATCCTCTATCTAATCTCATAAACATTTACTTCAGCTAAGCTAACACTCAATTGTTTTTCCTGTTTTTGATATAAAAAAAAAAGTTCTTGGAAGTTTTAGCACCCAAGTCTCTTTCTCTTAGATTGGTGTGACCAACTTCATGTTCAGTAAGAAATAGCAATATACCCCAAAAATCGATATGGGTTTAAATTTCTATAAACAATTACTAGGCATACTTTGACGTAATCCCAAAATAATAGCAACGTAAATAACCAAAAAAAAAAAAAACAATATTCAATTGATTGAATTAGAAAGGAAAACCTGAAGAGGAATTGGCGATTGAGATTGGTAACTTCGATGCGGTCCATATCAATAACGTCTATGTTCTTAAAACCAGATAAAGCCAGGTCTTTTAACAATTCACAGCCTAACCCACCAGCTCCCACCACCAAGATTCGCACATACTCTTGTAGGTCATCTCTCAACTGCAACAAATAAACCCCCAACAAAAAAAAAAAAAAACTAACTAAAAAACACACGATAAAATTTTAAAACATAAAAAAAAAAAAAAATCGCCAAGCATGTGTTCGATAAAATGCCACATAGAGATTAGAGAAGAGAGCTGGGAGGATTACTTCCGCGCCGGGTTCGAAATTGGAACCGACGAGATTTCCGTTTCGGAGAAGGAGTTTGTCCAAGTCTCGGGATCGGCTCGGTGGAGCGACGGAGTCAGCCATTGAAAAAAGAAAAAAATAATTATGTATAGCAAGCAATCTGTCACTGGCTATCTCTTGTTGTGTTTTTGCTCAAACGATGTTTTGTGTTGTATAATAATTGTATTTGTCTGAGAAACAGGAAACCTTACGAAAATATGCTGTTTACGTGGAGTGGCGAGACCGGAGACGAACTGCTAGCTTTACTTTTACGCTTGGAATGCGAAGCATTTAAAGCTGTGCCCAGATTCGAATTATTTTTTTATTTTTTTATTTTTTTCAATTTCACGAGTATGGGCCCACCACAAAAGTTCATGTTTAGAGAACGTTGAAATGTTGACTATCGACCTGCTGAGTGTACCCCATTTAGAATATTTCGGTTTCGGTTTCAAATAATCAAATCTGGTATAGGATTTGGTTTCGGATTCAGCCAATTTTTGAATTCGGATTTATCTAATCCGTATAAGTATTTTCCTATATGTCATATCCGAAAATCTGATTTTGCTAGAATCAGATTCATATATTTTTTTTGTCCTGAATTTTTGGAGTCGGATTATCTGACCCAATTTACAGCTCTAGCACTACCCAATTTTTATTTTTATTTTCTTTAATAAAAAAAATTAGAATATTGAAAATTGGGGAGAAGGACACGAGTGGTATGACTAAATCAGATAATTTTATTAATGTATTTATCATTGAATCACAATACCTCTGTTTTGAAGACAGGCAAATATTTGGAAAAAAAACTATTTATAAAAGTAGATGAATTCATTAGCCGATAATTCAAAAATTGATTTTGAAAAACAAAAAAGTTTATCATAATTCTTATTTTTTATAAGGTAATGTTAACATATGCTCTAAGAGCACACAAAAACACATGTTAACAACCACTTTAGGAAAAAAGTCACTGTATTTATTGTAACAAGACAATAAATATAGTTATTGATATATGTTTTTATTTTTCTTTATAGAAATAAAATGGTCGGTAACCTGTACCCAAAGAGCATCTTTAAAAGACTTTTCTATTTTCACTTTTCAAATTTCTATTTATTTACTTATATGGCAATTTAAGGAGTAAAAAAAGAGGAGCCCTTCCAAAAGACTCCTCAATTAGAAATACGTTTATATTATTTTAATGAAAGCATTCAAATTCCTCACCCAACAAATCTAATTACCCTCCACTTTTTTTCAAGTTAGAAATAATAATATGTTATTATTAAATATTCAATATAAGTACAATTTTAAAAATCTAGATAAGACCTTTCTAATGGTATAATTTTTATGATGATAAAATTTATAAATTAAAACTTATTATATATTAATTGAATTTAATTAAAAAGATATAGATGTCAAATATTAATGATAATGTGATATAAAAAATAATATAATAATAATTGAAGATGGAGGATAAGAAAAATTTTATTTGCAGAATCTCATTTAAAAAATCTATTGGAATTGCCAAATATATTGACGTGACTAGTTTGATTTTAACAAATATCTTATTTGAAGAACTTTTTGGTGATAGTTTTAAGTGCACATGTTAACACTGCCCTTCGATATAAACAAGAATAATGAAAGAAAGTGAAAATGTTAGACAAATGTTCAAATCATGAAAATGGGCCACAACTAGGTTGAATAATTGACTTCAAAAGGACATTCAACATGATCCAAAATCATTTATCAACTTTACCTGTATGATGAGGCTCCTTCATTTATTTTTAGGAAATAGACAAAGTTAAACGGTTCCTTTCTATCTCAAACACCACATGAAACTTGATTGGATTAATATACTTAAATGAGGATAAAAAGAACTTGAATCTTGATCAAATTTATGGGATGAACAAGTAGGTTTCAAAAACTTTACCATCAACCAATCAATGGATTATCTACTTGGTTGGATTATCTACTTCAATGAGGGTAAAAAGAACTTTAATTACCATCAACCAACAGGCCACCAAAATTTTCTATATGGTGGTAGCTGTTATTTGATTTGAAATTTTCAACTTTCCAGGATTCATTTCATGTTCTTTAAATAACAAAAAAAAAAAAATCTATACTTTACAAGTTATTTCCAAAGAATAATATTATCCTAAATAATCACAATGAAATGCCTCGTGTAAAAAAAAAATGAATAACTTTCTATAGTTTCATACTTGGATTTTCTCTAAAATTAGGCCTCTTCTTTTCTAATCATCAGAAAGTATCTGAAAAAGAATCTGGTCATCAAAACTGATCTCCATCTGTATTAAATTAAGTCTAAGCCTGGAGGATTTGATCTTCCTGTAAAAACTATGACAAAACTCACTTTACATGTTTTCTGTCTTTGTTGGAGAACCCGGGTCCATTTTTATGTGCACAGAACTCCTATACCCCACAATGCCATTTGAATACGAGAGGCTTTCTTCATCGATCAAATCCGTGCCCTATGCATTGATGAGTTCAATCCATGAGTAGTAGCCTCGCACTTTAAGAAAAGTGCATAGAGTAGCTCGTTCCAAGAATCGGGGAATCCGGGCGGACACCAGTGGCTGCAGTCCTGCCGATGGAGAGGTGCAGGGCTTGCAATGGGACCAAGATAATACAGAGACGAATTCTTTCCTTTGAGCAGTCATATAGGTGACATTCAATATGCTGAATTTCCATGTTGTGTTCATGTGATTTGATAACACATCAGTGACAAGTTTCAATTGGTCCCAACTCCCAAGTTTCGGGTGGCACCAACGATGTTCCCAGCTCTGGCAATTTCTCCGAGTGACAGCTTCCTCCAGTTCTCCAAATCTCCACCTCTGTAATTTTTATGCTTATTTAGCTCCTTAGATTAGAATGCATAATCACACAAAAATATAATCAACACTCAATACGCAAACAAGTTGACAGCACACGGTGCAAGTGCATGTCAACATGTCAATGATCCCAAAAGCTTAATATCTGATTTATTTTCGATATCAAAGGCAAAAATAAGCACATAAATCTCACCAAGTTTCCATGAAAAAGAAAGATGCGTTGCATATGAACGTGTATCAGTAGTTCGATGCTCAATCCAACCACAAAAAAATCAATGTTAGTGCCCTAAACTTTTAATACATATAGCTGAGGGATAAATGAGATCGGCATGCAATATGCAAGAAAAATAGTGTAAACATAAAGGAGGGTATCATAGCAAACCTGAAGTGTAGGGGCAAACGTACGAAAGAAGACCTGAGTCCTGTTTGTATTCACTTCATTGTGTATCCAGTGCACCACAGTTTCTATAGACCTCCGATATGCATGTTCTACTTTCATTTTCAATTTCACCTCTGCCCCTTCTTGAAAGTAACAACCCCTGATCAATTTTTATAGAAAAGTTCAAGTTGGTCAATTTAGTTGAAACTCGAAGGTAAAAAGAAACTGACCTCGAAGGTAAAAATATATAGATATCGCAAGCAATTATGAAATCCATGATATACTTCTTTCCTTCACAAGTGATGAAATCCAAAATGTCACACTCAATATCCACTGACTGTAAATAATGCTATAATAGCAATCTATTAAAATCTGACTTATACTTATAATCAATAAAATGTTGGGTCCATCCATTATTGTTGACATAATGAAAAGATTAACCCTTCCAAGCTACCACCATTTAGTTGAATCCAGGTACAAGTTCTGCCAATCATATTTCAAGGCTAGTGGGGACCTCTTAAACATCAAAATTGATAACAAATAATTGACATCTTAATTCTTTCTTAACAGCTCCTTGCCTTCAGAGATTATACCAAAAAAAAAAAAAAAAACGTATAATGAAAGCTAAAAATATATGAAGATGAAGATCGTAATCAACTAATCATAAAACCAGAAAACAGCTTTTCTTGAAAGTTAGTTAGAAGTTCACAGCCTGACACAGGCATACATTTTATCATTCATTCAAACATAGTTACCATGATAAATGATCATAAATATATATATGGAAAATTTTCACATCAGTAAATCGGTGCGTTGCATGTAGATCATTAGATTCAATTGCTTTGATCCAGTCTTTTATGCACTTGTCAGTGCTTATCTATAATCTATGGCTTACATGCAATGTACTGATGATATTTATATCAGTGCGAACTGAGGAGAACATGACTGATATATATATATATATATATATATATAAATTTTCAAGTCAGTACGCACTGATATAACTTTGTCAGTGCGTTGGATGTGGACCATTAGATTTACATACTTTGACTCAAAGTGTATACACTTGTCAAAATTTCTCCATAATTAGTGGTCCACATGCAACGCCTGATATAAGTTATATCAGTGCGCACTGAGGAGAAAATGAATGTATATATAGATGTTAGATGTTAACTTGAGCCTCCCAAATGAGTTAGTTTAATAAAACCCTTAATCTAGACCATCGAAAATGGTAACCATGGTTTGAAATAATCGAAGTAGAAATTAATCCCTTGCAATCAAATTTTTAAAGAAACAAAATGTTTGTTTCGAAATATGATGGCTTTGGAGATGTTTCACTATCTAACACAAACTCACACATACAACTATGTTGTGATGGATTTCCTAATCAATACCCCAAAGGATGTGGATTTGCTTGTTGAGAATGAAATTATTGTCAATTGCGTACTTGAGCGATAATGAAGCGATAGTCAAGATATTCAAAAGACTTTGCTCAAACATAACAGCAAGTAATTCTTGTTACTATTTAATCGTTGAGAAAATGTAAGTATCTATAGAACCATTTGAGGACGGCCACCTCGACTTGGATAGGCACTGCAACTTTTGGTGCTACGTTTCTCGTAATCCTCACTGTGATACAAACCGTTTGCTCTATTAATCAAGTCTTCTAGAGAAACACAATGGGGCATCTTCATAAACTGTATTGGAGGAGGCCGGTCTACTTTATATATTAGACTAATCGGTACTGATGTCTCGTGAACTATATCCAAATTTGTATTTTACCCCCTATATATTTTTTTCGCCATTAAACCTCATGGACTTTCATAAATTGGTAATAGGTGACGAAATTGTAGCGCCGTCTATTTTTCTGTCATGTCAAATTGCACTAAGTTTCCATTATAATATATATATATATATATATATATATATAATTGCATCAAACCGGAAATAATAATAATAATATGACATATATACCCCTTTGACCAAATTTTAAAAATAAAAATTTAAAATTGAAAAAATGGTTAAATAATAATAAAATTTCGAACTTTTTGATAAAGAAAATTAAATATATAGAGAATTGAAAAAATTAAATTGATTTAACAATTATTTAAATTATCTTTTTCTTTTAAATATCCCTAATTATAAAACCCAGGTGAATATTGAAATTATTTAAGGGGAATTATCATTTAAATTATCTTTTTTATTTAAATATCCTTAAATATCACTAGTTCATTTACAATAACAAAGATATTAATAAGGTCAAAAACAAAAATGAAAAATAAAATAATAATAATAATAATAATAATGTAAAGTGTAGTCGTGTAGGATGAAAACTTGAAAGAGAAGAGTGAAAATTATTTTATAGATGAAGTGAAAACGATGAACAAATAGACGAATAATTGAATGAGATTTTCATTGTTGCATTCATTTATATTCGTTGCAAAGAATAAATAATACATGATGCATAGGCATTCATTGTGTTTCTATTTTTCAAAATTATATCATCATGGTTCTCTGCCATACTATTTTCAAAATTTTATCGTATTGATTCTCTGCCATATGGTCCAAACCAAATAATTGAGTTCTAATTTATTTTTTATTTTTATTTTTGATAAAAATAATTGAGTTTCTTTAGATTCTCTACACAAAAGAAACAATTATGGGTTTTTACACATTTTGCACAAACAATTTTGAGATTCCTTTATTTGAAATGTTGGCACAAAGTTACAAAAAACCTAATTCAACATATGTATAAATTGATTGGTACATATTTAATATTATTTTGAATGAGTTTTACACATTTTAGTCACAATCAATTTTTTTTTTCAGATTACTTTCACAAAATTTTACATATTTTACACATTCACTCTTTGGTTCTTTGTCCAATTTTACTTCAAGTCTTCAATAATTTTACTATTTATTCTTTATTCTTTAGGCCTCTGACATCACTCTTTATTCTTTAATTTATATTTGTCATGCATGGTCCCTGGTACATGCACATGGACTTGACCAGATTGATTTAGTCATGGTAGTTATTGGTCAAGTTGGTTAGGAGTTAGTGGGAACTTTTTACGGTTCCGTTCAATATGTTAGTGGCCTAGTGGTTATGATTGTGTGTGTAGTGGGTATGTGTGCTGTTGATGGTGATTTTTGGATTACGTAAAGTCGATCACGCGTCACACAAGTTATAGTGAGTTGACAATAATGTTATGAACAAGAAAAGAAAAAGAGATTATGAAGACACAGATTTTACGTGGTAAAACCCCAAAGTGGAGAAATATCCACGGTTGTCGGTGACAGCGAGGAAAAAATTCACTATGATAAAACCGTTACAATAATGTTTTTGGGGTATATTCTAGATTCTCTCGATAATCCATTGCTAATGAGATTATGGGTCTATTTATAGTGCATAGAGCCATAATCTTTGTTGTACAAGTGAGGAAAGGTAGTAGTGTTTAATTAGGACTTATTACTTGTTGAAGTCGTCCTTATCTTTTTTCCTATTTCGCGTATTCCATGAATTGAATGAATTAGATTTGTTGCCTGATTGGGACTCTGATATCAATAAGGAAGTTTATTTCCTTATCAGAGTATGCTTCGAGATATCTTATTTGAGTAAGATTTTTTCTCTGCGTATTTGAGTCGTGATTGCCTTTAATGTTTCCCACGTGTTATTCAACTGACCAGCTGCCTAACCCAATCAGATCTCTTTTACCCCGATCGGATTGTATTTACCCGACCAGGTTATCTCTACCCGATCGGCTAGTTTCCCCAACCAAGTTTCTCGTACCCGATCGGTTAATTTTCCCGACCATCTTAGGTAAACTTGATCAATCCTTGAAATCATCTATTGGTCGCCTTGGGTTGATCTTTCCTGACTGACTTTGATGACATGACATATCTAATCACTGTACTTTAAGGTGATCATGCTGACTTGTCATGCTATCAAAAAATCCATATAACATGTGTGTAATAGGTTTTCAGAATATTGGCATAGTTGTTATTTGGTTCTTAATTTGTAACCGTTGTTCTTAGACTATAAATGTGGTTCGGAACTCTTTTTTTAAAAGTATCGAATATTGAAGAAAAATTGTCTCCCTTGTATCTCCCTTATCTCTCATTTATTTCTTCTTATGTATTTCAAGCCTAAAATACTATCTCTTCTCTAAATTCTCTCTATGTATTTTCCTGGATCGGAAAAATACATAATAATAATGGTATTAGAGCGATTCGGTCCCATCGACACATGTTTTCGTAACGGAGTCTATGAAGTCCTAACTCGTCATGAGTCTACCTTCATCCAAATTCAAAATACCCTTCAAACCATTAGGAATGAAATTCAATCTCTATCATTTTCTCAAACACAATTAGTCACCTATCTTCCGGTGTTTTTCGATGATACATATGTATCGGCGGATGTTTTTATCGATTTTGATAAACCATCGATATTTGACGAACCACCTAAAAGCACTGACCAAAAACCTAAAATTAACTCAACAACACAAACCACAAAGGCTGTGAGCCGAAATATGCAGCACAATATGGGAAGAAGATCTTACCAGTTCCAGCTCCTGGTCCTTTCGAAACCAGAAGACCAGCCTTGGGCTTCTCTTGTAGCCAACCAAGCTCGAATATTAGCCCAACCAGTGCCCACCAGTTTGGGTGAATCCAACAAGTTGGAACTCCCTATAGACTTATTCGGAATTTATCCTTACAGACAAAGATAATTTGAGAGGGGTGGAATGATACATGCACATGGACTTGACCAGATTGATTTAGTCAAGGTAGTTATTGGTCATGTTGGTTAATGGGAACTTTTTACGGTTCCGATCAATATGTTAGTGGCTTAGTGGGTATGATTGTGTGCGTAGTAGGTATGTTGTGTGCGTAGTGGGTTTTCAGAATATTGGCATAGTTGTTATTTGGTTCTTAGTTTGTGACCGTTGTTCTTAGACTATAAATGTGGTCTAGAACTCTTCTTTTGAAAGTATCAAATATTGAAGAAAAATTGTCACCCTTGTATCTCCCTTATCTCTCCTCTGTTTCTTCTTATGTATTTCAAGCCTGAAATACTATCTCTTCTCTAAATTATCTTTATGTATTTACATGGATCGGAAAAATACATAACAGTCCCTTGAGTTGCTGCAATATTGATGCGGATCAGCCCAAGGCAAAACAACAATTGGCTAGATGGCCTGTGGCAACACATGAGCAAATTTCGGAGGCCTTTTCTTAGGACAAATGGACTTGAAATCGGCATTATAATATGTTTCTGGAAAGCCCAAGACGATCCCTACAAATGTTATGAAGACTCCATCTTCAATAACGGGCTGCATCATGTCCGAAATTGGCCATCAAGTTTCGTGCGCACAAAAACAACTGTTTCCTTTTTTATTGTTTCCAATTATCGTCATGATTCGATACGAATATTTTATTTCTTTTTATTTTATATGTAATTAGGTTTTTAATTATTTTATGATTTGATTTTATAAAATCAAATCCAATTTCCTAATTAGATAGGTTTTTAATGTTTTAGAATTTTTTAGAATTTTTAGAATTTTTAGGAGATTTGATATCCTTGTCATCCGGGATTCTTTCCCGATTTAGTTGGGGTGTTTTAGAAGTCAATGAAATTTGTTTCTTTATTTATTAGGTTGTAATCGCTTTGAGGTTTGGCAGATTGAATGAAATTAAAAACTTCTTAAGTAGTTTAAACTCAATTTATCTCTTATTTTCTGAAATACTGCCGGATTACAGAAAATTAGAAACTCTTGTGTGTTCGACGCGTGTGAGTTCCATTCCACGCTGCATCAAATATTAATTGTTTTTTATTTAAGAATTTTCGATTCCTTTGCTGATAGTTTGGCAAAGATGGGATCAAGTACGATGGGGGACTTTGTGGAATGGGGTGATGTTTGACATGGTCTGGTTTGGTGGAGGGTGCTCTGTTTTGTTTTCTTTTGGTCCTCTGTTAAACGACTCTGAGTCGTGTTTGAGCATTGTGTGTTTTGGGTGCTCCCTTGTTTCTCTTTTCTTCTTGTTGTAATTTGGCCTTTGGCTTATGTTGGCCTGTTTGTGTAATAAAATTCTATTTCAAGAAGTTTCAAATCTAAAGTACATGTTTACAATAACAACATTAAAAGGATAAGCTGATTCGCAATAGGAAGATAATGCGAAATTAGCTAAAGCATAAATGGGCTATTAGATTAGCATACCTTTGAACAAAACAAAAATCAGAAACTCGATCTGAAAAACGAAGGGATCATTAGAAAACGAATCCAATTCGACAGAAATTGTCCAAATACATACCACTATACTAGCATCATATCCTTAGCCAACTTCTGACCAAGAACTGGCATGAAACAAGGGGAGGGAATAAGGGGTGGACATGGATGGTGTTGGGTGCCCACAAATTGTTGTCACTTTTTGGCTACTTTTCTGAACAAAATAATTAAACAGTGTCATTTTTCAACTCTTTTTTTTTATTAATTTGGTTACAAATGAGAAAAATTCTAAAGTTTCTGTATTACTTAACCGGGTGGTTGCATCAATTTTCTTGTCTAGTCAAAGCATTGAAGTACAGTGAAATTATCTAAATGGTTACTATAAATATGAGTGGCAGGATAATAAGAGAATACATATAATCGAAGAGAGAATTAAAGGAAAAGAGTACTTACACATATTTTTTCTAGTGTAGCATCCAAGAAGTGGAAATCCTATCCATCCAGATCTTCATGATAAGAATACATGTTCAGGAGACTCAATCAAGAAACCGATTGGCTCAAGTAAGAAGCCAACTAGTCTGATGTGCATAAAACAAGCTACAAGCAGAAATGATTGTCTGGAGTCGTCTACAGAGCATCATTCTGCAGTCATGCTTGATCAGCAACATCTCTCATCCGGTGATCATAATATAATTAACCAGGATAGATGGTTAGCTTAAGAGTTAGTTAATTACTAGCCTTGGTTAGTTTAATCAGAGTCAGTAACAGAATGCTGAGGTGGAAGTCCAGCTGGACAAGTTAGTTAGGATTCCAAAAAGTCACGAGAATGGTGTGTAATGAATTCTGATATATATAATCAGAATCTCTGTAATTGAAAATTCAATCAACAAAAATAGATGAGAAATTTTCTCTCTCTCAATCACCATTAACAGAGTATCAAAAGCTCTGTTTTGCTTCTTCATTTTTCTTCTATTTTGTTTGTATCTTTTATCAAACACTCTACAAACATTTACATGGTATCAAAGCTTCAAGACTAGCGTCATGACAACGAATCCTTCAAACACAAATCAGAACCAAAGCTCTGGTGAAATCAATACAACAACGCAATCTTCAAATGCAAACCAGAGTCAAAGCTCAACTGGAATTGCTACAGCAATGGAGTTCTCAACTCTAACGAAAAGTATGAACTACAATCTTCCGATTAAACTTGGTAAAGCTAACTACATCTACTGGAAAGCTCAGGTATTATCTGCTATACAAGCTCTTGATTTGGAAGATTTTGTATGTGGTTTGAATCAACCAGCAATCAAATATGTTAATGTCGAAATTACTAATGAATTTGGAGAAAATGTTGTTGAAAAACGAATGACTCAAGAGTTTAACCACTGGAAAAGAGTGGACAAATTACTCATGAGTTGGATTTATTCAACAATCAGTGAAAACGTGATTGGTCAAGTAATCGGCTGTCAAACCTCATTTGAAGTCTGGAATCGACTTGAAAGGTTGTACTCACAACAGTCAATGGCCAAGACTCATCATCTCAGACAACAACTGCAGTCTATCAAGAAAGGCTCAGATTCAGTGAGTGATTTTGTTCTCAAGATCAAAACCATCGGTGATGCGTTAATGGCGGCCGGAGAAGAGGTCAGAGATCGAGACTTGGTGCTTAGTATTATAAATGGTGTTGGACATGACTTTGATGCAATAGTAGCTGTTATTACTACTCAAAGGTGTATCAGTCTTGAAGATGCTCAATTCCTCTTGATGATGCATGAACAGCGAATTGAAAATCTGAATAGTCCTGGTTCTATTGATATTGTTCAAGGTAGTCAAATCTCCGCTCATTATGTGTCTGACACTTCTCAAGACAAAAGAGGCCAAAGAGATGGTAATTCACATAATTATAGAGGAAATCAACGTGGTAGAGGCAGGAACTATAGAAATGGTGGAAGGTCAGGTAGCAGAATCCATTGTCAGGTTTGTAATAAACCTGGTCATGGAGCGTTGAAGTGCTATCATTGTTTCGATCAAGGTTTTCACGGTCCTCCTCAAACACAACAAAGACAAGCATTCTACAATCAGCATCAGATGTATAATCGATCTCAAGGAGCTACTGGTTTTAGTGATCAAAGTTACAATGGACAGATGGTATCACAAGATAATATGAGCTCACATATCACTGAACCACAAGCACACTTCAATCAGACTTCTGCCTATCTAACCACACCAGAATCAGTAGTGGATCCGGCTTGGTACATGGATAGTGGGGCTACTAATCATATCACCTCAAATTTGGACAACCTCTCACTCTATTCCAACTACAGAGGTAATGACAAACTTGTAGTAGGTAATGGGAATCTACTATCAATTTCTCACATTGGTGACACCTTTGTTGAGTCTCACACACAGCCATTTCAGAAACTTCATCTCAAAAATATTTTACATGTACCTCAAATAACTAAGAACTTGCTTAGTATATCAAAGTTTACTTATGATAATCAAGCTGTTGCTGAATTTTGTGCTGATCGATGTGTGATCAAGGACCTCAAAACCGGGAAAGTTTTGCTTCAAGGAGCTCTTAAGGATGGACTTTATTGTTTGAAGTTGGTCGAAGTTCCTGGAAGGCACTATTATGAGTTCAAGTCTGGTCCAAGCAAAGGCTCAAATTCAAATTCAACTTGTTTCCTTTCTGCAAATAAAACAGGTCTTGGTAATATGTATAAATCCAAGCCGCATTCTGCTCACATTGCTGTTGTTAATGCCTCTGTTTGGCATGCCAAATTGGGGCACCCTGCTCCATTAATATTGCAAAAGATGTTAAACAATGTTCATTTCAATAATAAATTCCATGTTCCTAATTTATGTGACTCTTGCAAGCTAGGAAAGCTCCATAAATTGCCCTTTTCCAAAGTTGAAATTACTGCTAAGGCACCATTAGAAATCATTTACTCTGATCTATGGGGACCAGCACCAATGCTGTCTACTGAAGGTCATCATTACTACATCTCCTTCATTGATGCCTTCACTAGATATACATGGCTATTTTCTATTGTGAAATGACTATCCTAGCTAGGTTCAATGTGATTGTGTTGTGTGATCTTGTTAATTGAATAAGAGGAGGCCTCTCTGTGTTTGCTAGCTTTACATTAATGTTGACTGTTTGTGAGTATCTTGTGGTATCTATTTTTGCATTATAATTTGATGCTTGTATTTCAAATTCTGGTGTGTATTATTTTAGTAACTTTTGAGTTAATTTCTTTTTTGTTCTAATTTTAGTAACGATCAAACCAATTTTAAAATTCGGATTTGGATCTCATTTTATATATAATTTGGAGGCTGTTAGCAAAATAGTTTTATTAAAGTTTTTCATAATTGTAAAATAAGTCCAAATTTTATATAAAAAAAATGAAAAAGAAAAATAAGCCCAAATCTAGGGTAAGTTTGCGTAATGTATTCTCAAATGTATTGAATATTTGGGTTGTGGCCTCCGTCCAAATTATTTTGTTGCTTCAATTTCGTTTATTCTAATCATTTTGATAGAGTCATTTGATTGATTAATTGATTATCTGAAAATTACTAATCTTGTATACAATCAATTTGGTTGAATGGAAGCATGTCTTCTTGTTGGTTGGTTCGAAACGAATCAACGATATTGCTACTAACCATGGATTAAAGTGTTTCTAGGTTATTATTAATTAAAGCTCTATTGTATTGTTTTCAGGTGAATTAGATTGTTTTTTTTTAAAGAATCATTCAATCATAATGAAAAGAATGTCCTTGATTTCGGGAATAATTGTTACATTTCCCTAAATTTTGCAGAGCTGTTTAGTTTTAGCCACTTCCTTGTTAGATCACTTCAACCTCTAATAATGTTGCAAGTGATATCCAATGAGCAACCTTTATAATGTTTTGGAACCGGAAATTACTCTTAATGAATTAAATGTACATGTTGCTTTTATACTTGATTTGTCTTTGATTTTGGGGCGGAACTTGAAGGGTATAGTTGGGGTCCAAATTATAAATATTTAAAATTAATGTTATTTAATTGTAACTTTACAATTTTTTAATATTATTTAATGATTAAATTATTTTTTTTCAGTGGGGATGGGTCCATAGCCCCTTGGCCTCTTATTTAACTACTAAATTATATTTTTTGTTTTTAGGTGGTCTATAAATTATTTTTTATTATAGGCCACCTAAGAACAAAACAGAGGAAACCATGAAACAAAAACGAAAAGACTCAAAAATCACACCAAACCTGCAAGTCTCCTTGCATATTTGAGCCTTTCTTGGTGAGCACGTCCGTATACTAGTTTGATATTCTGGAGTTGAAAATAACCTCCGTTTTACACAAAAATCCGAGGTTGCTCTTGATAGAATAAATAACATTGGCATGCTCCGATCCAAACAACTGAAATCGCCATTGTTAACCAAAGACACTGCAACCTTCGAATCACTTACGATTAAAATAATTCTACCTAAAAAATCGCTTGTCGAAGCGCAAAGCTCGCAGACCCTATGAATTGCCATAATTTCGGCAAAGTTGGAGTCATGAATGCCCAAGAAAGAGGAGAAGATACACAATACCTTTCCATTAGAATCCCTCAACACGTACACCCTGCCAGTACCAACCAGGCCCGATCCCCTAGCTGAACCATCTACGTTGAATTTAAGGGCTCCAACCGACGGAGGCCTCCATGGCTCAAGGTTGTGTCTCTTGACCGGAATTCGATCAACACAAATCAACACAAGCCGCTTGATAGTTGAAAAGCATCAAAGAGATTGATTTTCCGAACCTCTCCGATCCGTAATGCTTAAACCACCAAGTCACCCTAAACTTCACCGTCTCTACGACACACCTTAGACTCAATTTTTACAAGCTAAGCTTCAATTAAATGCAAAAGAAGTTGTTTGTCTCTATGTTTTGGTAAATTGTGCAATGTTTTTGCATGCTATAACATCATAATATTTTTCTATGATTACTGGAAATGCAAAAGAAACTTTGAAGGGCCCCGCAGGTAGGATCACTGTCATCACTCCTCAGCATGTCACAAATTTGCTAACTTGATACATCCATGAACAAGTGAATAGCCATTGATGATTGCTTGAGAGGGCATGCTCGGCTGGATAGATGCTTCAACTTTATAAGTATTGTACTATTATAAAACTAAACTAGTACATATGTTTGCAGTACTTGACACTGCTTATGAGAATGTATTTATCATTGAACCATGTCAACTTCCTGTTGTTTGTATTGCTCAATAGCAATCTAGTTCGAATCTGCAAGAGACAGAAAAACAATAACCAAAAAACATCACGTTAGGGAAATCGAAGCCCGTATTTCACACGGTGTCCTTAAGACAATTTTGCCGGCTAACACCATATGTGTATGACGATTGTCTCCCAGGATACAACGATTAAAACAGTGGATGTGTAGAACACAAACCACTCTCATCGAACTCAAATTGAATTCAAACTTACCAAGATACGAAGAACAGAAGAATTAAGAAAAGAACAATATTTTCTCTTAATTTTGTGATTTCCAGAATTATTCAATTATAAGGAAAAGACTATGATTTTAAATAGAAAACCTAATCAGTAGGATTGATTTAGGAAATACTTAATTACTACGGTTGTAATGATAAAGAAAAATAATTAAGGAATAATCTTCAAAAAGATATATTCCTAATTAAATACTGATTCTGATTACTTAGTGATCAAGTAAGTATCATAATTCAAAAAGGAAATCAACTCCTTCTTTAATCTAATTAATTTCCATAACCCAAAAAGGAAATTAAGTATTTGTTAGTCAACTTTTTCTTATCATTTAAACCATCTAACTTAGGGAAAAATAATTTAAATTAATTCTTTCCTAATCAATAAAATGTTGATTTAGGAAAAAAGAAATTTAAAATAGTAGCAAAAAGTCGATTGTACTCTCACGGTCCAATCGGAGCAGCATTCGTGTACGCAAGACGCGTCCACACACATGTTTATAAGCTACTATCACACAACCACCTATATACCACATATAAGTGTTTTCCTCAACCAATATGGGATGCACATTTTTCTCTACAAAATGGGCTCACCTTAAGAATCAATTTCTCGTTCACCCATTAATAATTTTGTGAGATTGAATATACCATTTCAAAGCTCTCACAGAGGAGAATTCGAATATACTTTGATTTTCCATTTTCATGGAATCAATCATATCCAAATAATGCTCTCAAAATGTGAGTTCATCACAAAATTTCCAACACGTCCTTCTAGCAATACCTCTGTTTTGAAGACAAGTAAATATTTGGAAAAGAACTATTTATAAAAGTAGATGAATTCATCTGCCGATAGTTCAAAAAATGATTTTGAAAAACAAACAGGTTAATCCTAATTCTTGTTCATTATAAGCAAGAATAATGATAGAAATTGAAAATGTTAGATAAATGTTCAAATCAAGATAATAGGCCACAACTAGGTTGAATAATTGACTTCAAAAGGACATTCAATATGATCCAAAATCATTTATCAACCTTACCTGTACGATGAGTCTCCTTCATTTATATTTAGGAAATAGACAAGTTAGTGGTTCCTTTCTATCTCCAACACCACATGAAACTTAATTGATTGGATTATCTACTTCAATGAGGATAAAAAGAATTTGAATCCGGTTCAAAATTATGGGTTGAACAAGTAGGTTTCAAAAACTTTACCATAAACCAACAGGCCACCAAAATTTTCTATATGGTGGTAGCTGTTATTTGATTTGAAAATTTCAACTTTCCAGGATTCATTTCATGTTCTTTAAATAACAAAAAATAATCTATACTTTACAAGTTATTTCCAAAGAATAATATTATCCTAAACAATCACAATGAAATGCCTAATGTAAAAATAAAAGGAAAAACTTTCTATAGTTTCATACTTGGATTTTCTCTAAAATTAGGCCTCTTCTTTTCTAATCATCAGCAAGTATCTGAATAAAGAATCTAGTCCTCAAAATTGATCTCCATCAGTATTAAATTAAGTCTAGCCTAGAGGATTTGATCTTCCTGTAAAAACTACGACAAAACTCACTTTACATGTTGTTTTCTGTATATGTTGGAGAACCCGGGTCCATTTTTATGTGCATAGAACTCCTATATACCCCACGATGCCATTTGAATACGAGAGGCTTTCTTCATCGATCAAATCCGTGCTCTATGCGTTGATGAGTTCAATCAATGAGTAGTAGCTCATTCCAAGAATCGGGGACTCCAGGCAGACACCAGTGGCTGCAGTCCTGCCGATGGAGAGGTGCAGGGCTTGCAATGGGACCCAGATAATACAGAGACGAATGCCCGTCTTTCCTTTGAGCAGTCATATAGGCGACATTCAATATGCTGAATTTCCATGTTGTGTTCATGTGATTTGATAACACATCAGTGACAAGTTTCAATTGGTCCCAACTCCCAAGTTTCGGGTGGCACCAACGATGTTCCCAGCTCTGGCAATTTCTCCGAGTGACAGCTTCCTCCAGTTCTCCAATCTCCACCTCTGTAATTTTTATGCTTATTTAGCTCCTTAGATTAGAATGCATAATCACACATAAAAATATAATCAACACTCAATACACAAACAAGTTGACAGCACGGTGCAAGTAACCCAAAAGCTTAATTTCTAGGTAATTTATTTCAACTATCGCATGCATAAAGACAATACATGTTGACAAGCTTGCATAGCTGATTTATTTTCGATATCAAAGCGTAAAATAAGCACATAAATCTCACCAAGTTTGCATGAAAAAGAAACGTGTATCAGTAGTTCGATGCTCAATCCAACCACAAAAAAAACAACGTTAGTGCCCTACACTTTAATACATATATCTGAGGGATAAATAAGATCGACATGCAAAATTTAAGAAAAATAGTGTAAACAAAAGGAGGGTATCAAAGCAAACCTGAAGTGTACAGGGGCAAACGTAAGAAAGAAGACCTGAGTCTTGTTTGTATTCACTTCATTGTGTATCCAGTGCACCACAGTTTCTATAGACCTCCAATATGCATGTTCTACTTTTATTTTCATTTTCACCTCTGCCCCTTCTTGAAAGTAACAACCTCTGATCAATTTTTAAAGAAAAATTCAAGTTGGTCTATTTAGTTGAAACTCGAAGGTAAAAAGATGTCGCTAGCAATTATGAAATTCATGATATACTTCTTTTATTCACAAGTGATGAAATCCAAAATGTCACACTCAATATCCACTGACCGTAAATAATGCTATAATAGCAATCTCATTAAAATCTGACTTATAGTCAATAAAATGTTGGGTCCATCCATTATTGTTGACATAATGAAAAGATTGCAAGCTACCACCATTTAGTTGAATCCAGGTACAGGTTCTGCTCAATCAATCACATTTCAAGGCTAGTGGGGACCTCTTAAACATCAAAATTGATAACAAATAATTGAGATCTTAATTCTTTTCTAAACAGCTCCTTGTCTTCAGAGATTATACAAAAAAACATATATTGAAAAGCTAAAAATATATATGAAGATGAAGATCGTAATCAACTAATCATAAGACCAAAAAACATCTTTTCTTGAAAGTTAGTTAGAAGGTCACAGCCTCACAGGTCACAGGCATACATTCTACCATTCATTCAAACGTAGTCACCAGGATATGATCATAATTCATAAGTTGTAAAGATGTTAAAAATGCAATACGAATCCCATACTTGAAATCATGTGAACTACCAATCTCATGGATCTAAGAACTTGAGTTACAAATCCCACGAATTGAAATATATGACGAGACAGAATGTCTATATCGAAACATGATGGCCTTGGAACAGTGTCGTTATTCATATGAAACTCATATATGCAACTTTATTCTTCTGATAGATTATCTTATCGACACCATAAAAGATGTGGATTTGCTTGTTGACGAAGGTGCAATAGCGAAGATGTTTAACAATCTCTGTTTACAAATCGTAGCAAATCCTTCCAATTCCTACAACATCAGCAAGAAACTGAAAGAACACTATGACAATTGTTGGAATCAAACCATGGCGACCTTCAAAACTGTATACTTCAGTGATATCTGGACGGAAACTGCAACTGTTGCTGCAGTTATACTCCTAGTGCTCACCTTCATCCAAACCGTATTTTCTATTATATCATGACTATCCTAGCTAGGTTCAATGTGATTGTGTTGTGTGATCTTGTTAATTGAATAAGAGGAGGCCTCTCTGTGTCTGCTAGCGTTACATTAATGTTGACTGTTTGTGAGTATCTTGTGGTATGTATTTTTGCATTATAATTTGATGCTTGTATTTCAAATTCTGGTGTGTATTTTTGTTGTTTGTATTGTTCAAAAACTATGTGGTTCGAATCTGTAAGAGACAGAAAAACAATAAATAGAAAACATCATGTTAGGGAAATCGCGGCCTGTGTTTCACACGGTGTCCTTAATTAAAACAATTTCGTCGGCTAACACCGTATGTGTACGGCGATTGTCTCCTAGGATATAACCATTTAAATAGTGGATGTGTAGAACACAAACCACTCTCAGCGAACTCAAATTGAATTCAAACTTACCAAGATATGAAAAACATAAGAACTAGGAAAAGAACAATATTTTCTCTTAATTTCGTGATTTCCAGAATAATGAATTATAAGGAATAGACTAGGGTTTAAATAGAAAACCTAGTCAGTAGGATTGATTTAGGTAATACTTGATAATAATGGTTTTAATGATAAATGAAATTAATTAAGGAATAATCTTCCAAAAGATCTATTTCTAATTAAACACTGATTCTGATTACTTAGTGATCAAGTAAGTATCAAAATCCAAAATGGAAATTAACTCTTTCCTTAATCTAATTAATTTCCTTAACCCAAAACGGAAATCAACAATTTCCTTAATCCAATTAATTTTCTGAACTCAAAATGGAAATGAACTCTTTCATTAATCAAAGTTGGAAATTAACTCTTTCTTTATCATTAAAACGTTTGACTTAGGAAAAAAATAAAATAGTAGATTTTTCCGTATACAATGGGCTCACCTTAAGACTCAATTTCTCATTCACTCATCAATAATTTTGGGAGCTTGAGTATACCATTTCAAAACTCTCACGGAGGAGAATTCGAATATATTTTGTTCTTCCATTTTCATGTGATCGATCATACTTAAATAACGCTCTCGATCATACTCAAATAACGCTCTCAAAATGAGTGTTTATTACAAATTTTCCAACAATCCCCCACATGAATGAAATTGACCTAGGAGACACGAGAAATGACATTGGAAAGTTCAAACGGTCGAAACCTGCATATGATGGGTAGGTGTTACCCTTTGAACCTTCCATCGTAAAGGTATGCTTACTTTACTGGCTGATCAGTAGATATGATATCCTTGAACTGTTCTGCCGTTTTATGTAAACGATGGCGTACCTCACACATGCATCTTCCAGACCTAATTTGGTTCTCATTGTTATGTTATTTTTGGCAATGAACATACGTCTGGTTCTGTGAGAGTCTCAAGAGAATATAGCCCTTTACCATCCTCCTTTAGAAGCGGCCCCAATTCTCTCTCACATAGGTGATTTCTTAATTAAGAGTAACCTGCATCACTCTGCTTAGATTTCTATAGCTTGGAATTCTGACGCATAAGAATCATTAAAAACATGGTTTAACCTTTTCCCTAAGGGCATCACTGTTTCATTATAGGAATGGATTGAAGGGTAGCCACCACAGTGATCCAACTAAGTCTTACAACTTGGTTGTCCCATTGAACCTAGATCTTAGGATCTCCAGTTAACTAGGTTGGGTTTCCATTGTATCGACTTTTTATTTCATGGGCTTTAATCTTATTTCCCTCGATGATATCTCAACTAATGTTCTATTTAACCCTTTGGTTAGCGGATCTGCAATGTTATTTTTGACTTTACATAGTCAATGGAGATAACTCCAGTTGAGAGTAGCTATCTAATGGTATTATATCTTCGACGTATATGTCTAGACTTCCCATTATACATGTTGCTCTGTGCTCTTCCTATTGCTGATTGACTATCACAGTGGATGCAAATCGCTGGCACATGCTTTGGCAATCTTGAAATATCCTCTAAGAATTGGCGTAGCCATTCGGCCTCCTCACCACATTTATCTAAAGCCATAAACTCAGATTCCATGGTGGATCTGGCTATACAATTATGTTTGGAGGATTTCCAGGATACAGCCGTACCTCCTAGTGTGAACACATACACACCAGTAGACTTTGAATCTTTCATATAATGATATCCATACTGCATCAGAATATTCTTCTAGGATAGCATGATATCTTGTATAATGCAGTCCATAATTACGAGTGAATCGTAAGTACTTTAGTACTCTTACTATTCATTTCCAGTGATCATTTCCTGGATTACTCGTGTATCTGCTTAATTTGCTAACTGCATTAGCAATGTTTGGTCTTGTACAACTTATTAAGTACATCAAACTTCCTATCACTCTAGAGGATTCAAGTTGAGAGACGCTCTCACCCTTATTCTTGGATAGGTGTAGATTTGTATCTACCGGTGTTCTGGAAATTCTAGAATCATTTTTGTTGAATTTCTCAAGAATCATGTCAACGTAGTGTGACTGACTGAGAATGAATCCGTTCGATGTCCTTGAGATCTTCATTCTCAACATTACATCAGCCGGTCCTATATCTTTCATATCAAATCTTGATTTCAACATATCATTGGTAGATTTGATCATTTTATCACCACTACCAACAATAAGCATGTCATCAACGTAGAGGCACAAAATGACATAGTTATTTCATGTGTCATTAACATAAACACATTTGTCACATTCATTGATTTTAAAGCCATTTGACATCATAGCATTGTCAAATTTCTCATGCCACTGTTTTGGTGCTTGCTTTAGACCATGTAAGGTTTCACCAGTTTACAGACTTTCTTTCCTTGCCCTGGAGCGGAAAAAACCCTCAAGTTGTTCCATGTAGATCTCTTCATCTAGATCTCCTTTCAAGAAAGCCGTTTTCACATCCATTTGATGTACTTCAAGATTTCGTAAAGCTGCGATTGCAAGTATCATCCTAATGGAGGTTATTCTTGTCACAGGAGAATACGTATCAAAGTAATCTAGGTCTTCTCATTGATTGTAACCTTTAATTACAAGTCTGACCTTATACTTATCAATTGATCCATCCGCTTTCATTTTTCTCTTGAAAATCCATTAGACCCCAGCGGTTTACATCCCAAAGGAAGATCTACTAACTCCCAAGTATGATTTTGAAGGATGGAATCAATTTCACTCTTGATAACCTCTTTCCAAAAGAGTCCTTCTGAAGAGCTTACTGCTTCTTAGAAGGTTAGAGGTTCACCTTCTAACAAATAGGTCAGAAAATCTAGACCAAAAGGTATTTATGTCTTTTGTTACGTCTAGGTTCATCCTCGACTTCATTTTCTCATTCTTTGTCCTCACAACTATCAACATGTGTTCATTTCGACGAACTTGCTTCATCATTAGATTTACACGGACATACATGTTCAAAGAACGATGCATTTCTAGATTCCATTATTGTATTTTTGTACATATCAAGAATGTCAGATTCCAAATATTTTAGAACCACAAATATACAATGATATAAACCATTGATATAACAGATCCAGTAGATATATAATATATATATATATATATATATAACAATCTCAAATACTGATATAGCACAATCAGTTTGTTAATATATATCAACACTGGTGATGCAACAATATATCAATCACTGATATATCAAATATAATGTATCAAAAACTATTCTAGCACTTTAAATATAATATTTGTATTTATAAACAAGTGCTCCTACTTGGTGTAGGATTATATAATAATATAATCAATTTATTCCAATTGATATATGATAACATCGTAAAATACACCATTTGATGTCCCCATTTCCTATCGTTTGCTTTTTTTTTTCGAGCGTATTTTTGTGTATAATGTTTTTTGTGAGCCTTGTGTAGGTTATATCCCTTAAAATAAGGTGTTAGAGCTTAATTGAAGTTTTTTGAGTTTTTTGGGTTGAAATGGAAAATGGCCAGTGCAGAACACCCAACTTTGGAAGGTCATATCTCTCTCCTCAGATTGAACCACGTTGAGATCCAAATAGATTCAGAAATCCCCGGCTGTCTTCTTTCCAACGGTTTTTACGGATCGCGGTTCTGAGGTTTTTGGAGGAAGTTATGGCTGTTTCCGTAACGGTGTGCAGACCTGTCAGGTGTACCGCGGAACGTACCGTGGACGTACCGCGAAAATGTCCAGAAAGCACCAAAAAGCGTTCCGCGGTTTGCCCGTCGAAGCGTACCGCGGAACGTACCGCGGAAATGCCCAGAGTTGCGATTTTTAGCCATTTTCTGAAGGACAAACTTGTCCTTTCACCCCCAACTCGTGACCTAACCTCCCAACACTATAAAAACCCCCCTTATTCTCTCCTCTCTTCATTCTTACACATACTCTCTTCCCCTTCTCACGCCTCTTCTCATCTCTTTTCCCTTTTCTTCTATTTTCTTCTCTTTTCTTCATCTTCTTCACCAAGAAGTGAGAGACCCAGCTCCCATGGAGGTTTTTCCTCCATGGGAGCTCACCACACACCTCCACCACACCATTTCACACCTTCTCCATCCATCTTAGAGTAGATTACAAGGAATTAGGAGCCAATTTCGAGCTAGGATGGCTAGGAGCATCTTTGGAGGCTTGTCTTCAAGGGTTTGCTCTTATTTGCTCATTTCTTTGTATTTCTTGTTGTCTTTGATGTGTAACCCCGATTTGAGAAATATTGTAAACCTATACATGTGCAATATATGTATGTTTGTTCTTAAATTCGGTTGGGTTTTGTTTTACTCTTTGATAATTGTATGAATTAAACTCTCATTGTGAAATCCATGTGTGTGGAGGGTCAAAATTGATATGTATGCATGATTGGGATTATGAGTAGAGTAATTTAGCTTCCCAAGAGTGTTTGTATGTTAATGAATGGCCAAAATACCATGTATTGAGTAATTTGAGTATTAGGGATTTTAGCCCCAAAGAGTAGAAAAGGTTTCAGTTCAAGCATTTAGTTGCTAAATTGGCCTTGGTTCAATCCTTGTGCTTAATGAGTCTTTTTAAGACACATTTGCCCATCCTTGGCCGGATTGGGTGATGAATTGATTTGGGATGATTCCTAAGTCAAGAGGATGGACCATTAATTTATATTGAATGGTCTTAATGTAAATCAACCAACTTATTGCACATTGTTGTTTGGTGAACTTGTTTTCCATGTCTAGCCATCCTAGGGAGTTGACTAAACCGAATCCGTATCTAGAGTAAAGATAAACTGAATTACTCGTGTGCTCATGTAGTTATAGGGGTATTTCATTGCTTAATACTTTCACTTGGTTATCCACCTTGTGAATGATATTTAGGTTGTGTGTTATATATCGCGTGGTTCGCATTAATATGCTCATCGTGGTATCCTCTACATTTGACCAGTAAGTTGAGAGATCACTAGGCTGGCGTGTAGAGCTCGTGTATATGTCCCACAGTCCTTAATGGATTCATGTTTTTGCATGGATTCAATCTCTATGCACTCGAGAGAGGGTAGAGATTAATTAAGGGGACATGAGCATATAACATACGTGTTGTATGGGTATCTCTTATTCTTAATGCTTTCACTTGGTTGCCATCCCGTATTTGGTTAGCCCCGTGGATGAATTATTGGCTGTAGTATGGCCCACGCGGTTACGCATTACATGCTCAACGAAATAACCTGTGTATATGATCAGAAAGTGAGAGTATCACTAGGCTGGCATACATGGCTCTTTTGTGTGTTCCATGGTACTTAATGAATTCATGCATATGTGTGGATGTGATCTCTAAGATTTCGAGAGAGATTATAGATCAATTAAGGGGACACGGGCGTATGATATGTTTGCACTTTTGAAGGAGTAGGTGAGTCTAGTGCTTTATTAAAAGGATTGTCACGGTTGAGTCATTTCCCTAGCGTATCCACATTTCATGCATCTCTCCATTCCATCCTATCATTGTACATATTTATTTACGTAGTTTGTTAGTTAGTTTAACATTTACTTTCCGCATATTCTTTTTGTATACGCAACACACGAGTTCGCTCGGCGTGTTGTATAGCTAGAACTAGAGACGGTCGATGAATCCCACCTCCTTGTGGAACGATACCCTCGCTTGCCGCTTTACTAGTTTCCATAACTATAGAGCACATTGCGTAGGACTTTATATATATATATATATATATCTTTTTGGGATCCGCAATTCCCTAACGACAGAATAGCGGGTTATCAATATCCACCACTGATATCAAACAATAATACTGTCTTTTGGTTCACCAAACTTGTATTATTTAGTTCCACGCATATTAGTACAACATACTGATATATCAATCGACTTTGTATGTTAATATATATCAACAATATATATAGCACATACAGATTAATCAATACAACTTGTAAATATATAAACTGGTTTGTACTAGATTATATAAACATATAATCCTTTTACTGGTTGTGCCAGATATAGACTACAATTCTATATCTATGAAATATCAAATATTTACACAGCTCGCGTGTACAGCTAAAATACTCTTAGAATCACGAAAATATCATATAATATATGAAAATACTACTCTAAAGCGTGTGTCTAACAACCTAGAGGGGGGTGGGTGAATGAGTTGTTAATCGATTATTACCAATTTTTCGATTAGTCAATATTAAACACAATTAACCTAAACAATCAATCAATAGAAATCAAGTGAAGTGCGGAAATATAAAGAACACTTGATTTTTACGTGAAAACCCTCCAAACGGGAAAAATCGCAGGACTAACCAGGCTAGCCACTTGAGCCACAGAGATCCACTAAATGAAAAGAAAGTTATACCCTCAAGTGATACTCGGACTCTCACTCTCGATAACCTCAGGCTATGGACACTACCACTCGCCACTCTTGGTTCAGTTCCTATTGATATCCTCTGATCCACTACTCTTGGCCTGAGCACCTCCTAATCTATCCTATGGGCCTTTTACAGTGGATTCCCAGCACAATGCTTACCAACCACACCCTTGGTTGTAAGGCTTCTCTTACTTGTGCAACTTCACTCAGAAGCCACAAGACTTTGACTCAATGAAGAGAATTAAACGTCTAAGTGTATATATGACACTATGCTCAAATGCAATAACGTGCAAGACCAAACACAAAGTGCTTAACTAGATGTTATAATGCAATTAAACAACCTGATTATCAAACAATGCCTACATGCCCATACATAAGAACTCAATTAGATGTATAGATAAAATCTAACAACCTAATTGTCATATAAAGTCCAATCAGCACAAGTTGTCACAACATATAATCAAGGGCAATAAATGTGCAATCAAGAGATGCAATTAATGAGGCATACACAATAATGTCTAAATGCAATGCATAGAGACTTAGGGTCTGTCCTGTAAGCGTCTTTCAGTGACTGTTTTTCGAAAATAAAAATGAAAATGAAAACAGTGTTTTTTTTTGTTTTTCAAATTCTGAAAAACGCGTCTGGTAGCATATACAAGAAACTTTATCCTGAAATTGAAAACAGTAAAAACGCTTCTGGTAGCTTCACTGAAAGCTGAATTCTGAAAATGAAAATGAAAACAGTAAAAACACGTCTGGTAGAATAACTGAAAAATATCAAAAATTATAATTTTTCTTATATTTTTTCTTTTGCAATTTTTAATTTGAATAAAAGGGAGTCAATAATTCATCCCAAATAATTATCAAATAACTCATAATTTAAAAATTGTTGTAAAAATAAAGAGAAAAATATAATAATGAATCAGAGAAGAAAATTGATTCACCGAATACATACATATATACATATACATACATATATATATATATATAATTTGAATAAAAGTGAGTCACCAGAACATTACATATGAAATTCAGTAAACTGGAGTTAAGTTAACAAAATCTGGAGTTAAACGTGCTACCAGTAAACTCATATCTCCACATTTAGCAAACATACCAACAAGACTAGTTCCTACAAACTGATTAACACTAACTTCACTCTTTATAATCAATGCATGGTATCTTCTTCCCAATTCAAGACATTTTTCATTGCTACAAAATTTTAAAACACCAATCACAAAACGCCTATCTAGTAAACTCCCTGAAGAAGAACATGTAGGGGCATCATTAGTACACACATCGTCACTGCAATCATCATGAGAAGTACCATTACCTGTAAAATAACCATTTTTAACCACACCCTTTTTAACATCAATCACATATCCAGCGTAGTTAATTGGAATCAATTGTTGAAACACCAATTCGTTTAGGACTTCTATCGAACAGTGTATATACAACTTTTGAAGGAATATGTTCACTAGCCATAGATGTCATTGGGAGGCTGAAATTTTTAAGCTTGAATGGGTCTTTTACACTGGAAGTGGAAGGAAAGGAAATTGAAAAACTGGTATTCAAACAAAGTTCAGTAAAATTTCAAGGAAATGAAGTTTTTAACTTTGCTGGATGACTAATAAGTGGACTTGGCGAAGAAGAAGAAGAAGGAGAAGAAGAATCCGATCAGAGGCGAAGAAGAAAAAGAAGAAGCCGATTGGCAGTGAAGAGGTGAAGAAGAAGAAGAAACGGATCGGCGAAGAAGAAGAAGAAAATGAGTCTGGAAGAAGATGAAGAAGAAAAGGAGTCTGGAAGAAGATGAAGAAGAATAGTGACGGGAAGATGGAGAAAAGTAAGAAAAAAAAATGATTTTTTTTTATTAAAAAAAATAAGTGAAAAAACAAAAACGAAAAACGAAAAACAACTTTCATATGTTTTTCAAATTTTTCACTTTTAACACTAATTGTGTTTTTCAAATTTTTTTTGTTTTTCGAAAATAAATTGAAAAACGGTTAAACGAACGCGAATTCGAAATCGTTTTTGAAAAACAAAAACGAAAACAAAAAAAAAACAGCTACATGACGTGGCCTTAAGATTCTATATCTCTGGATTCCGGATTTCTTGGTGATATGTTTATCTGTATCTCGATTACATTCAAATTAATTGTGGCAATAAATATGAGTGGTTAAGGACTAAGGATAAGAGAAGACAAGTCATTGAAGATATTTTAGCCACCAATATAGAAGACAAAATTTTGCCTCGGTTTCCCTAAAATTTTGCCTCGGTGAAAAACTCTTTTTTCTGCTAGGACCTGCTCAACATCTGATAGCAAATAACATCTGATGTTTGTAAATTGCAGAGGAGTACGGTGAGACTCGAACCAAAACATTCAATCAAATGAAATTGTCAAAAACATTGCACTGGGTAATTTTTACATTCCTACTTCCATGAAATTGTCAAGCTCCTCGGTCCTCGTTTCCTATACAAAGACTTTTGGTGGACTTCATTCCAAGCCGGGTCTGGATTAGATTTGTAATTAATAATTTTGAAATATAATTAAATAATGTAAATTAGTTTTACTTTATGTGAGTTAAATTATATAAGATCGATTTTTGTTTTAGAATAAAATTATGCAAACGTGATTCATGGTCAGAAGTTGGCTAGGGATATGATGCTGGTATGTATTTGGCCAATTTCTTTTGAATTGGATTCACTCTCCGTGGTTAATCTCCTGCTTTCTAATGATCCCTCCGCTTTTCGGATTGAGTTTCTAATTTTTGTTTTGTTCAAAGGTAAGCTAATCTAGTTGCAAGTTTTAGAAAATTCCGCATTATCTTCCTATTGCGAATCAGCTCATTCTTTTAATGTTGTTATTGTAAACATATACTTTAGATTTGAAACTTCAAACCCTACAATTGGATTTTTCATAAAACTGAATTTCACATTCAATATTGCAAAAACTCAAGGGACCATGCAACAACTCAAGCCTCGTACTATTATGAACGCCTATTCTTAATTTATTAATTCTTAATTAATTTACATTCAATATTGTAATAAATATTGCAACAACTCAAGGGACCACGCATGACAAATATAAATTAATGAATAAATTAATGATCCCTACGATGCATGTGCACAATGTACATGAAACTTTATTGTTTGTCTATTGACCACTCTAGAATGGGCGCTCGCAATAGTACGAGGCTTGAGTTGTTGCATGGTCCCTTGAGTTGTTGCAATATTTATTACAATATTGAATGTGAAATTCAGTTTTATGAAAAATCCAATTGTAGGATTTGAAGTTTCAAATCTAAAGTATATGTTTACAATAACAACATTAAAAGAATGAGCTGATTCGCAATAGGAAGATAATGCGAAATTTTCTAAAACTTGGGCTACTAGATTAGCTTACCTTATTTAATTATATTTCAAAATTATTAATTAAAAATCTAATCCAGACCCGGCTTGGAATGAAGTCCACCAAAAGTCTTTGTATAGGAAACGAGGACCGAGGAGCTTGACAATTTCATGGAAGTAGGGATGTAAAAATTACCTAGTGCAATGTTTTTGACAATTTCATTTGACAGTATGTTTTGGTTCGAGTCTCACCATACTCCTTTGCAATTTACAAACATCAGATGTTATTTGCTATCAGATGTTGAGCAGCTCCTAGCAGAAAAAAAGAGTTTTTCACCGAGGCAAAATTTTACGGAAACCGAGGCAAAACTTTGTCTTCTATATTGGTGGCTAAAATATCTTCAATGACTTGTCTTCTCTTGTCCTTAGTCCTTACCACTCATATTTATTGCCACAATTAATTTGAATGTAATCGAGATCCAGATAAACATATCACAAAGAAATCCAGAATCCAGAGATATAGAATATATATATAGAGGGAGAGAGAGGGAGATAACAGTCGAGGAACTGATCTGCTGCTTTCAAACGCGCCGCTTTCCATGCCATAATTTTCAGGTTTTCTTGAAACTTAAATATATTGTTTGGTTCGATTTTATTAATTTTTTTAATTGTTCTTTCTTTCTATAACTATGTATAGTTTTTGTGCAGCTAAGACTCTAAGAGTAGTAAATTGAATATTGAATATTAAAGACTCTAGATTAAAATGTACATTATATGAATATTGATCCCATGAAAATGGTCAGTTGGCACTTGCATACAAATGCATAGTATGTGAATTATTAATCAACAAAAGCAGATAATTAATTAAGAAGATAAATCGATGGAAATGGACAGTACTGTTGAACTGTTCGCCAGTTGCATTCTATATTATTAATTACTCTAGGAATAACCTCGTATTTTATTTATTTAAACCACTATTCGAGCTTAAAAAGTGAAAATTAAAATCGATGAAAAGATGTCTTCTAACTTCTAAGGACTGATTATATTTCTTTTATTAGCCACTAACGACGACAGTTATTTGATTTGGGAGATTTGGTTTAATTTATGAAGTGATATTTAAATCTTTCTTATTAAAGAGAAATTCAATTAACTTTCTTGATAAATTTTTTTTTTCGGAATTACTACAATATATGATCGATGACTACATTTTTTTTTTCTAGGGATTAAAATTTCAATCAGTTCAAATTTTTTTTTTTTTGTAAAAAAAGTTCTATTAAATTATGAATTAATGTAGTTATGTGATTTTCATTTAATTTCTTAAGGTGGGTATATATTTAGGAAGAAAGCGTAAAGTGATAAAGATGGAGTGACAGAAAAATTGATTCAGAAAATAGTTGAGAGTAAGAGAAGAAATATATGTAATACTTAAAAAAAAATAAAAAGGAGAAGAAATATAGGTTTGAAATAATTGAAGTACAAATCACTCGCATTCAAATTTTTAAAGAAGCAGAATGTATGTTTCGAAATATGATGGTTTTGGAGATGTTTCACTATCCAACACAAACTCACATATGCAACTATGTTGTTGTGATGGATTTCCTAATCAATACCGTAAGGGATGTGGATTTGCTTGTTGAGAATGAAATTAATGTCAATTACTTGGGCTTTAATGAAGCGATAGTCAAGATATTCAAAAGACTTTGCTCAAACATAACAGTAAGTAATTCTTGTTATTATTTAATCGTTGAGAAAATGAAAGCTTACTATAAGTATCCATAGAACCATTTGAGAGGGCAGCCACCTTGACTGTTGCATAAGCACCGCAACTTTTGGTGCTATTTTCTCATAATACCCACTGCGATACAAACCATTTGCTCTATTAAGCAAGTCTTCTAGAGAAACACAATGGGGCATCTTCATAAACTGTATTGGAGGAGGCCGGACTACTTTATATATTATTAAGATTGAACTGTTTGTTTATGTTTTCATGATTTGTGTTTTTGCATTTGATGCTTGCATTTGTCTACTTTTTGCATTGCTATAATTTCATTGTAGTCCAGTGAAATTATATATCTAAATGGTTGCTATAAATATGAGTGGCAGGATAATAAGAGAATGCATATAATCGAAGAGAGAATTAAAGGAAGAGAGTACATACACACATATTTTCTAGTGTAGCATCCAAGAAGTGGAAATCCTATCCATCCAGATCTTCAGTTCATCATCAGAGTACGTATTTGTATTATTTTTGATTCTCATGATCAAAGACGTTGGTTTAAATAGCTTTTCCTTATATTTCTAGAGTTGGTTTTTGTTTTTTACTTTTAACGACTCTTAGTTTTTCTTATGATCAATAGGCGATATAAAAAACTTAAAAAATGGAAGAGAAGGGCGGTGAAAGAGAAGCGCCTGATGATGTAAACGAAAAGGAAATGGTTGTGATAGAAGAGTCTGATGATATAAACGAAACAGAAGCGCTGTTGCCTCCTACTCCTATTAAGGTACTTTCTTTTGGTCCTTTAATTTGAGGTGTTGATTTCCTTCAAACAATAAACAGTTAATTAGAATTATCTTTTTTTTTTTTCCATCTTCAAGTGTGAGAACAATGACTTGGCAAGTTCTTCTAGTGATCAGCATGAAGCAGCATCAACCGACGGATTCCATAATTGACATTAAAGAATTGGAAGAATTGATGAAATTTTTGGGAGATCAAGTGGATTTTGATTTGAAGGACATTCATGTACCGGTACAGGATCAGTGTTGTATATATAGGGTTTCCAAAGATCTTCGCAAAATAAATGAAGCGGCTTACACTCCTCAAGTAATTTCAATAGGCCCTCTTCATCATGGTGAAATAGAATTTTTTGAGTTGGAGAAACAAAAATTAAGATACATGTTAGAATTTAGTAAAAGAGTAGGAGCAGAGAAATTGAAGGAATTTAAAAGGTTTATAGAAGACCATGAGCAAACCATCCGTAATTATTATGAAGAGAACTCTAGTCTTCCGAGTCCTAAATTTGTAAACATGATATTACACGATGCTATCTTCATCATTGAGGTCTTTTTAAAGTATTGGCAGGGAACATTTGATTTTGTTCTACATACACCCCGCATGAGAGTTGCCATAAATCGTGACTTGCAATTACTTGAAAATCAGCTTCCATACATTGTTCTTCAAAAATTGTTTGAAAAAGGAGACTTCCAGAATGTTACAAATGAAGATCAGTACCATGATCATGATCCGTTCTTGATTCTTTCTCTCGAGTTTTTCTTATATAGCGAACCTTATGTCTTTCCAAAACCAGACTATCAAATTAAACATTTCACCGATTTGAGGAGACACTTGCTGTTAACGAATTTCTGTCCAGAGAAGGAACCAGGAGAAATGAGAGATTTACCTATTGCAACCAAGTTACATAGGTCGGGAGTCAAGTTCAAGAAGGGAAGTGAAGACCAAAGCTCACTTAAAATAAGTTGTAATGATGTTAAAACTGCAATACGAATCCCATACTTGAAATCATGTGAACTACCAATCCCATGGATCAAAGGACTTGAGTTACAAATCCCACGAATTGAAATATTCGACGATACAGAATGTCAATATCGAAACATGATGGCCTTGGAGCAGTGTCATTATTTTGTTGCTTCGATTTCGTTTGTTCTAATCATTTTGATAGAGTCTATTGATTGACTGATTGATTATCAGAAAATTGCTAATCTTGTTTACAATCAATTTGGTTGAATGGAAGCGTGTCTTCTTGTTGGTTGATTCGCAACGAATCAACAATATTGCTACTAACCATGGATTAAAGTGTTTCTAGGTTATTATTAATTAAAGCTCTATTGTATTGTTTTCAGGTGAATTAGATTATTGTTTTTTAAAGAATCATTCAATCATAATGAAAAGAATGTCGTTGATTTCAAGAATAATTGTTACATTTTCTGATAATCATTCAATCAATCAATCAACCTCTAATAATGTTGATAATCATTCAATAATCATTCAATAATAATTTTGCAGAGCTATTTAGTTTTAGCCACCTCCTTGTTAGATCACTTCAACCTCTAATAATGTTGCAAGTGATATCCAATGAGCAACCTCTGTAATGTTTTGGAACTGGAAATTACTTTTAGTGAATTAGATGTAGATGTTGCTTTTATACTTAATTTGTCTTTGATTTTGGGGCGGAACTTGAAGGGTATAGTTGGGGTCAAAATTATAAATATTTAAAATTAATGTTATTTAATTGTAAATTTACAATTTTTTACAATTTTTTTTTATATTATTTAACTATTAAATTATTTTTTTCTGTGAGAATAGGGTCCATAGCCCCCTGCCTCTACAGGGTTCCGCCCTTGACAACAAATAGGCCAACTGGCCACCTAAGAACTAAAACATAACAAACAGAGGAAACCATGAAACAAAAACTAAAAGACTCAAAAATCACACCAAACCAGCAAGTCTCCTTGCATATTTGAGCCTTTTTTGGTGAGCATGTCCGTATACGAGTTTTGATATTCTAGAGTTGAAAATAACCTCCGTTTTACACAAAAACCTGAGGTTGCTCCGGATAGAATAAATAACATTGGCATGCTCCGATCCAAACAACCAAAATCGCCATTGTTAATCAAAGACAACGCAACCTTCGAATCACTCACAATTGAAATAATTCTACCTAAAAAATCGCTTGTCGAAGCGCAAAGCTCGCACACCCTATGAATTGCCATAATTTGGGCAAAGTTGGAGTCATGAATGCCTAAGAAAGAGGAGAAGATACACAATACCTTTCCATTAGAATCCCTCAACACCCTGCCCGTACTGACCAGGCCGATCCCCTAGCTGAGCCATCTACGTTGAATTTGAGGGCTCCAACCGACGGAGGCCTCCAAGGCTCATGGTTGTGTCTCTTGACCAGAATTCGATCAACACAAATCAACACAAGCCGCTTGATGGTTGAGAAGCATCAGAGAGATTTGATCTTCCAAACCTCTCCGATCCGAAATGCTTAAACCACTAAGTCACCCTAAACTTCACCGCCTCTACGACACACCTTAGACTCAATTTTTACAAGCTAAGCTACAATTAAATGCAAAGGTTGTTGTTTGTCTCTATGTTTTGGTAAATTGTGCAATGTTTTTGCATGCTATAACATCATAATATTTTTCTATGATTACTGGAAATGCAAAAGCAACTTTGAAGGGCCCTGCAGGTAGGATCACTGTCCTCACTCCTCAGCATATCACAGCCATTGATGATTGCTTGATAGGGCATGCTCGGCTGGATATATGCTTCATCTTTATAAGTATTGTACTATTATAAAACTACAATAGTACATATGTTTGCGGTACTTGACACTGCTTATGAGAATGTATTTATCATTCAACCATGTCAACTTCCTTCTAGCAATACCTCTGTTTTGAAGACAAGTAAATATTTGGAAAAAAACTATTTATAAAAAGTAGATGAATTCATCTGCTGATAATTCAAAAAATGATTTTGAAAAACAAACTGGTTTATCATAATTCTTGTTTCATTTTTTTTTTTGAGATAAATTCTTGTTTCATTATAAACAAGAATAATGATAGAAATTGAAAATGTTAGATAAATGCTCAAATCAAGATAATGGGCCACAACTTAGTTGAATAATTGACTTCAAAAGGACATTCAATATGATCCAAAATCATTTACCAACCTTACCTGTATGATGAGTCTCCTTCATTTATTTTTAGGAAATAGACAAAATTCAGAGGTTCCTTTCTATCTCCAACACCACATGAAACTTGATTGGATTATCTACTTCAATGAGGATAAAAAGAACTTGAATCTTGATCAAATTTATGGGATGAACAATTAGGTTTCAAAAACTTTACCATCAACCAACAGGCCACCAAAATTTTCTATATGGTGGTAGCTGTTATTTGATTTGAAAATTTCAACTTTCCAGGATTCATTTCATGTTCTTTAAATAACAAAAAATAATCTATACTTTACAAGTTATTTCCAAAGAATAATATTATCCTAAATAATCACAATGAAATGCCTCGTAAAAAAAAATGGAAAAACTTTCTATAGTTCCACACTTGCATTTTCTCTAAAATTAGGCATCTTCTTTTCTAATCATCAGCAAGTATCTGAAAAAAGAATCTGGTCCTCAAAACTGATCTCCATCAGCATTAAATTAATTCTACGCCTGGAGGATTTGATCTTCCTGTAAAAACTATGACAAAACTCACTTTACATGTTGTTTTCTGTCTTTGTTGGAGAACAGTCCATTTTTATGTGCTTAGAACTCCTATATACCCCACAATGCCATTTGAATAGGAGAGGCTTTCTTTGTTGATCAAATCCGTGCTCTATGCATTGATGAGTTCAATCCATGAGTAGTAGCCTCGCGCTTTAAGAAAAGTGCATAGAGTAGCTCGTTCCAAGAATCGGGGACTCCAGGCAGACACCAGTGGCTGCAGTCCTGCCGATGGAGAGGTGCAGGGCTTGCAATGGGACCCAGATAATACAGAGATGAATGCCCGTCTTTCCTTTGAGCAGTCATATAAGTGACATTCAATATGCTGAATTTCCATGTTATGTTCATGTGATTTGATAACACGTCAGTGACAAGTTTCAATTGATCCCAAGTTTCGGGTGGCACCAACGATGATCCCAGTTCTGGCAATTTCTCTGAGTGACAGCTTCCTCCGGTTCTCCAGTCGCCACCTCTGTAGTTTTTATAATTATTTAGCTCCTTGGATTAGAATGCATAATCAAACAAAAATATAATCAACACTCAATACGCAAACAAGTTGACAAAACGGTGCAAGTACATGTCAACATGTCAATGATCCCCAAAAGCTTAATTTCTAGGTAATTTATTTCAACTATCGCATGCATAAAGATAATACATGTTGACAATCTTGCATAGCTGATTTATTTTCGATATCAAAGCGTAAAAATAATCACATAAATCTCACCAAGTTTGCATGAAAAAGAAAAATGTGTTGCACATGAACGTGTTATCAGTAGTTCGATGCTCAATCCAACCACAAAATAAATGTTAGTGCCCTACACTTTTAATACATATAGCTGAGGGATAAATGAGATGGACATGCAAAATGCAAGAAAAATAGTGTAAACAAAAGGAGGGTATCAAAGCAAACCTGAAGTGTACAGGGGCAAACGTACGAAAGAAGACATGAGTCTTGTTGGTATTCACTTCATTGTGTATCCAGTGCACCACAGTTTCTATAGACCTCCAATATGCATGTTCTACTTTCATTTTCATTTTCACCTCTGCCCCTTCTTGAAAGTAACAACCCCTGATCAATTTTTAAAGAAAAATTCAAGTTGGTCAATTTAGTTGAAACTCGAAGGTAAAAATAAATTCACCTCGAAGGTAAAAATATATAGATATTGCAAGCAATTATGAAATCCAAGATATACTTCTCTCCCTCACAAGTGATGAAATCCAAAATGTCACACTCAATATCCACTAACTGTAAATAATGCTATAATAGCAATCTCATTAAAATCTGACTTATAATCAATAAAATGTTGGGTCCATCCATTATTGTTGACATAATGAAAAGAACCCTTGCAAGCTACCACACTTTAGTTGAATCCAGTTACAGGTTCTGCTCAATCAATCACATTTCAAGGCTAGTGGGGACCTCTTAAAAATCAAAATTGATAACAAATAATTGAGATCTTAATTCTTTTCTATACAGCTCCTTGCCTTCAGAGATTTAACAAAAAAAACATATATTGAAAAGCTAAAAATATATGAAGATCAAGATCGTAATCAACTAATCATAAAACCAAAAAACATCTTTTCTTGAAAGTTAGTTAGAAGGTCACAGCCTCACAGGCATACATTTTATATTCAGCTTCGGTTAAACCATTGATTTTCACATCTCTATTTCAAATCAGAAAATCACTCGAACAAAAGATAGCTTCAAAGAAGAGAACTAATATACTGGCAATCGTCGATACAAGAAAACTATAGCCTATTCAGAAGTATTCATTATTTAAAAAAATTATTTCTATCATTTTAAAAATCTGTCAAACTTAAAGTAATGTAACTTTCTATCATATACAGATGAACAACGTGTCAAATTGAATAACGAATCAATACCAGAGTCACAAAATTACTTTACCCTCTTATAGTCTTCTCATAATTCCACCAATGCCCTGTATTGAAGACCAGCACATCAGCATCTCTCCACTTCCAGGAATTCCAATCCATTTGATCCAATTTAAGGGTTGTTTTCATCTTTTCTGGAGATCCAGCAGGAGGCCTGCTCTGCAGTACCAGAAATGGAGCTCTGTAGTACTCCACGCTGCAATTATAATCCTTGAACTTGAACACCAAGAACCCTTTATGCTTTGTAATTGGGCTGCCATTAACTTCATAGATTGAATCCTTATTAGGAACGGCAGAAGAGAGCATGCATAGAAGCGACTCCCATTGATTTCTACCAATCGAATCACCAACAAAAACTAGTCGTTTGTTCCGCAGCTTCTCCAACATCAGTCTTGCATCAAACCTATTTTCATATTATCAGGCAAACATCCCCCCACCAAAAGGAAGAATATTATTCATTATTTTCACGAAAACTGAGAAATGTAACATCAAAAGTTAAAAAATATAGATATAAAGCAAGTTACCAGCAATTCCAAATCAATGCTTCGAACACCAAAAATTTACATTAAGACATTGAATGAAACGGAGATATATATACAACAACACAGCCAATACCGAAGAGTGGGAAAGTTGCAGTGAAATTGAATACCTCACACAAATAAACGGTCAAAAAATTTACCAAAGTCGATTTTTTTTATTCTTTTTTTGTTGTTGTTGAGGGCAATTTACGAAAGTTGATTTACCCAACTGACTAGCTAATTAGCTGACAAAACAACACCATCAAAACAATTTCAATATAAAGGGAAAAGAAAATGATCACAAACTTGTCTTCATTGCTTGAATGCAACAATCATATTATCTGAAAGTTCACGGGTCAGATTATCAACGGAGGCAAATGAGCCAAGTCTAGGAAAGGAACAAGGAGCATATGAACCCATCCCAGATAATGACAGAAAACATGAGGGGAAAAAACAGACAACATTGACAAATCATGGATAAGTGTACACTTCAAAATTTTGATTTCAAAAATGAAATTGGCGTTGAAATTTCAACCAGTGTTTTCTTTTAAGTGGTTGTTGCATAAAAGAATTGAAATCCTTGTGTAAAACTGTGAAGGTATGTAATTTTCGAAGACCACAAATACATGCAAATAAACCGAACTATACGCTACAGACACAGGATAAAAACATAAAAAAATAATTCTCAATCATAATAGGAACCCGTTTGGTTGCCAAGAAATGCAGGAAAACTTTTTTTTTTTTTTAAACATTTATAAACCTCATATTTCCTAACTTTTCCTGTTTGCATCCCGTGAAAAAACTCAATAGATTATATATTCATCATACTTGTATCAATATATTTTATTTTCTCAGGTCCCAAACAGTGGAAAAATTATCACACAACTTTAATTTCTAACTTATTTTTCTCCATCAATGAACATACCTTGGCAAGTTGCAATTTCTGGGTTGCCATCTCCACTTAGTGTAGAACAAATCAGGCCTCCCATTCTCAGTACACCTGAATCCTTCATCCAAAAAGTTGCAATCTTTGGACTGGTACAAAGGGTAATTTTCATCCCAAACCCAAGCACCATCAAACAAATCACACCCATTTCCCTGCTCGCTCAAAAACTCCACTCTCTTCTTGTTCTCAATAGACCCACCACCACCACCACCGTCCAGTTTCAGCCACCAGAACCTATCTGATTTTGCAGGAACTCTGTACCCTTTTGCCACAGCCCAGTAATCCAAGTAAAAGAAGCAGCAAATCACACACAATGTAACGAAGAAGAACCCCGCTCCTAAATAAGGCTCGAAGAGCCTCAAACGCTTGAATTTCTTGAAAAAATCATAAATTGGCATGGTTTCATGGTCCTGCTGAGATGGGTTCTTGGACATTTTTTTTTTTTTTGTATTGTTTACTTCAACGATTGACAGTTATCAATGTATGGCTATATATATAAAAGGGAAAACAGAGAGATGTGATGTGTAAGCAAAATAACAGTCATGACTCATGACAAATAAGAAGAAACCGTATCCTTTTTAAGCTGCTTTGCTTGGTAGATCAGTTATGTCGTGAATGAGAGAAGAAAACAGAGAGATGGGTGCAGAGCAAGCAAAGGAGCATTCATGGAGGAATTATATACTTTTTCTTCACTTTTTTTTTCCTTTTGGGTTCTCTTTTTCGGTTACTTTATTGCAGAGAGAGAGAGAGAGTCGGGTGGTTTGGTGAGAGTTTTAAATGAATAATGCTCTCTGGTCTCTACTGGTAACGCTAACGAGTATTCAATTTCAAATCCGAGAATCTGAGAAAAGAAGAGAGAGTGAGAGAGAGAGAGTGCGTGAGCGTACGTGCGTGGATGTGTGCGCGTGTGCGGTGTGGTGTTGTAGGATCGTGGTTTGAGACAATTTTGGTTCCAAGGCAGTTGAATTTTTTGAAGTCGGTTAACGGGCAGGAAATAGTACTAGTAAACGCACCAATGGATCACGTGATATAAACCAGACTCGATTACTGATTGGGCCGTGTTGGATACGATACCAAGAGAGCGTGGCTGAGATTTTTTTTTTGTTATCCTTAAAATTGACAATCCCGACAGCAATAGCAATACGGCTGTAAAGTTGATTTTATTTTATTTTATTTTATTTTTGTTGCTAATCTCTCAAATTATTTGGAATTAAATTTCTATTTTACGTAGGGATATTATTGACTTAGTCCCTATTTTTTTTAATTATCTATTTTTTACTCATCTATTCATTTTTTACTGAATTGGTCCCTACGTTTTTAAAAACCACTCAATTTGATCCCTCTGACTAGAATTTTAACGGTCAACCACCACGGAAAATATAAAATGACATTTTTACCCTTGAATTTAAAATAAAAATAAAAGGGATATTATTGATTTAGTCCCTATATTTTTTTGAATTATTTATTTTTTACTCACTTATTCATTTATCACTAGATTGGTCTATATGTTTTCAAAAAATACTCAATTTGACCCCTCTGACCAGAATTTTGATAGTCAACTGTCACGGAATATATAAAATAAAATTTTTACCCTTGAATTTAAAATAAAAAGAAAAATTGTTATTTTCTTAATTTTATTTATAATTATATATTAATTTTAAAAAAAAATTAATAAAGGGAAAGAAATATAAAAATCATTTTCTTATATATTAATTTTGAAATTTAACAAAAATCTATTTTACTGCTGCTGGCGGGAGATGGATTTGAGTAACTTCTTTTCGGTTTTCATGGAGGTCAGAGAGAGACCGAGAAAGGTGAGAGAGATTGAGAAAGAGAGAGATATGGCTGAGTTTGATAAATAGAGAGAGAGAGAGAGAGAGAGAGAGATGACTGGGTTTGATCCATCCACCACCACTCTAATATCACCAACACAACCAAATCCAGATTCTGACCACTACCACCAAATAGCTTTGCTAGAGAGAGAGATCTTTTACTTTTTTGAGAGAGAGATATTTTTTTAATTTTTTTAATTTTTAATTGTTCCTTTATTTATAATTTTTTAATTTGTATTCATATATTAATTTAATTTTTATTTTATATTTTTTTTATGTTGACACGTGGCATATCATTATTTAAAGATAAAAATACCCTTAGAACTGTTTAATTTGATTAACGGTTGACTTACAAAAGGACCAAACTGAATGGTTTTTGAAAACGTAGGGATCAATCCAGTAAAAAATGAATAAATGAGTAAAAAATAGATAATTCAAAAAAACGTAGAGACTAAATCAATAATATCCCATTTAATTTTTAATATATATATTCATATTTTGTGTGTGTTGACACGTGGCATATTATTGTTCAAAGACAAAAATACCCTTAGAACCGTTTAATTTGATTAACGGTCGACTTACAGAAGGACCAAATTGAGTGGTTTTTGAAAACATATAGATCAATCCAGTGAAAAAATGAATAAGTGAGTAAAAAATAGATTAATAAAAAAAAACGTAAGAACTAAATCAATAATATCCCTTTTTCTTATTTGATTTATGTAATATGTTTATTTTTAATAAGTACACACAGATCTAAAAACATTACTAAAATCACACATTCTAATACCAATCGTTTTTTTTTTTTAAAGGAACATCCTAATACCAATAATATCCTTATTGAAATGAATATATTCATTTTAATACATTTTATTTATAAAACCATCTTAAATTATAAACACAATGTGGCCGTAGATTTTCAATATGTAATTCTCTATCTTTTAAAAAATAAAATAAAATAACTCATTGATATCTACAGCTATCTTAAAAAAAATATTTTGTTTATTGGTAGGATTCATACCTAGACAAATAATACATATATCTGTATGATCAGAGTCATCTGACAATTATTTTTCCATTACTTTGTTATAAAATAATCATATGAAAATGAAATTTTTTGATACTTCAAATAAAATTAGAGTTATCATGAGGTTTTTTTTTTTAAATAAGGAGATAAAGTTGAAAATATGGTCATATGGGTGTAATTAATGAGTGTAAATGTATTTGGTTTAGTTTTAATTAAAGTAATTTATTCTTATTGGTAAATTTCTATTGAAATATTTTTGTAAATAAAAATTTTAAGGACAATTACTAATTAGGGATTCTTAAAAAAAATTAAAGTAGTTTGCGACTTTTACAAAAGTGACTAAATTGGTCTTTACACTTTTCCCAAGTGCCAAATTAGTTCATCTAACTACGTTCTGTTAGTTAACTTTAACTGTGTATAGGTAAAATTATATTTTACTCCTAAACAATATAATAATGAAACGTGCACAGTTCTTTTTAACACATGTATATTTTTGCTTATTTAATTTGTGGATTTTGATTTTTAAGTAATTTTGAAAACAGTGCTTGTATAATATTAACAAAAAAAATTTATATAAAAATGGTAAAATATTAAACTATGAATGAATGGTAATTTTGTTTATAAAATAAGAGTATAATTGATATTGTCTTATTAAAAAAATAGATTTTTTTCAGATAATTTTAATTAAAAAAGGTGCAAATGATGTTTCATTAATAATATTTTTAGATTTTGTTGTAATTATAATGGTGAATTTAATGTACAAAAAACAAAACAATTTTGCTATAATATGACAAATAAAGAGTATTTACGTACTTTAACTAAAATTGTTAAAGTCAACTGTTATATTTAATACCGTTAAATCGTTAGAGGGACTAATTTGATCACTTCTAAAAAGAGAGGGATTAATTTGATACTTGGGAAAAATGTGAGGACCTATTTCGTCACTTTTACAAAAGTCGCAAACAACTTAGAATTTTAAAAAAAGTTCAGGACCAGATTAATAATTACCCAATTTTTAATAAAATATAGGTATACTAATTAGTTTTATTTAATAATAAAGATATTGATATTACTAATAATTAGAATTTAAGTCTTAAAAAAAATCCGACACTTATCTCAATTTAAGAAGCTACCTTTTATTAGAAATATAAACAGGAAACACATCTTTGAGAAAAAGGAAAACGGTAAACTCTAAAATTTGGAGAAAAGACAGAACATGATTGATTATATGGTAAACTCTAAAATTAGATGGTAATCTCTAGTTAAGGTAGGTAAGTAATCTCCAATTAAAGGTACACAATTCAAAATCTATGCAATGGTCAAAAACCATATCGTATTATGTAAATGTTAGAATTTATTGTAATACTAAAAAAAATTTAAAATATTGTTTGATTAGTAAGATATATTGATTAGTAATGAAAATAAAAGATAATCAAGTTTTATCCAGAAGTGAATTTGAAAAGAAAACTTATCCTAATTTATATATGAAGTAACTTGAATCCCACTAATTAACAAATCATGAATTATATTCTCGTTACGGGAAACTCGCCCTTGACCATGAGCATTGGTATAATATGGTAGGAGAATATTTTGGACCATCCACACTAAATTTTTCTGTATTATAATTTTATTATATGATTTTAAACTCATCAAATTATAATAACCTAGTTGAATAAGTTTTAGTTCCCTCGTAACAAATGAAGTTGATCAAGTGATATTCTCTTTACATCTATAATATTAAAATTGAGATTGCAAATCGATTTCTCTACAAATCCGAATTAATTATAATAGGTAAAAAAATATATCTCAATCACTTGACTATTAAATTTCTTGCAGTGGACCAAGGGACTGTCGCTTATATTCCAATTTTCCGTATAGTGAAATGGGGTATGGAGTACAGACCCACGAGTTGGTTTGATTAAATGGGACCAAAATTCTCGGCTATCCATTCTCCTTTAATCAGATTAACAGAAGATGCACAAGAGAGACTGATCAACATAATTGCATGTCCCACCAAAATGATTTCAAAGCATACAAGTTGTAAAATGACACTCGTGACTAATGACGATGGGGACAAGATGATGTTAGCTTGGCGATATGTATCTCAATATCTCACACCTATTCAATGTAATTGAAGTTTGATAAAAGCACAGATAAAAATTGTCAACTATGGACAGACCTGAATATTTAACATGGAGAATGCGGATTAGAATGTCGGTGTGACAGTCACAGGACTGATATAGAGGAAGGTTAGTAGCAGAAGGAGGCAACAGAAAATGAATCAACCTGAAACATTGTCCTACACAAAAAACTTGGAAGATCAAAGATAAAATACAGATTAAACAAAGAAAGCATCATGTGGGTGTGAATAAGAAATGAAGTGAATATCTAAAAGACTAAAAAAATCACACGCCGCTTGTCTGGGACAGAATGAGACATAAGCAGCATTGTGTCTCCGCCAATTCATGCTCAAATTAATGGTTTTGTTGTTTTGGGGATTCCCAATCCTTGTTTGTGAAACCAGAAAACTCCCCCTCCAAAATGTTTGAACCAAGAAAAAGAAAAACAATGGAGGGGATCTCATTTCATACAACTGTTTTGCTTATGCAAAGGTCTTGGAAATTTACAAGGTTTTTCTGATAGCTGCAGAAACACAAACATCAAAATCATCTTGTTTGACATTATCTTTCAACAAACAAGTGATGATTCTAAGAATAAAATACATGCATTGACATTTGAGAATAACACAAATTGTATCAGTGACTCTGTTGATAAAAACAGGACAACTCTAGAGACTATTGATTCCTACAAAACCTAAATGGGAGCACAAGTTGATTTGCCACGGTTTGAGCGAACCGAATAGCATAACACTCCAATATCAAGTTTTCACTTCAGAAACTAGCATTGTCAAGGATCCAATGCAGAGTTTTTCTTTTGATCCAATAACAGTCTATTTTGGTTTTTGGGAATGCAAAGAGAAAAAAGAAAGGACTTTCCTGTTTCCTTTTGGTTAACTAACCACAATAAAAAGTTTAAAAGAGGAGACAATATCTTTTGTTTCTTTAAACTGACATATATTATTCACCAAAATGCGAAAGCATTCACAACATAATAGCATATGTCAAAGGAAAATCAAATGTATATGCTCTCATCACCATGGGTTCAAAAGCCAAAAACAATGTTGTTTCAAAGCATGCTGCAAGATTTCCGCATGTATATTGCGAATTCCAAATTCACCAAGCCTTACATTAGTAGCACAGTCAACAACAGGCAAGAGACCCTTGAAAAGAACTATCAAAACCTTATGGAGAAATTTAAATATAACAAACATAACAATGCCATATTCACTTCCATTCAAAAAAGAAACATCTGAAAAAAAAACACTAAAATGCCATCAACAACAATACGAATCCATCAGGGGTCCTCAGGTCAGGACCATACATCGTTTATATCAAGAAATCCTTGCATTCCTCACCTCCAAGTAAACAAGAGCATGAACTCTACCAGAAATGACATATCCCTCCCGCATTGCCTCTGAAATACTCTTTACTACTGCCTTTATTCTTTCAAACTCTCTCTCACATGTATGCCTTCTATACCTTGCCATCTGCCTCCTTCGGTCCCAACCGTCCATCCATTTTTCTCCATCATCGTCTTCTCGAGTTTCTTGCCTATCCATCTACAGAAAGTCTTTTCTTACTAAAAATAGTGAAAGTATACTACCACAGTACAGCTCAAACCCTTCATCTAGATAGCAATAGCATATCCAAAAAGCACCAACATGAGGATCAAGAGGATGCCACATGAACATGGTGAACATCCCGCAATAATTAAATGACAGAGAACATAAATTTAAATAAATCTGTCACTAAATTAAGCTAAAAGTTCAAACTTTCTGTCATTAACCTACACAAAAATTGAAACTTTATCACGAAATCACTAGTCAAAAGGCAGCAAGGGACTAATTCCAAAAGATACAAGTTGAAAAAATATTGATGTTACGACATATTTTAGATCAACAACACACTAAAGCGGAAACAAAATCAAAACCATTTTACTAGTAAGCTAAAAGTTTCAACAAGATCGAACAGAACAAATTGGCAATCCTAATCAGTATGATAATTATAATGCAAGAGATGGAGTGGTACACTAAAACACAGCATAAACAAATTTTATAGTATCAAACAGCAATAACAGATTCACAATAGGCAGTAACCGATATAAATCATAGTCAAACTCCATCTGATTCAAATTCAACAGGAAAAAAACAACACTGAATCACAACTAACCCATATCAAACAACAGACCTAAACACTCATAAACCTGAAAACAATTTAAAAATTGGAAAAAGAAAAAAAAAATTACCTTACACACGGTTGTGTGTAATTGGATATGATCAATATTGGGTTGAGGTTGAGGAATCATGTTCGTCAGATTTTTGAAGAGGCTCCTGTTCTTGTAGTTGCTGATGAGCTTTAAGTAGAAAAGGCTTGAAACCAAGCTCTAAGCTTAAATAACCAAAAGCCAAGAAACCCACCACCACAATTCCTGATCTTATCGCGTTCAATTTCTGTATTTCTCTCATTCTCCTCTTAACAACCTCCTCTCTCGTCTCTTCTCTTCTCTTCTCTGCAGTATTGTTATTCAACACTCGACAGTGGGTCTCTCTCTATTTTGATGAAGAAAATGTTTCGGCAATACGGCGTCGTTTGGTAAGTGTTTTGTTTTTTATCTTATTTTTTTTCTTGTATTTTGTTGGATGATCCAACGGTGGAGAGCAAAAGCTGACCTACACAGGAGAAATCCATCAATCTCCAAACCATCAACCTTGTGCTGATCTTCTATTCTTCTCCTCTCCAGAAGAAGACAATTGAAAAAGCTTAGCGGTTCCTGTATTTGTTTTTTGTCGGTAAGTTTACTTATTATTTTCGGTTTCCATGGAAAAATTAGCTTATGAGATCAGTCAGTACTTCGATTGCATTCTTGCTTGTGAAAACATAAAAACAAAAAAATAAAAAATTGCTCTGGATTCTAATCGTGGAATCGAAAAAAAGTACTTTCGAAGTCGAAATACTGTGACTACAATTCAAATGCAATTGCATGTCTGTTTCAATTAGGTTTTATTTGTTGAAATGATTTCTTCATTTTGAGCAGGTTGAGTTTTGATTAAGGGTAGTACTTGCTCATGTCAGTTAAATATGGCGTGAATTCTGGATTCACATCACTGGGTAGTGCAAAAGATTATATTTTGTCTTCCTCAGCTGCTGTTCTGAGAAGACAACAGTTCTTGATAAGGTCCCTTGGAGGAGGTTACACTGATCAAACCACTCAGAGAAGAATGCAACAAGTGAATTCCATGAGTGGAACCGCATTGGAGGCCGATTCTGAGAGAATTTTGAGAGCAATCACTCCAAATCTTGACCCAAATAGACACAAGGGCCAGGCTGGTGAGCTGACTAAAAACTCTGCCTCCATCATCAATTACTTGCTTTTCGTTTTCGTTTGTTTATGTTCTTCAAGTTGATGCACCTGTTACTCTTGTATGTTTATTAGGGAAGATAGCTGTGATTGGTGGGTGTCGTGAGTACACTGGTGCTCCATATTTTGCTGCTATTTCAGCCTTAAAAATTGTTAGTGCTTTGCTTCCTCATGTTCTTGATAATGCTAGTGTCATTTTGTGTTGGTAAAATAATTGGTTTATTGTCTTCCTATATTGATGGCCTGATGGTTTGTGTGAATGCAACTACTTCTATTGCTTGAAGGGTGCCGATTTGTCTCATGTGTTCTGTACCAAAGATGCTGCTCCAGTTATAAAAGGCTATAGTCCTGAATTAATAGTACACCCAATTCTGGAAGAATCTTATAGCATCAGGTGAATTTTCCATATGAAACTTGTATTATTTTCAATATGTATGTATGTGTAATTTACTGAGTGGGTACTATTTTGATGAAAAAAGTGGTTTGGGGGATGAGGAGAGAAGAGGCATCTCTAGCAAGATTCTTGCCGAGGTTGATAAATGGATGGAAAGATTTGATTGCCTTGTTGTTGGTCCAGGCCTTGGAAGGGATCCATATCTTCTGGTTTGGATTTTTAACCTAGCTTTCCAAATTTCAATTCATGCCAGGTTATACTTAAGCTATGTGGTATTGCTTATGCAAAAGTTTCAAATATTTTATGAAATAAAGTTAGAGGTGATAAATTTTGAATTTACAGGGTTTTAGTGGAGAAATTATGACAACTTGAACCTGTTAGTGTAACCCCAAATTCTTCAGAAAGATTGTTTTTATAGTGAATTATATGCAATGCGCCTATGTGTGGTCCGTGGACACTTTAGATAAGCTTTAAGTTTTGCCTTTTTTGAGTATTACAGCTTTTCCCCCTAATGTCAAATATTCTCAAATGTTCCACGGCATCCACAGAAACAAATTTTTAGTCCTCTTTTTCTCATCCTTCTTACTTCTATATTGGATTTCTTATCGAATTCAATTCTCAACAATTCTAAGACTTAACATATTTTGTGTCCAGGAATGTGTGAGTGAAATAATGAAGCATGCCAGACAGTCAAATGTTCCGATTGTCATAGATGGGGTGAGTAAAAAGGATGAATAAGGTCTGGTTAACGCTATGTGCTCAATAGTTATCACTGTCATTCGTTGGAATTTACATTAGATATTTGATATTTAATTTGGTCCAGTTAAGCTATATGCTCAACAAGTCCATTGTCTTTCTGCATTTCTTATGGTTTGAAATTAACCTTAGATTATTGCTACTGAACTAGGATGGACTCTTTCTTGTTACAAACAGTCTTGATCTTGTTAGTGGTTATCCGTTAGCTGTTTTAACCCCAAATGTGAATGAATACAAGCGTCTGGTTCAGAAAGTCTTAAGTTGTGAAGTAAATGATCAAGATGCTCCTGAGTTGTTACAATCTCTTGCGAAGAGGTAAATATTTCTTTCAACTTTCTTGAAATTGTGTTGGAGAAATTCCTTTAAGGCATTGGGTCATTATGTATTATTCAGCAAATATAAGTGCCAATAATGTTATGAACTTCAAGCGAAAAATGGGAGGTAGTTCTGAAGTGCTTAACCTGATTTACCTGGAGATCACATTTCTATGGAAATACTTCATTAAAAACTAAATTACTCTAGAAGTTCCCTTGGACCAACGTCTCCCGGCTTGCATGCATATTTCACATGGTGTGGCCCGTGGGGCTAGTTATCTCACATCAACATACTAATCAATTCTTAATTTAACATTGGTCATATTCAATTTATTGTGGACTGCGAATAGTTCAAGGGTCTGTTTTGCTCTCCTTTAAAGTGATATTAATCATTTAATATCTCGTGATATTTTCTAATGCAAAGTACCTTTATTGGTCAGGATTGGTGGTGTAACTATTTTACAGAAAGGAAAATCCGACCTTATAAGTGATGGTGATAGAGGTATGGGATAAGATATTCATTTAATCAGTCCGACCTCATAAGTGGATATAACACTGTTTCTCTAATAATACATTCTGTATCAAATATTGAAGTTAGCCATTCCTATTTTAATAGGTAACACATTCTATAAGTCAAATATATATAATGTAGCATCTTTTCTATATTTTGACTGCTTTTGGTTTTGATATGAATGAATGATGCTTGTGCAGTCAAATCAGTGAGCATCTATGGTTCTCCTCGGCGCTGTGGTGGACAAGGTGATATACTATCAGGAAGGTAATTGTTTTTCTATTTTTCCTTCCGTTTCTTATTTGCTGAAAAAGATCTGTTGATAATCACTTCATTTTGTATATGTGGTACATTTCACTAATAAACTTTCATGCTTACTATTCAACTTAATTTTCACCCATTTTTGTCAATGTTTCTGGATTTCATAACACCTATGTGTGAAGGTCAGAGATGCCACTGAGAGGGAGAAATCACTTTGTATGATTGCATGATTATATGTTTAACGACTTGATGTGCACCACTTGATTTAAGAGAGCTGATGAATGAGACTAATCTATGCACCTAATTAAGGCTTGAGCTTTTGAGAGCATGAATACATTTATTTTCTTGGACTGATGTTATCCATATTTTTCTTTTCTTTTCATCGGTGCCAGTGTTGCTGTGTTTTTATCTTGGGCCAGAGCCAAAGAAAAATCAACCATCAGGTTCTACAGCGTTATTTTGTCATTTAAACTTCACAGTAGCTTTCGGTTTTATTTCTTTGTTTTGTCTATCATGTCTCATGTTTGAAAATTCATGTATTCCCTTGATTCACAGTGCAATGAATCCAACGGTGTTGGGATGCATTGCTGCATCTGCTTTGCTGAGAAAGGCGGCCTCTCTTGCTTTTGAAAATAAGAAAAGATCAACTCTCACCAGTGACATCATCGAATGCTTAGGGAGAAGGTAAACTGCCAATGATCGTATTATAACAATGGTTTCTCGTTTGGGAATAATAAATGAATCAATGTGAGTTTTTACTTCTTGCAGTTTGGAGGATATTTCGCCTGCTAGTTAAAATATCATTCATCACCAGCAAGCAGATCCAAGCCCTTTCCATAGAGATTTTACCCTGTGGACAGAGCCTTTTCTAGTCGTGTGTTCTGACTTCTTGCAGTTTAGAGGATATTTCACTTGCCAGTTACTACCGTGGATTTAGATCAACGCAGACTTGAGCCTTTTTCCAAAGAGAAATTTACCCATGTGGACGGAACCTATGCTAGTGTGTACTCTTGTTAAGTACCAAAAATGTTGGTTTTTCTTTACAATGTTGATAAATAAGTGATATTTTTGATGTAAGAATGAGCTTTCTTTTTTCCTTTTTCACTGAAACAATCCGTACACTTTTATTTTCTGATTTTCTGATTTTCTGTGAGTAAAATAAAAAATAAAATGAGGCACTTTTAGTTTCAATTTCACCAGCAGCAGATGGTAATCCTAAATTTATTGAAGCACTGTGTTCTAATATTGTTTTATTAGATCCAATTCTTGACACAGTATGTTAATGTTGATTATTGACATTCCATGCATGGCATGCATGGAATGGACTAATGAACAAATAAATAATTAACTTGAATTAAAGCATATACGTAAAGGAAACTGAATCCATTTAATAGCATTAGTAAAATTTCATTGAGAAATATATACCCAGATACATCAATTGCAGAAAACAAATCTAGATATTAGTAATTCCTGTACTACTAGAAGCAACATTGTCTTCCCGTTGAAGATCAAGATTAACGAGGGCAAACCATAAATCCGAACCAACTCGAAAGCTCCATAGCTGCACCACACAACCCGTTTGAAGTCGATTCTTTTCATTGCAGGCAACTGAGTTCCATTTTTTAATCAATGTATAAGAGAAGGTCAGGTCCATAGTCCACTTTTTGAACCCCAAATCCGTAATTACTTCAAGACATGGTTGAATCAGTGAGCATTTAATTCCTTCTTGGGGATTGTCCTTCTCTCTCAGAAAAGCATGACTTCTTACTTTTCCTCTTGGAATGGAAAATCGACCTTGATGTCTCTCCATGTCTGTCGATGTCATCGCCTTTTCACTCACTAGCATAACATGGGTTCCGTTCAATTTGTCGATTTCATCTTGAAAGTGTTGAGGAATAACAGGATCTGGTAGTCTTCGATCATCAAGATTCGTTTTCATGGCGGTAGTCTTTATCTTCTTTTTCTTCTTGTCCAAACTATGATCAGCCTTCCTCTGTTTCTTAACCGACGGTATCTTCTCAATCTCCTCATCGTCCTCTTCTACGTCAACAAAGCCTCTTTTGATAGACGAGTTGTTTTTGCTTTCGAGTATTGAAACAGCATCTTGAACGATAGCAGGTACTGGTACCCTGCTCCTGGTTTTCTTAGGAATCCTGAAATTGAGAAATCGAAATTGAAGCCCATTATTACTGGTCTCCTTTCGAAAACCTTCGTCAGTCAAGCGCTTCCGCTCCATTGCCTTTCGAATGTGCATGTCTATTAATCCTCGTAGCACCGAGTCTGTCAACAATTCAAGCTTCAAAGGTTCATCGCCGTTGGCAGCTTTTTCTGTCTCCTTGACGAGCAGGTCAAAAGACCCACCATCATCGATGGATTTCAACTCTTCCAAACTCCACATTTTATCTCTGAGAAGATCCAGAAACAACAGAACTGAAAAAAACCCACAGAGAAACAGAGAGAAAAAAAGCTTGAAAATTTTCAAGAAAGCAAATGTGAGAGAGAGAGATTGATCAGAGAAATATACGTTAATTACTTGAGAGTAAAGTAATTGAGTGAGGTGATTATAGAAACATATATATATAGGGAGAGAAATCCGAGTGATATCAGTAAACCCTGGTGAAAATTAGGGTTTAGAAATCTTTGTTATGTTAGGATATTAATTGGAATCCAACATAAAGTCGGTCTTGTAGTTTCAAATTGGTTTCTAAAACCTGTCTTGCAGTAAAAAGTTTTGATAAACTTACTACTTGTGTCAAAAAAATCAGAACACAGTGCTTCAATAAATTTACACAGTAACAATCAAGAATCAATAATGGCGTCACTTATTCAAAAGCGAATCAGCCCATCTACTTTGAAATCAATTGTAGATGGTCTTCGAATTGGGCTCCATGTAAGTTTCTCTCTTTTCTTCAACACTTTAAGATAAATTATTAGTCTTAAATTATTTTCTTTGTTAGATTAATTTATTATCGGTCTTGTAGTTTCAAATTGGTTTCTAAAACCTGTCTTGGTTTCTTGGGACCGAAACAAAGATGTTGACGTTAAACAAAACACACTCTTGTCTTATAACGGTCATATATATCCGTTGCTTGCTTCTCTAATGACATGCTGACGTGTCCCCAAAGTTATAAGATTTTTTTTTTTTTAAGTGAAAATATGAGTTTGAGACCTTTCTTTGGTTCTCTGGTTCCTTATAAAGATTTTGGTCTAAGAAGACATTCATTCAATTCTGTCTTGCCCGTAACGGTCAGTTTCTAAATTCGAAATTTTAGTAACTTGGGCCGCTAATTATGGATCAACAAGTAATTGAGCTTTAAATAAAACTGGCCCATACAAATTCAAGCTCAATCCAAAACATGATAAAATAGTAAGAAAAAAAACTATAAAATGCAAAAGTTTCCGATATTGTCCTTCAGTAAAAAAAAAGATTATAATAAATTCATAAACCGAACCGGGTCTCTCGGATATCTACTCTCACAATATTTGAAAGGAACCTCCTCCCCACATATAGTTATAAAATATACATAGTAAACTCGAATGATATGTTTCGTTCATAAGATTTGATTGTTTGGAAGAGCGATTTTGCATTTTTGATCTCATTTTTCCTTTTAATTTTTAATTTTCTCAATTTGAAAATTATGGCATGTTAACTCGTGATTTCAATATGAACGATATATTATACATGGTAGAGACTAAAATGATTGGTTTTGGGAAAGAATTATTTCGATTGTGAAAAAATTTAAATGGCATTGCTTAGAGCCTTAGACTACTGAAAATACCAAAGTTTTGTCTATTTTTTCTTTGACAATCTGTTTGGTTACCTTGAAAATTATTGTAAAATAGTGATAACTAAATGATCAATGTCAATTCATCACCAATATAAAAGAGAGTGTATTTCAAACCCTAAACTATATAACTTTATTAGACTACAAGCCATAGCTGTACATTGCATGAAGGTAGAGAGAGAGAGAGAGAGAGAGACAGAGAGAGAGAGAGAGAGAGAGAGAGAGAGCAAAGGTTGATAATTAAAAGAAACAAAGCACCAAAGAAAACACACAGCTAACTACAAAGTGGTTCATTCTACGAGACTCACTTAGGCATTCACATGGACCCTCTAATGTATGATCACAATTCATAACCACTTCAATGGGATTTGGATAATTCAGAATTTATTGAAGAAGAAAGATCTCTCTTCTACTCTGTGGATGCAACCATTGCTGGCCCACTGCTACTGTCTACAGACAACCTTTTTTCCCATTTTATCCTTTGCATTGTAGAATTGAATCCATCATCAAACTACTTAACTCAGGTGTGAAAATTTGTGCCTTAAACGTGGCGCCACAAACCTCTTCTTCCTTGGCAGGAACAGCAGTGATCTTATTCTTTGGATACTCAAAGTTTCTCAGTCCTCCAACAGCTGTGGAGAAGAAACAACCTACAAGATCCAAAGACACAATGAAACAATGAAACACGATTCTTGTTTTTTATTGTTTTTGTTTTAAGAAAGAAACAATGAAAGGTTTTTGAAATAGGGAAACATGAATATATATATATATATATATATATATATATATATATATATATATATGGTTTTAAGGTAACCCACCTTGAGGGAAAGGAGCGAGTGACTTTCCACAACCACCTTTGAGCAAGTCAGCATTATCAGCCCCATCGGCAGTGATTCCCCAATAGAGAGGAACCTTACCATATTGATCCTGTCACAATTACATTACATCAAACACGATTCTTGTTAGAACCAATTACCAAAGCAAAGTAAATTGGCTTCACTAAGGTGTTTTGGTAGATAAGAAAAATAACTTACAGAGGATACAAACAAGGTGGAGGTGGACTTGTCAAAGACAATGAAAGCAAAGCTCCCACTAAGATGGCCAACAACATAGTTTGGAGGGTAGGCTGCCCAATCACGAAGAGCCTTGTAAGCCTCAATCACCAAGATCACCTCATTTGCTGACTTGGTGCATATTGCTGCCTTAGACTTCCCAAGTTGTCTATGCTCCCTCTAACAAACAGAAGATCTCATCTTTCAATGCAAATGATCTGCCATGCCCACCATCCAACAAATTAATGTAAATTAATAGGTTAGTTCTCTTCTAATTCTAGATTATAAAATCATTTCATGGGGCTTAATATCCTCTCTATCCCCAATTTGTGGGATGTCCAACACAAAAAGAAAAAATAGTTCCTCAAATCTTCTAACTTGCTCTTTATTCTCAAGTGATCAATCTCCACAACAAAGCAATCTTTTTAACCACATGATAAGGTAAAAGAACAGGGCATTGTAATTAGTCAAAAAAAGTACATCTTTTACACTTACCCTTATCTACAACCAAACCAAATGGTCACTGGTGCAATTGTCATAGTATAATCCATGAGAAAACTCAGTACTAAAGTCATCAAAATCATCTTGGTTTACATTATCTTCAACAAACAAGTGATGATTCTAAGAATGAAATATATGCATCGAGATTTGAGAATAACACACATTGTATCATAGTCTGTGTAGAAGAAAAGAATTGGTTGATGCCAACCCATTTGTAACAGTGACTCTGTTGATAAAAAAAATAGGACCAGTCTAGAGACTATTGATTTCTACAAAACCTGAATGAGAGCACAAGTTAATTTCCCAAGGTTTGAGCAAAGCCGAAAAGCATAACACTCCAATTTCAAGTTTTTATTTCTGACGCTCGCATTGTCAAGGATTCAATGCAGAGTTTCTCTTTCTATCCAATAACTGTCCATTTTGGTTTTTGGAAATGCAAAGATCAAAAAGAAAGGACTTTTCTTTTTCTTTTTGGTTAACTAACCAAAATAAAAGGTTTAAAAGAGAAGAGACAATATCTTTTGTTACTTTAAACTAACATATATTATTCGTCATACTACAAAAGCATTAACAATGTAATAGCATACATCAAAGGAAAATCAAAAGTATATGCTCTCATCGCCATGGCTTCATTAACCAAAATAATGTCGTTTCAAAGCATGCTAAAAGATTTCGGCGTGTATATTGTGAATTCCAAATTCATTAACGATCATACAGAAGCATTACATTAGTAGCACAGTCAATAACAAGGCAAGAAACCCAAAGAACCATCTTGAAAAGAACTATTAAAACCTCAAGGAGAAATTTAAATATAACCGACAATAAGTACATAAATAACACCAAATTCACTTCCATTCAGAAAAAGAAACATCTGAAAAACAACACAAAAATGCCACCAACAACAATATGAATCCATCAGGGGGGGATCATACATCATTTATATCTGAATTCCTCACCTCCAAGTAAACAAGAGCACGAACTCTACCAGAAATGACATCTCCCTCCCGCATTGCCTCTGAAATACTCTTTACTACTGCCTTTATTCTTTCTAACTCTCTCTCACATGTACCTGCCTTCCATACCTTGCCATCTGCCTCCTTCGGTCCCAATTGTCCATCCATTTTCCTCCATCATAGTCTTCTCGAGTTTCTTGCCTCTCCATCTACAAAAAGTCTGTTTCTTACTAAAAATAGTGAAAGTATACAGTATACTACCACAGTACTGGTCAAACACTTCATCTAGATAGCAACACCAAGAGGATCAAGAGGATGCCACATGATCATGATGAACATCCCACAATAATTAAAAGACTGAACATAAATTTACAGAAATCTGTCACTAACTTAAGCTAGAAGTTTAAACTTTCTGTCAGTAACTTACATAAAAATCAAAACTTTATCAAGAAATCACCAGTCAAAAGGTAGCAAGGGACTAATTCTAAAAGATACAAGTTGAGAAAATATTGATGTTACAATACATGTTAGATCAACAACACTAAAGCGGAAACAAAATCAAACCCATTGAACTAGTAAGCTAAAAGTTTCAATAAGAATATAAGATCGAATAGAATAAACTGACCATCCTAATCGGTATGATAATTATAATGCAAGATATTGTAATGTAAACCATCAACACACAATTTATCTCACGTTATCAGAAATTGAACTGGCACACCAACAACACAGCGTAAACACATTTTATAGTATCAAACAAAAATCACAATAGGCACTTATCAAAAAACAAAATCACAATAGGCAGTTACCACCAAACTCCATCTGATTCAAATTCAACATAAAAAATAAAATAACAACTAACCCATATCAAACAACAGACCTAAAACTCATCAACCTGAAAACAATTTAAAAATTGAAAAAAATATATATATATATATATATATATTACCTTACACACGGTTGTGTGTAATTGGATATAATCAAGATTGGGTTGAGGTTGAGGAATCATGGTGGTCAGATTTTTAAAGAGGTTCCTGTTCTTGTAATTGCTGAGCTTTCAGTAGAAAAGGCTGGAAACCAAGCTCTAAGCTTAAACAACCAAAAGCCAAGAAACCCACCACCACTATTCCTGAGCTTTTAGTATTGTTATTCAATAATGGGTCTCTGTTTTGATAAAGAGAATGTTTTTGACTGTACGGCGTCGTTTGGTTACTGTTTTGCTTTTTATATATTTATTATCTTGATGGATGATCCACCGATGGATAGCTAAAGCTCTTGTACATATTTATTTAGTGGAATAGACACAAGGTTGTTACTCTTGTATGTTTATCAGGGAAGATAGCTGTGGCTGGTGGGTGTCGTGAGTACACTGGTGCTCCGTATTTTGCTGCTATTCAGCCTTAAAAATTGTTAGTGCTTTGCTTCCTCTTTTTCTTGATAATGCTAGTGTCATTTTGTGTTGGTAAAATAATTGGTTGAAACCAGCTAAAAGAGAAAATCATTATCAAGAAATGAGGAAGCAAATCACTAACAATTTTTAAGGCTGAAATAGCAGCAAAATACAGAGCACCAGTGTACACACGACACCCACCAATCACAGCTATCTTTCCTGATAAACATACAAGAGTAACAGGTGTATCAACTTGAAGAACATAAACAAACGAAAACGAAAAGCAAGTAATTATGATGGAGGCAGAGTTTTTAGTCAGCTCACCAGCCTGGCCCTTGTGTCTATTTGGGTCAAGAATTGGATTGATTGCTCTCAAAGTGCTCTCAGAATCGGCCTCCAATGCGGTTCCACTCATGGAATTTACTGGTTGATCAAGGGACCTTATCAGGAACTGTTGTCTACAAATAAAATTATACAAAACATGAAACCAAAAAGCACAACTCAAAGCAATGCATCAACATGAATCAGTCGTATTGTTTACGTCCAAAACCAACAACAAAAATCCATATTAAAATAATTCTAAAAGATACTTGTGAACACCTAGATATCATAAAAATGATAAGTTCTTCATTCAATCGAATCGAATGAAACAGCTTAAGTCAAATGATAATTTCACACCCTTAATTAAATTTCCAACACCCAGAAACCAAAAAAAGAATAAAATAAAAAAAAAAAAAACTAAAGTTACGGATTTCCCTTCTCTTTCCTTCATTTTATCAGCAACTAAACAGAACAAAAACCCATTTCACAAACCCAAAAACAAAATGCTTACATGCATAAACATATACAAATACCAAAAATAAAATAAAGGACAAAAAGAAAAACACATCCACTGATGTAGAAAATTGACTGATTGTCCACGAAACCGGAAGCGAAATTCAACTTGAAAAAACAAAGAAAGTGAGAGGAGAGAGTGGACTTACGGGAGTTGCTGCTGTGTCTCGAGAATCATGAGAATGAATTAGAAAATGAAAACAACTCACCCTTAAATACTTGATGATTGTTATTAATAATATTTATGAATATAATATAAAATAAACATGGCCGTACGAATTGGACTCTCTGTGTATAAACCCCATATCTCTATCTGTCGTATTTTCTCTCAGTTAACAATTGATATAATCTCTTGCACTACCCAGTGATGTGAACCCAGAATTCACGCCATATTTAACCAACATCAACAAGTACTACTGTACTACACCACATTATCAAAACTCAAGCTACTCAAAATGAAGAATTCATGACATGAACAGTGAATTTATTTGGGCTGGGCCGGTTTTATTTAAAGCCCAATTACTTGTGATCCACAATTAACGGCCCAACTTACCAAAATATAGAATTTGGAAACTGACTGTTGGAATTTGGCAAGACAGAAGTGAATGAATGTCTTCTTAACCCCAGAATCTTTGTTAGGAACCAGAGAGAGGTTTTTAACTTATATATTTTCACTTAAAAAAAACTCTTATAACTTTAGGGACACGTCAGCATGTGATTGTTTACACAATTTAGAGAAGCAAGCAACGGATATATATGACCGTTATAAGACAAGACTCTGTGTTTTGTTTAGCGGCAACATCTTTGTTTCGGTCCCAAGACAGGTTTTAGAAACCGGTTTGAAACTACAAGACCGACTTCATGTGGGATTCCAACTAATATCCTAACAAGACAAAGATTTCTAAACCCTAATTTTCACCTGGGTTTACTAATATCAGTCGGATTTCTCTCCCGATATATATTTCTATAATCACTTCACTCAATTACTTTACTCTCAAGTAATTAACACATATTTCTCTTCTATAATCAATCTCTCTCTCTCACTTGCTTTCTTAAAAAAATTTCAAGCTTTTCTGTTTTGTGGGTTCTGCTCGTTGTTTTAGAGAAAAAATTGAAACAAATTACTGAGGGTGACATCTCTCCTGCGACAATGAAACATCAATATTCTAGCCGTTTCTGGGTTTCTTTCTGCTCTTTGTTGTTTCTGGGTCTTTTCAGAGAGGAAATGTGGAGTTTGGAAGAGTTGAAATCCATCAATGATGGTGGGTCTTTTGACCTGCTCGTGAAGGAGACAGAAAAAGCCGCCAACGGCGTTGAACTTTTGAAGCTTGAATTGTTGACAGACTCGGTGCTACGAGGATTTATAGACATGCACATTCGAAAGGCAATGGAGCGGAAGCGCTTGGCTGACAAAGCTTTTCGAAAGGAGACCAATAATAATGGGCTTCAATTTCGATTTCTCAATTTCAAGATTCCCAAGAAAACCAGGAGCAGGGGTACAAGTACCTGCTATAGTTCAAGATGCTGTTTCAAAACTCGAAAGCAAAAACAGCTCGTCTATGAAAAGAGGCTTTGTTGAAGTAGAAGAGGACGATGAGGAGATTGAGAAGATACCGTCGGTTAAGAAACAGAGGAAGGCTGATCATAGTTTGGACAAGAAGAAAAAGATAAAGACTACCATCATGAAAACAAATCTTGAACTATAGCAGGTACTGGTACCCTACTCCTGGTTTTCTTAGGAATCTTGAAATTGAGAAATCGAAATTGAAGCCCATTATTATTGGTCTCCTTTCGAAAACCTTCGTCAGCCAATCGCTTCCGCTCCATTGCCTTTCGAATGTGCATGTCTATTAATCCTCGTAGCACCGAGTCTGTCAACAATTCAAGCTTCAAAGGTTCATCGCCGTTGGCAGCTTTTTCTGTCTCCTTGACGAGCAGGTCAAAAGACCCACCATCATCGATGGATTTCAACTCTTCCAAACTCCACATTTTATCTCTGAGAAGATCCAGAAACAACAGAACTGAAAAAAACCCATAGAGAAACAGAGAGAAAAAAAGCTTGAAAATTTTCAAGAAAGCAAATGTGAGAGAGAGAGATTGATCAGAGAAATATACGTTAATTACTTGAGAGTAAAGTAATTGAGTGAGGTGATTATAGAAACATATATATAGGGAGAGAAATCCGAGTGATATCAGTAAACCCTGGTGAAAATTAGGGTTTAGAAATCTTTGTTATGTTAGGATATTAATTGGAATCCAACATGAAGTCGGTCTTGTAGTTTCAAATTGGTTTCTAAAACCTGTCTTGCAGTAAAAAGTTTTGATAAACTTACTACCTGTGTCAAAAAAATCAGAACACAGTGCTTCAATAAATTTACACAGTAACAATCAAGAATCAATAATGGCGTCACTTATTCAAAAGCGAATCAGCCCATCTGCTTTGAAATCAATTGTATGGGACCGAAACAAAGATGTTGGTGCTAAACAAAACACACTCTTGTCTTATAACGGTAATATATATTCGTTGCTTGCTTCTCTAATGACATGCTGTTGTCATTAGAGAAGCACACTCTTGTCTAAACAAAACACACTCTTGTCTTATCTTGTCTTTTTTTTTTTAAAGTGAAAATATATGAGTTTGAGACCTTTCTCTGGTTCTTTGGTTCTCTGGTTCCTTACAAAGATTTTGGTCTCAGAAGACATTCATTCAGTTTTGTCTTGCCCGTAACGGTCAGTTTCTAAATTCGAAATTTTAGTAACTTGGGCCGCTAATTGTGGATCCATAAGTAATTGGGCTTTAAATAAAACTGGCCCATACAAATTCAAGCTCAATCCAAAACATGATAAAATAGTAAGAAAAAAAACTATAAAATGCAAAAGTTTCCATCCGGAACCGAATCGCCGGTTCCAATCCAGTCCGAACCGGACGGTTCCTCAAAATTTAGAACCGGAACCGGGAGTTATTCCCCAATAGAGAGGAACCTTACCATATTGATCCTGTCATAATTACATTACATCAAACACGATTCTTGTTAGAACCAATTACCAAAGCAAAGCAAATTGGCTTCACTAAGGTGTTTTGGTAGATAAGAAAAAAACTTACAGAGGATACAAACAAGGTGGAGGTGGACTTGTCAAAGACAATGAAAGCAAAGCTCCCACTAAGATGGCCAACAACATAGTTTGGAGGGTAGGCTGCCCGATCACGAAGAGCCTTGTAAGCCTCAATCACCAAGATCACCTCATTTGCTGACTTAGTTAGTCCATATTGCTGCCTTAGACTTCCCAAGTTGTCCGGTGCTCCCTCTAACAAACAGAAGATCTCATCTTTCAATGCAAATGATCTGCCATACCCACCATCCAACAAATTAATGTAAATTAATAGGTTAGTTCTCTTCTATTTCTAGATTATAAAATCATTTCATGGGCTTAATATCTTCTCTATCCCCAATTTGTGGGATGTCCAACACAAAAAGAAAAAATATTTCCTCAAACCTTCTAACTTGCTCTTTATTCTCAAGTGATCAATCTCCACAACAAAGCAATCTTTTTAACCACATGATGAGGTAAAAGAATAGGGCATTGTAATTAATCAAAAAATGTACATCTTTTACACTTACCCTTATCTACAACCAAACCAAATGGTCACTGGTGCAATTGTCATAGTATAATCCGTGAGAAAACTCAGTACTAAAGTCATCAAAATCATCTTGGTTTACATTATCTTCGACGAACAAGTGATGATTCTAAGAATGGAATATATGCACCGAGATTTGAGAATAACACACATTGTATCATAGTCTGTGTAGAAGAAAAGAATTGGTTGATGCCAACCCATTTGTAACAGTGACTCTGTTGATAAAAAAAATAGGACCAGTCTAGAGACTATTGATTTCTACAAAACCTGAATGAGAGCACAAGTTAATTTCCCAAGGTTTGAGCAAAGCCGAAAAGCATAACACTCCAATTTCAAGTTTTTATTTCTGACGCTCGCATTGTCAAGGATTCAATGCAGAGTTTCTCTTTCTATCCAATAACTGTCCATTTTGGTTTTTGGAAATGCAAAGATCAAAAAGAAAGGACTTTTCTTTTTCTTTTTGGTTAACTAACCAAAATAAAAGGTTTAAAAGAGAAGAGACAATATCTTTTGTTACTTTAAACTAACATATATTATTCGTCATACTACAAAAGCATTAACAATGTAATAGCATACATCAAAGGAAAATCAAAAGTATATGCTCTCATCGCCATGGCTTCATTAACCAAAATAATGCCGTATGCTAAAAGATTTCGGCGTGTATATTGTGAATTCCAAATTCATTAACGATCATACAGAAGCATTACATTAGTAGCACAGTCAATAACAAGGCAAGAAACCCAAAGAACCATCTTGAAAAGAACTATTAAAACCTCAAGGAGAAATCTAAATATAACCGACAATAAGTACATAAATAACACCAAATTCACTTCCATTCAGAAAAAGAAACATCTGAAAAACAACACAAAAATGCCATCAACAACAATATGAATCCATCAGGGGGGGAACATACATCATTTATATCTGAATTCCTCACCTCCAAGTAAACAAGAGCACGAACTCTACCAGCAATGACATCTCCCTCCCACATTGCCTCTTAAATACTCTTTACTACTGCCTTTATTCTTTCTAACTCTCTCTCACATGTACCTGCCTTCCATACCTTGCCATCTGCCTCCTTCGGTCCCAATTGTCCATCCATTTTCCTCCATCAGAGTCTTCTCGAGTTTCTTGCCTATCCATCTACAAAAAGTCATTTCTTACTAAAAATAGTGAAAGTATACAGTATACTACCACAGTACTGCTCAAACACTTCATTCAGATAGCAACAACAAGAGGATCAAGAGGATGCCACATGAACATGATGAACATCCCACAATAATTAAAAGACTGAACATAAATTTACAGAAATCTGTCACTAACTTAAGCTAGAAGTTTAAACTTTCTGTCATTAACTTACATAAAAATCAAAACTTCATCAAGAAATCACCAGTCAAAAGGTAGCAAGGGACTAATTCTAAAAGATACAAGTTGAGAAAATATTGATTTTACAATACATGTTAGATCAACAACACTAAAGCGGAAACAAAATCAAACCCATTGAACTAGTAAGCTAAAAGTTTCAATAAGAATATAAGATCGAATAGAATAAACTGGCCATCCTAATCGGTATGATAATTATAATGCAAGATATTGTAATGTAAACCATCAACACACAATTTATCTCACTTTATCAGAAATTGGACTGGCACACCAACAACACAGCGTAAACACATTTTATAGTATGAAACAACAATCACAATAGGCACTTATCAAAAAACAAAATCACAATAAGCAGCTACCACCAAACTTCATCTGATTCAAATTCAACATAAAAAATAAAATCACAACTAACCCATATCAAACAACAGACCTAAAACTCATCAACCTGAAAACAATTTAAAAATTGAAAAATATATATATATATTACCTTACACACGGTTGTGTGTAATTAGATATAATCAAGATTGGGTTGAGGTTGAGGAATCATGGTGGTTTCTGAAGAGGTTCTTGTTCTTGTAATTGCTGAGCTTTCAGTAGAAAAGGCTGTAAACCAAGCTCTAAGCTTAAATAACCAAAAGCCAAGAAACCCACCACCACTATTCCTGAGCTTTTAGTATTGTTATTCAATAGTGGGTCTCTGTTTTGATAAAGAGAATGTTATTGACTGTATGGCGTCGTTTGGTTACTGTTTTGCTTTTTATATATTTATTTATTTATTATCTTGATGGATGATCCAACGATGGATAACTAAAGCTCTTGTACTTATTTCTTTAGTGGAATAGGCACAAGGCTGTTACTCTTGTATGTTTATCAGGGAAGATAGCTGTGATTGGTGGGTGTTGTGAGTACACTGGTGCTCCGTATTTTGCTGCTATTTCAGCCTTAAAATTTGTTAGTGCTTTGCTTCCTCATTTTCTTGATAATGCTAGTGTCATTTTTTATTGGTAAAATAATTGGTTGAAACCAGCTAAAAGAGAATCATTATCAAGAAATGAGGAAGCAAATCACTAACAATTTTTAAGGCTGAAATAGCAGCAAAATACAGAGCACCGGTGTACACACGACACCCGCCAATCACAGATATCTTTCCTGATAAACATGCAAGAGTAACAGGTGTATCAACTTGAAGAACATAAACAAACGAAAACGAAAAGCAAGTAATTGATGATGGAGGCGGAGTTTTTAGTCAGCTCACCAGCCTGACCCTTGCGTCTATTTGGGTCAAGAATTGGAGTAATTGCTCTCAAAATGCTCTCAGAATCGGCCTCCAATGCGGTTCCACTCGTGGAATTCACTGGTTTGATCAAGGGACCTTATCAGGAACTGTTGCCTCCAAATAAAATTTCTTCATTCAATCGAATCGAATGAAACAGCTTAAGTCAAATGATAATTCCACACCCTTAATTAAATTTCCAACACCGAGAAACCAAAAAAAAAAAAAACTAAAGTTAGGGATTTCCCTTCTCTTTCCTTCGTTTTATCAATTATCAGCAACCAAACAGAACTAAAACCCATTTCACAAGCCCAGAAACAAAATGCTTACATGCATAAACATATATAAATACCAAAAATAAAATAAGGACAAAAAGAAAAACACATCCACTGAAGTAGAAAATTGACTGATTATCCACCAAACCGGAATCGAAACTCAACTTGAAAAAACAAAGGAAGTGAGAGGAGAGAGTGGACTTACAGGAGTTGCTGCTGTGTCTCGAGAATCATGAGAATGAATTAGAAAATCAAAACAACTCACTGTTAAATAACTAGATGATTGTTATTAATAATATTTATGAACATAATATAATAAACATGACCGTACGAATTGAACTCTCTGTGTATATACCCCATATCTCTATCTGTCGTATTTTCTCTCAGTTAACAATTGATATAATCTCTTTCACTACCCAGTGATGTGAACCCAGAATTCACGCCATATTTAACTACTAACATCAACAAGTACTACTACTCATTATCAAAACTCAACCTACTCAAAATGAAGAATTCATGAAACATAGACAGAGTGAATTTGTTTGGGCTGGGCCGGTTTTATTTAAAGTCCAATTACTTGTGATCCATAATTAACTGCCCAACTTACCAAAATTTCGAATTTGGAAATTCAACGTTGGAATTTGGCAAGACAGAAGTGAATATATGTCTTCTTAGCCTCCAAATCTTGAGTCCATTTTTGCTCACGCCTCCCCTATACATGACATGTGTGCGTGTGCAGGGATAGAGTAGTTTTATCCAAACACATGAGAATTTTTGGATAAAAATACCCCTTCTTGGACGTATGTCATTTATTAAGGATGGGGTAATGCTCACCCCCCATCTCCAGAATCTTTGTTAGGAATCAGAGAAGGGTCTTTAACTCTTATATATTTTCACTTAAAAAAAAACTTTTATAACTTTAGGGACACGTCATCATGTGATTGTTTACACAATTTAGAGAAGATAGCAACGGATATATATGACCGTTATAAGACAAGAGTGTGTTTTGTTTAGCGCCAACATCTTTGTTTCAGTCCCAAGAAACCAAGACAGGTTTTAGAAACCAATTTGAAACTACAAGACCGACTTCATGTTGGATTCCAATTATTATCCTAACATAACAAAGATTTCTAAACCCTAATTTTCACCAGGGTTTACTGATATCACTCGAATTTCTCTCCCTATATATATATATATATATATAAAATCACCTCACTCAATTACTTTACTCTCAAGTAATTAACGTATATTTCTCTGATCAATCTCTCTCTCACACATTTGCTTTCTTGAAAATTTTCAAGCTTTTTTTCTCTCTGTTTCTCTGTGGGTTTTTTTCAGTTCTGTTGTTTCTGGATCTTTTCAGAGAGGAAATGTGGAGTTTGGGAGAGTTGAAATCCATCGATGATGATGGGTCTTTTGACTTACCCGTCAAGGAGATAGAAAAAGCTGCCAACGGCAATGAACCTTTGAAGCTTGAATTGTTGACAGAGTCGGTGCTACGAGGATTTATAGACATGCACATTCGACAGACAATGGAGCGGAAGCGCTTGGCTGACGAAACTTTTCGAAAGGAGACCAATAATAATGGGCTTCAATTTCGATTTCTCAATTCAAGATTCCCAAGAAAACCAGGAGCAGGTACCGGTACCTGCTATTGTTCAAGATGCTGTTTCAAAACTCGACAGCAAAAACAGCTCGTCTGTGAAAAGAGGCTTTGTTGAAGTAGAAGAGGACGATGAGGAGATTCAGAAGAAACCGTCGGTTAAGAAACAGAGGAAGGCTGATCATAGTTTGGACAAGAAGAAAAAGATAAAGACTACCATCATGTAAACGAATCCTGTTATTCCTGTTATTCCTCAACACTTTCAAGATGAAATCGACAAATTGAACGGAACCCATGTTATGCTAGTGAGTGAAAAGGAGATGACATCGACAGACATGGAGAGACATCAAGGCCGATTTTCCATTCCAAGAGGAAAAGTAAGAAGTCATGCTTTTCTGAGAGAGAAGGACAATCCCCAAGAAGGAATTAAATGCTCACTGATTCAACCGTGTCTTGAAGTAATTACGGATTTAGAGTTCAAAAAGTGGACTATGAACCTGACCTTCTCTTATACATTGATTAAAAAATGGAACTGAGTTGCTTGCAACGAAAAGAATGGACTTCAAACGGGTTGTGTGGTGCAGCTATGGAGCTTTCGGGTTAGTTCGGATTTATGGTTTGCCCTCGTTAATCTTGATCTTAAACGGGAAGACAATGGTCCTTCAAATAGTACAGTGTGAAGAATTGGACCTAATAAAACAATATTAGAACACAGTGCTTCAATAAATTTAGGATTACAATCTGCTGCTGGTGAAATGGAACATAAAAGTGCCTCGTTTTATTTTTTATTCTACTATGAGAAAATCAAAGTTGTAAGGATTATTTATCCGCTGCTCTCTGTTTCCAAATTCGAATTTTGGTAGCTTGGGCCGTTAATTATATATCGACAAGTAATTGGGCTTAAATAGCCCAAATAAATTCAAAGCCAACATCAGTCCCCTATGAAAATAGAAAGAAAAATATTATACACTCTAAAGTTTCTGATGTTATCCTTCATTCGCGAGATTTGATTGTTTGGGAATAGGGAGGCTAATTTTGTATTTTTGATATATATATTTTTTCTTTTAATTTAATTTTATCGATTTTCTATGGGATTTTGTAAATTCTACCATGTTAGCTCATGATTCCAATGATGTTACTTTATTCAAATTTGATATCCAAAATTTAAAGTCTAAATGATTGTGATATCTCTAAAGTCTAATCATTTCAATTATATAATTATAATACAAAAAAATCAATGATTCACATCATTTCGACATCAAATTTACACAATATAACATTATTGACTATTTATTTGTTGATACAAGATCGTGATTTCATTATAAATTATTTATTGATACATAGAGACTGAATTAACTGGTTTGGAGAAAAAAAATATTAATTCGATCATGAAAAATCTTAAAATGACATCGCTTAGAAGTTTGGTCTAGTTTTTTGTTTCACAATCTGTTTGGTCCTGACAAAATTATTGTAAAATAGTAATAACTAAATGATCAATGCCAAATTCATCACCAATATATAAAAGAGATGGTGTATTTCAAACCTCAAACTATATAACTTTATTAGACTACAAACCATAGATGTACATTGCATGAAGGCAGAGAGAGAGAGAGAGAGTGTGTGCAAAGGTTGATAAAAGAAACAAAGTACCAAAGAAAACATATATATATAGAGGCTAACTACAAAGTTGGGCTACTTTGTACAACCATGACATACTATATTTTCCAAGAAGTTCATTCTACTACACTCACTTAGGTATTCACATGGACCCTCTGATCATGTATGACAACCACTTAAAAGGGATTTGGATTGTTCAGTATTTTTATTGAAGAAGATTGATCTCTCTTCTACTCTGTGGCTGCAACAACTGATGGCCCTTCCACCTGAAATTGATAGAGACAATCATTATAATAATAAAGTAGAACAATTCAAAATTTTCAATTTTATCCTTTGCATTGTAGAATTGAATCCATCATCAAACTACTTTGGTGTAAAAATTTGTAGTTCTTGTAAATAACAAAGAATCAAACAATTAGGATACAAATATATATATATATATATATATATATACCTTAAAAGTAGCGCCCCAGATTTCTTCTTCATCAGCAGGAACAGCAGTGATCTTGTTCTTTGGATTCTCAAAGCTTCTCAGTCCTCCAACAGCTGTAGAGTAGAAACAACCTGAGAGATCCAATGACACACAATGTTAGCCAACAAAGAAAGTTAACTTTTTTTATTGTTATTTGTTTTAAAAAAGAAACATTGAAAGGTTGTTGAAATAGAGAGCAAGTAATATGGTTTTAGATAACCCACCTTGAGGGAAAGAAGCAAGTGACTTTCCACAAGCACCTTTGAGCAAGTCAGCATTATCAGCAAAGGCGACGTAGCCATCGGCAGTGATTCCCCAATAGAGAGGAACCTTACCAAATTGATCCTGTCACAATTACATTACATTAGAAACCAATTAACCAAAGCAAAGCAAAGCAAATTGGCTTCACAAAGGTGTTTTGGTAGGTATGAATTTAAAAAAAAAAACTTACAGAGGCCACAAATAAGTTGGAGGTGGACTTGTCAAAGACAATGAAAGCAAAGCTTCCACTAAGATGGCCAACAACATGATTTGGAGGGTAGGGTGCCCGATCACGAAGAGCCTTGTAAGCCTCAATCACCAAGATCACCTCATTTGCTGACTTGGCTAGTCCATATTGCTGCCTTAAACTTCCCAAGTTGTCCAGTGCTCCCTCAAACAAACAGAAGATCTCATCTTTCACAGCAAATGATCTGCCATACCCACCATCCAACAAATTAATATAAAATTAATATGTCAATTCTCTTCTAATCCTAGATCATAAAACTATTTCATGGAGCTTAATATCTTCTCTATCCCCAATTTGAGGGATGTCCAACACAAAAGAGTAAAATATTTTCAATCGAATTTTTTAAATTATTCTCATCTTTTTACACTTGCACTTATCTCTACAAAACTACAACCAAATCAAATGGTCACTGGTCCAATTTTCATAGTATAATATTAATCAGTGAGAAAACTCAGTATACTAACTCAATGGATAACTACAACAAAAGTCCATGATGAGCCAAAAGCAAAGGCATAACTTTTTTTAATTAATTACAACACTCATTCATGCATGATCCCACAAGTCCTTGGTTGGGGACCAAGACCACCAATTTCAACATGGGTCCCATCTATCTGATCCTTATCCTTATATATATGGAATATTGTTTCTTCACCCGGTAGATCTAAAAATAAAAGTTTACGAGTATCGATGTATTTACTATAGAAATTTTTAAATCGATACGTACTGGTATAACTTCAATAGTGTGTTGGATATGGATCATTAGATTTATATACTTTGACTCAAAGTGTATGTATTTATCGACTATAATCAGTGATCCACATATAATGCACTGGTATAAGTTATATCAATACGCACTAAAGAGAAAATAACTGGTGTTTACTAATTGGGTGTTTACTAATTGGAATCTTTATCACAATCATATTAATAATTAAGTTTCCTCTCCCTTAATGATTTAGTAAACTCAGAAAATTACTTTACACCATCAAATCTTATTTTAAGAATTCTTGTTTATAATTAAAATTGACAACTACTTTTATAATTAAGATAATAATATACCAAAAATACCCACACTACGGTTCGATATTTTCTATTTTTATAGTGGTGTAGAACCAATAGGCCTAAACAAGCATAAGTTACGCATAAAAGAAGATAAAATAACGTTAACCAAGATTTGACCGTCCACGTGTACGGCACAAACTTAAATAGCAGTTACTTGTAGTTTTGCGGACACTACGAGACAAGTTTAGCAGTAGAATCTACAGTGCGTATTTTTGACTAAAGACAAGTGGCAGACATTCAAGAAGCTGCGATCAGACACACCAAGAGATCATGACCGTCCAATCTCTTTTTCTCGACTACTCCATGATTTAGCAGAGATTTAAAATATAAATATAAATATAAATATAAAATAACTTACAGAAATTATGTAACACATTTATTTCGATGATCATATATTCCTAAAACTTAACATATATATTTTAAAAAAAAAAGAAAAAAAAAACCCTTAATTGCCTTGACGTGAAATTGACGTCTCATATTTCTAGTTTAATTGAAGCCAATCATGTCATCAATTTATCTTATTTTCCATAAATTATTAGATGAGCATAGAAAAAACAAATCTCGTGATTTTTTTTTTGTTTTTTTGCTAAAGGACTTAATCTTTTTTGTTTTAGCAATACAACTGACTGCAAATTCGGGAGATAATGATCTAAGCATGTCACTGGCTTGATCAAAATCTTACAGCCGTCCAATCATAGAACAAAACTACAAACTATTTTCCACTATCACTAGAAGAAATGATTTTCACAAATCGTACGGTCAAGATCCCGAAATGAATTTCAAAAATCTCTAATTTCGCTACTTATATCAACTTCTGCAGAATATCAAACGTCTCCTAACAAACAAAAATGATCAAAAACAAAAAACAAAAAAAAACATGTAAATTATTACCTTGGATGCAACGGAGACTCGTTGTGGTGAGTGTAGGCCAGGTGGACGTAGTCTCCGGACTGTATGGACACAGCGGAGGAGTTGGTCTGGAGGAAGCGGTTGAGCAGCGCCGTCGAGGATATCTTCGGCGACGGAGTCCGGCATCCGGCCGCCACTAGCTCCTCCGGAGGCGACACGATCGCGCTGCTAAAGATTCCTAACATTTTTTAAACTAAAAAACAAAAAAAATAATTAAAAATTAAAAATTCTTTCAAAGTTTTTAAAACTTGTTTTTGGAACTGTGTGGCTCTATCCAGAATAATGTTCAGAGCTCGGACATGGGATTCTAAACCGAGGAGGATGCGTTACCATTTATAGGAAAACGAACGGGGGTACTTTCGTCATTTCGATGGTTTGTTTGGGTTTTTATTTTGGTTTTTTTTTTGTTAATTTTTCATCCAATAATAGAAAAGAAGGGTTATGTGGGGCCCGCACGTGGGCGATGATTCCTGAGCACTAAACGGTGACGTGTTTAGTGATTTGTGGGGCCCGTGGATAGAGTTTTGTCTAATATTATTTAATAGGATTCGGATTCTCTATTATGATGATATTTTTACTTACCTATATAATATAATGCATTTAATGGTAATAAATGTGAAATAATAATAATAATAATTTTATTACGGATATCACCGGATCTATAGAGATTAGAATAAAGATCGGTTCATCAGAGAATCTCACTTCAATCAAATACTGTTGTCCGATCCAAAAATAAAGAATAAAGATAAAACTTAATCCAAATAATATGTAAAGAAATACAAGGTGATCATCGTTTTTTAGAACAAGGGCAGTGTTATCTCTATCTCACAACTTCAATAATATATAAAGATAGATAACATTTCAGCGTACCATCGAACACATATCGCCACAAGTGTCCTGCAATTGAGCGATAAGATAAGGTCTCTTGATTTCTTTCATTTTCAAAAATTTAATGTAAGGTAGCTTTCTTGACGTGGTGATATGTTTGGAGCGTTTTTGGCTTCTTTTAAGTTTGGCCTTAAATGGTTGAGTAAGTCGGTAAAGTTTGATTTAATGATAAATGGAATGTTTAAGATTTGAACCTCAAAGAAGGATCAAGATATGTGCTTTTAAGTTCATTAATCATTCATAATACGAAATTGGTCATGTGGTAAATCTCGTTATACTTACATCACAATGTTGTGAGTCTGAGGGGTCGTTTGTTTTTTTGTCTGAAGACTGAACAATCCTGAATTTTTCTGAAGACTGAATAGAGATTGAAATCTGAACTTGAATGACATGTTTGTTTTTTTTCCATACATCTGAATGTATTGTCAACATGTTTGTTTTTTAAAAGTAAAATTGTTTGAAACTAAATAATTTTGCATTTATACCCATGTTAAACAATTATACAGATAATATAGAATAAAAACAATCTAAAAATAATAAATATATATGAACACATATGATTATGATCTTCTTTTTCAAAGTACCAATAAACTTCATTTTTATTAAGAAAATAAAAGTTTTTTTTTTCAAAAAATAAAATGGACAGTAGGAAAACTCACACAAAACACTCTAAAAAATAATATATAAATATATCACCCTAATATCATAATAAAATATTGATATTAAACATTAATATGAGAAGTGGTTAGTGTTATTTTTTATTTTTAAAGCTATTTAAAATAAACAATATATTCAAATAAAGATTTTTGTACCATATATAATTATGATGAAATTAGAAATATGTTATAAATAGGGGATAGTATCGGAAGAAAAGATTTTTGATTGCATTTAATGCAATTCAGTGATTTACAATTAAGTGAAAAGTCACGATTTTTTACTTTTTATTTTAAGTTGCTTTTTGGTATTTTTAAGTTGTTTGACCACTTATAAAAACAAATAAAACAACTTAATAATTATGATTCAAACCCATTAAATTTTAAGTGGAAAAAACAAACGACCCCTGACAGGTCTCCCCTTCTCCTATACATTTTTGACTTATTGTAATATTTCAAAAGGTTCACTTATTATAATTATTATCATACTTTTTTTTTCTTACTTCGATCGATGTAACATGGGTGAGAAATTAAATCACTACTTATCTTGATGTAAATAGCATATTATAAGCTTAAAGTGCCATAATTATATTTTTCCCAAACTAGGAGACAATTAGATACCAATTACTCAATCAGTGGATTCTTCAATATTTACTACCACTTCAATATATATTTTATAAATAATATAATATCATCAATTTTGTTAATGATTCCAAACTAATTTTAAAATGGTTGGGTTAAATCGATTAAGTTTCTTTTTTATTTATGTAAATCTAAATTTCAACTTCTAACCGTTTATTTACTCTAAATATAAGAACTATGACAATTAATGACTTGTTATCTCATGCTCGAATTATATTTTAAATTGAGTTTTAAAAATAACGTGACATCGTCCCTATTATTATATTGGATTATATAATTTATATGAATAATTTTATGTTAAATCTAAAATTAAGTTAATTCACCATATAAAAGAATGTGGGGTATTGATTTTGGTTTGATGAGTTCTAAAATTATTTTAAATGACATTCAGTGCTAAAAGAAAAAAAAATATCTTAATTAATATAGAAACTAAAATGATGTATCAAGCTCTACTAATATTCTATTTGAAAGTCGAAAAGGTAAGGAAGAAGTATTCTGATTCACTTTTGCTACAAAAAATCTCTAGAACAATAATTTTTTTCTCCCCTTTATGTACAACTACAACATTGAAATAAGATTAATCTATCCCCTTTAATTTTAATATGATTACTTATAACAAAGTGGTCATATAATTTCTTTTTCACCTTTGTTAGAAACAGCAATAGAACTAGAAATTCAAGTTTGGAGAACCAATATATAAAACCAAAAAATTTAGGATGTAAAAAGTGTTTAAAATTTAATAATAATTTAATTATTTTTTAAAAGAAATTTATTTAAAAAAATCGAGGGAAGTGGGGCTATGGCCCCTAACCCCCGTGGTCCCTCTCTCTTTGTCGCCTACTGATTACAGGAAATTAGTTTTACTCTTGCCTATTAATTTGTAAAATGTAGAGACACCCTTCCCGATAGATCGCAATGGGAGTTGTATTTTTTATCGTGATTATATTGATTGATCTCGTAAAATCTAGATAAATCCCTGATGACATAACCCTATATCGCTATCAAATTTGAAAAAAAAAATTAATTTAATCCTATAAATCCGGGTCCAAGTATCCTAGCATACGAAACTATGGGTGCACCCAAAGTTTCCTGTGTCATGATAGCAACTTTTTTTTTGAATTACAAGTACTATCGGAAGTCTGGGACCTAACAAGATTACACCCTAAAAGTATGGTCTGGAATATTATTTCCATTATCGGAAATAGATTACATATGAACTACAACTCTCACGTCCAGAGAGGGGACTATTCCCGCTTTTGAGAGATGGCTCCCACCCTTTAGGATTTTATGGCAAAGGTGTCTTGATAGCAACTTGAACCTAAATTAATTGGAAGACAAACTGATCTTACCATTAATTATTAAAACATCTTATAATATCAGATTCTTCTGATGTATACTTAAATGGACAGCCAGGCTTTTTTTATTCTGTAGAATCCGCATCATATGGTTTATTTATATTTTAAATATATATATATATATATATATATAATGTTATAAACTACATAAACAAGTGCTATTCCTTGTCACAACAACATAGCCAAAACGAATAATTATTTTTCATTTTTATAATATCTTTATAAAGGGAATTTTTCAATTCAGGAATCCAATATATTCTATTTAGGTATGTGTAAAAATATAAAAATGGTTTGGAAAATATCGTCAACGTAATTAATTAAAAAGCTTTTGATTACGTTAATCACTATGAATTAATATAGAAACCAGCTTATTTTTCTTGGATAAAATAAAACATGATTTAAAAAAAATATTCTAATTTATCGTTGACATAATTCTTTTTATTAGGTTTATAGTTGATGATTCATGATTGATGATTTGTAAAATGAATAAATAACGTTAGGTGATTTGTAGTGGTATAATTAAAAAAAAATAATAATAACATATATTCAATAATAAAATTAGGGATTTTGCATTAATACTGCATAAATTCTAATGCAACCTTCTATTTTTGTTTTATTGTCCGACATGGAAGAATCAAGTAAAGATTTCTTGTTCTGCTTATAAGATTGTGATTACTTTGAAAAAATTTGCACGATGAGCCGTTATGAGGCGCCTTTAATCTTAGACTATCTAGTGTAAAAAAAAAAAGATAAAAATAGAAGAATAATCGCACGGCTAGTATCCATCGTTTACGACTAAGACTATTGGGGTTTGGACTCTTGAGCAACATAGAAAAACTAAAAAGTTTAAATTTTTCATTGAAATAAATACAACTTCATTTTGTCATTTTTTTTAGTACTTTCATCTTTGATTTACTTTCTGATATCTTTAAAGAGAAAATTCTGAATGTTTTATACGTCAATAAAATGATCAGTATTGATGAACTCGATGAGATCAACTGATACAAACATAATTCAATTTGCAACTCTTAAGAAGAGTTTCCCCACGTTATGATTTTAAAGACATTTTAAGAAGAAAAAGATAACATAGGATTGAAATTCACAAAACATGAGTTGCATAGGTGTCTATATCCGACTAATATAGTAACATAATTCAAAGAATGATAATATAGTCAATTATATAACTAGGGTGTCAAAATTACTTATTAGTCTGAGGATCTATGAAAACCCGTCTTGTTAGAAGCAGGTTTAGGCAATTAGGCCTACTATTTATATTGTGGTATTAGATTGATATTTTTATCAATCGCCGATTTAATTTCGATACGGTTATATGATTTCAAGTCTCTGTATGCCGCATCTTTGTACCGTATTATCAATATATATATATATATATATATATTGAAGCACTTAAACAGTATTGTAAATATTGTCTTTATAAAACATAATTTTCTCTCTCACGTTAACATAATTTTTCTTTTTTCTTTTTTCCTATTGAAACACTACTCAATTCCATATCATTAATATAATATACCCTTACACTATTATTTTCACATTATTCACTAATTTTGATATGATCTTTATTAAAAAGTCATTAAAAAAATACATTAATGAGATGATGATGATATGAGGTAAAAAAACAGATCCCATAATAGGAAATCTTCGTACCCGTACCCACATCATTTATTTTAAGATGGATATTCATCATGATGGTATTTTTTATACAAATTGGTATCGGAATGATAATGTAAAACATATCCTCAACCCGTATCATTAGTATCCCTATATATATAACATCCGCTCAAATCTCGAAGTAATCGTAATATCATACAAAAAATGTAAATAAACAAATAGGAGAGGAACTCATGTGGTAAACTTACACGAAGGAATTGTCCATGATATACCTGGGGGTCCCAATACTGATCGGTCAAGATATGACAAAGTTGGTGATGAGAATGTCAAACGATGGATAAGGTGGGACCTGTGGATCAAGGAAAGGTTGCTGGATTGGGATGTACATCACGCATGATGTGGGCTCAGGTTGAAATTTCTCTGTCAGATTATGATTCAGTGGTAAAATTAAAGTCCCACCTAAATTGGAAAAGTAAAAGAGCAGAATCAGAATAACAATTTAACAATTGGATTTTATTCTACATTACATTATTAAAAGAATACTTAGATGATAATATATGACGTGTAATTATTTATTAATTTTACATTAAAAAAATACCTGTGTCGCCCATGGTTTTACATCTGCCCCACGGTTTATTTTGATTCCTCATCAATTTTGAATATTTTATTTTACGAGACAAGGTTTGTCCGATAGTAAACCATTCATACATATGCCATGATATCGTAGGTTGTGGATTTGGGTCCTCTCTTTCCCCTAAAAAAAACCAGTTAATATAATATTAAAAAAAATTGAGATTACTTCCGCAATTCAAAAAAAGTTTTTTTTTTAATAATATGAATTGGGATTTGACTATAATAAACAGTTCATGGATTTTATACTTATTTTTTTATTTTTTTTATTGCTTTTTAAATGTTTATCTTATTTGATTCACTCAATTTCAATTCAATAGATATTAATTATTCAATAATTAGATTTTCAAATCCTGATTAGATGAACATAATTGAAATAGGTGATACTTATACTCTTTGTTTTTTTTTTTTTTTGAAGAAGAAGGTGATACTTATACTTGGTTTTTAACTTTTTATAGTAACTAGGATATTTTTTTAAATGTGACACCGAACTCAGCAGAAATATATTGGGATCAAACTCAAATAATTGGTAATTAGAGGTTGGTTAATTACCCATGATGAAACGAAGATACAATGTAGGCACTCATTTAGTTCAACTACTTATGTGACTAATTACACGTTTGCTTCCAATGTAAACTGCAAGCAGTACTTTTTTTTCTTCCAGATTTTATATTTATGATTAAAAAGGTAATTTAATTGGTGTACCAGTCAAGTGTGTTTGCAAACCAAATAAGTTGGTCAATTAATATATATATATATATATATATATATATATATCTTAAAATACGGTGGGGTTTGAATCAAAAATATGGTTAGATTGAAAGATTATTTTTTAAAAAAACATTTTTATCGAGCGGTAATTAAAGATTTTTTTTTGAGTTAGATGAATAACACAAGTCATGTAGACTGTTAATAAATCACAATTTCATTGACTCCAAGTAAGTACATTGAAAAAATAAAGATAGATTTGTCATTTGTTACATCATATGAGAAATAATTGGACCACCACTTGTTGTTTAAAGATGTGACAGTGAAATTTGTACTCTATTGATTTTTGTTTGAACTTTTAAATCAATTTAAATAATAATAATAATAATAATAATAAGGACATTGTTGTAGAAATATGTAATTAGAAAGTTTCGTAGCTGCAGTCACAAATTCGTATGCCATGCATATTCTTGAATTCCATTAATAAAACTTAGTTTCATGTAAACAATTTTGATTTTAACTTTGTTTTTTTTTATAAAAAAAACAAAAAACATTCTTTAGGAGCTCTGCTCAATGTGTTATTCGTATTGAAAAATAAACTAAAATAAAATCAAAAGTAATCCTAGATTCCTAGTAGTTTCTCACAAAAGAAATGGTGAATAAAGCATTTTAACACAAAATACAAGAAAAAGAATGAATCCAAGACGGCTACAGAGAAACCAATCATACTGTCAAAAAAAGAAACCAATCAAAAATCTTAAATATATTTATAATTTACGTATTACTTATTAGATTATTATCATTATTTTAAAAATTCTCCCTGTATATTTGGGGTATTCTCCAAAACGTACACAGTAGTTTCATTTTTTCCAAAAATCTCCTTTATAGTTTTAATAAATCTTTAAAAACCTCTTTGCCATTAGTATTTAGTTAATAAACAGTTAAACATAAAAAAAAATAGAAGGGTAAATAGGTAAATTGAGTCTAAAATCTTTAAGATTTTTTAGAGACAATATACCTACATCAACATAATTATCATGAATAAAGTTGAAATGAAAAAAAGAAAAAAAAAGAAAAAAGAAGAAGAGGAATGGTTGTTGAAGGTAGATGGGACATTGGGACCAATACCTATTGTTGATGTGAAGTTGATGAAAAATCTTATAAATGCAAACAAATTAAAAAAAAGTTGGATAATTGTTTTCATAAAAAAAGATGATCGATCCCGCAAAGAAAAAAGGGCTCAAGCACAACCACAACCCACAAAATCACTCAACGATTGAGACTTGTGCAATCAATTCTAATAAGGTAAGCAAAAACCGAAAGATCCCAATTTGTCAAGGCAAAGTTAGAGCCACATTTTTTGTGGTTCTTGTTCTTTGCATGCATGATGCATTGATGCATCTCCATAGACATTGGGTCACCACTGCCGCTATCACTGGCCAAGCTGACAACAAATTTGGAGAGGATAATCAAGATCTTCTTCAACTTCTTTAGCATATGTTTGCGTGTCATGTGGCCTTGTTTGTTGCTTTGAAATGTTGTTAGTTGTGACCCATTGTACACAAGTTCCTATAGGACCACTAGCTAGGTCATCCATATTAATACTACTGTGTATACCCATGTGGAATACATATATGTCAGATTATTGTATGTATGAGTTGTTCAATTAAGTAAGTTGTTACTTGTTAGGCGCATCGCCTCTTGGTTTGGATGACAGTGCACCTCTCATTGATCCACTTTAGTGATGAGGCTGGGGATTTGAGTTTTATAATACATATTTTTCAAGCATGTGTGATGAGTTTTTGGTCGTTTTTATAAAAGTAGATATTCAAACCGTAAATGTAATGTTTGATTTCGACAGATTCCGGTAGACCTTGAACCCGTTTGTTGCTAACTTATTCTAATAATTCTCCTAGTAATTCATTTAAAAAATAAAAATAATTAAGTTGTTAGAGCATTTTTAATTGCTTTTCAACTATCATAAGAAATTCTGAATTTGAATGGGGAGAATTTATTCGTAATCTTTACTTAAAAGAAATGAAGAACTTGTTCTATATGATGTAAATTCTACATGGCTAGTTTTTTATTTTTCAAAATTTCCTCTTTTCTATAATGGAGCACTTGATTTGAAATATTGCCAACTAGAAAATTAATAATGAGTTGATTGATATAAGGGTACTGATATTGACAACCATAAAACTTATTAATACAATCATATTTTATTAAAAAATTTAATTACAAAAATATCACATTTGAAATTTACCAATTAGGACAAATTACTTTAATTAAAAATAAACCAAATACAAATACTATATACACTCATTAATTACACATATATATTCAACTATATTTCTGTATTAAAAGAAAACTAATGATAGACCATAATTAAACTCTAATTTTATTTCAAGTATTAAATTTTCTCATAATCACATGATTATCATATTGTTTTTGTCTTTCTTTTATGTATAGTTATGAATTCTATCGATAAGCAAATTTTTTTAACGATAGCGGTAGATATCAATATTTTTTTTAAGATAGCCGTAGATATCAATTAGTTTTTTTTTAAAGATAAACGTACAAATAAGATAATTCCATATTGAAAATCTATTGACCCCCATACGATTCCACATATTCCTTTTTATAAGACTCCTACATTCGAGATATTTCCAAAAGTAAATTGGACCATCATTCCAAAATTAATATGATTTTTTTTCTTATAAATTGGACGTGATAATAATTTAAGAGTGTTTATAAATAATATATATTAAAATGAATATATTTATTTCAATAAGGGTACTTTTGGCATTAGGATGAGTGCTTACAGTAATATTTATTTTTTAAAATTTTAGATATGAGTATACTTATAAAATTGGTGTACTAATAAATTTTATAGGTGTCAATATCCATACCCTTCATATACTGGTTACAAATTAATTATCAAATTCTAATAAATCCCTCAATTTAAATAATCATAATAATAATATATATTTTTTTGATATATTGTAGATAAAAACCAAAAAGTATATTTGGTTTCTTATTAGTTATTTCTAGCCGAAGTTATTGTTTGTAAAGGTTTATCAAATATATTTCCAATTATTAAGAAAATATATATCAAAACTCCTGAAATTTTTATTTCATGACGGTTCTTCTGTAAGTTTACATAGCAACAAAACAAAACAAAACCTTATAGAAACATTGTTTAACTTTGTAAACATTACAAATGAACGGTCCTGGAAATTTCTCCGGACAATCATATATAACTAGAAAAAGACTCCATATGAATAATAGTTTATGGAATGGACCCATGTAATTGGACCTCTAACTCACTCGGCATATCTTTTAGTGGTATAAGAAAATTAGAATCTTCAAAAATTGTTATATTAGTATTTGATGATTGTTTTTAAAAAATTTTAAAATTGATGATCGTGTAGTTCACAATGGTACATTTTATGTAAATAAAAAATCTACTTCTACCATATTTTTTCACATGCTCATTTTTATTTAACAAATATGTAGCATTTATATATACCTCATATCCCAAGATATTAAATACATTTTTTCTATTTTTTTTTTCTTTGCACATCAAAATGATGGAATTCTTTTGAGTTTCTTTCATCACTAATTTGGTAAGACTGATCAAATCAATTTTCTAATTTTGGGTGAATTAAATCTCAGTTAATAAATATTTTGTACTAAAATCAACCATTGGTTGTTGTTACAGAATCATAATATAATTTTCCTCCAATTTATAAAAGACAAGATAAGGTAAAATATGGTACCGTAAATATATTTTATATATTTATATATATGATATGAGTATTGATCCATTCGTAATGAAGAGATGAATTTTACTTGATTGGAATTTTTGGGGTCGAAATAATGATGAGATACATAGGTGATCATAGAAAAAAAGAGGAAAAAAACCATAAATGGGAGAGAAAGAATAAAATTACAATATCAGTTATTTAGGTTAAGTTTATATTTGATGATTGAAAGACAATCTTCAAATTTGATTATTGATTAAAGCTATTGCTAAATAAAAAAAATGACTCGGTTAGACGGTGTTTTTGAAATAAATAATCAAATTTTGATTACTCTTAAACGTAATTAATTGTGTCTAAATCTTACAAGAATGGATTAAAAAACAATGTTTATTTGAATATTAAATGGTTGATTGAAATGTCTAATGATCTAATTTACGTATTAAATGGACTTAAAATATAGTTTATTTAAAATATGTTCTAGGATTAATCACACAATTAAATAGAATAGAAAGACAATGATTCAATGAAAAAGCAGAAAAAGCCAAACAGAAGGCTTGCAGCCTATCCAGGGTGTTGGGAGGAGTTGTCAACTTGTCATGGTGCATTTGGATTTTTATTTTAAAAATGGGGCATTTGGGATTTAATGCATGTCGTTTTTTTATGTATCCCAGTGGTTGCCGATTGTTTGGTGCTTTAAACTATCGCTTCCTTCTATAAATATACACAAATTAATTCATTAAATAGGTCACTGAAAGCAAAGTTTTTGATAGGTAAGTTTTATTTTAAATTAAAACATGTAATTTTTTTAAAAAAAACAATTCTGACACCATATAGTTCATCACTTGTGCACGGCCAGTATATTTGCGGTTATAATTGAAAAATAACTATTCTTGTAACGATATAAAGAAAACTTATAACATATGTTTGTATAATGTAAATGGCAAAACTTGAACTCCCACCGCTAAGAGGGGAGAGGGAGGAGAGCTATGAGGGTGATTTTACTTTTGAGGAAAGAAAAATGAAGAGAATTCGAAAGAAAAAAAATGTGAAAATTTGAAATTTTTACTTGAAGAATAAAAATCTGTATCAAATTATTGTTTTCGCACTAGAAAAAGAAATACTCCAAGCCTAATTATTAGATTCATGACACGTGTGAAGTATCGTTAATTTCTTTATACACTTCACTTTTTTTTTCTTTATACACTTCACTTTTTTTTTCTTTAATTATACCTACAATATAACTTAAATAGAGTAATTTCAATGCCTTCTAGATACTTCCCTCCTTTGTCTAAATCAAAATGGTCATATATGGCAATAATTGCATAAAAAATGTGTGTATGATGGACTCACTATGATAAAATAGAGACTGGTTATTGGATGAAGAACAAGGAGGCCACATTCCATCACTGTTTTGAAAAAGAATTTAATCAATAATTCATGCACCAATGTGGTCTACACGTGGCCTTGCCACTATCATATTCATATAATTACTTCCAAGTTTATTATGTATGGTCATTTATTTATTTTTAATGAGAGAGTAAAGGGTTGTTTGTTTTTTTCACTTAAAACTTAATGGGTTTGAATTGAACTCATTAAGTTGTTTTGTTTGTTTTTTTAAGTGGTCAAACAACTTAAAAATATCAAAAAACAACTTAAAATAAAAAGTAAGAAATTCTGACTTTTAACTTAATTCCAAATCACTGGATTACAATTAAAATATTCTCTTCCAAGTCTATTATCCAAAAAAAGATATATTTCCAAATTTATATTAATTTAATATGGTGTAAAAAAATTTCTTTTAACATATTTCTTATTTTAAACATGTTTTAGAAAAGAAAAAAAACCTTAAATACTTTTCATAATGAAATTTTTCAGAGATTGAACAATTGAATTTCTCTCCTGCCAAATCCCGGTAAGAACTCTTTATTTATTTATTTTTATCTAACTATTCGTATAGTGCTCAATAAAATTGTCTATCATATTAAGTAGATTTCGTGGCTCGAAAATGTTATAGAATTATTGTATATAAAAATGCAAGAACCTTTTTTTTTATTTGGTTTCCGGTGCATATGATCCAGGAAACAAAAAAAAAAACAAAAACAAAAATGGTTTCATGAATTATATTCACCGGAAACGTGGACAACGTATAAAATTGAACTTGAATTTGAACTTTTTTTTGACAATAAATTTAATTTAAACTTTGTTTGCAGAACATGCAAAATTATATTCTTTGTTTAACTTTTTATTTAGTTAAATTGAATTTTGTTTGCAAAAAAAAAAAACCATACAAAATGTTATAAAGAATGGTGCATGTTAAATATGGATATAAATGTACAATTACTTATTTTCAGACAGTTTTATTTTTAAAAAACAAACATGTTAACAACACATTCAGATGTGAGGAAAAAAAACAAACATGTCATTCAGATTTAGATTTCAATCTCTATTCAGTCTTCAGAAAAATTCAGGACTGTTCAGTATTCAGACAAAAAAACAAACAGCCCCCTAAGTATGTATATGGTCCATAACCATAATCATCACTGTCTGAATGACTTTTATATATACCAATTTTATTTTAACTTTAGAAATCTAACATCAATTGGGTGAGGGTTCGATATCGACCCGAAATATAACACAGACTACAAAGATGGATTTCTCTATATTTTACGATTTAACAGGTAAAGATAATATAATATTTAGTTATTTACAATAATACTTTGTGTCTGGATACGTCATTAACAGAATTGGGCTTGGGCGTAGGCCTCATGGACCAACAGAGGTCCGTTTAGTTGTTGTTTAATTTAATCGGTTGAATTAGTGGGTTTGAATCGATCAAACTTAAGTCTACCAAAACTCATGTTTGGTAATTAATTGGGCCCAGGCCCAATAATCACCCCTTAATAGACTTTATATGTGTGGTTTTTTATTTTATTTAAATCGACCAAATTTGTTTTACAAATGAATGGCTTAAATTAGATGTTCAAAAATATTGTTTCAATTTGTGTCTAACCAATCAAATTGGAACATATGTCTATATTCACTTTTTTTTTTTTTTCCAGAGAAGTGCTATTGACACACCCCCTACTGATCTATTCATGCCCCACTTTTTTAATTATATAATATTTTTTTTTTATCAAAATTACTTAAAGAGACATACAATTTAGTAAAGAAATCTTCTACAAAGTATATCTATTAAAATCTCATATTCTTTTTTTAAAAAAAAACTCAGTAATCTGTTTCTTCAAAAAAAAAAAATTTAACTCTTAACCCTAAAATATGTTTCTTACATACATCTAAAATATTATGAAAGAGTTTGAAAACGATATCAAGAATATGGAAGAATTATCTAAGAACGATATCAAACATCTTGAAGAATTATCTGAGAACGACATAAAGTAAGAATTGTCTGACAATGATAGTACGTATCTGGAAACAATTCATTATCTGAAAATAAGTTTGAAGTTTATTTTTTTTTCTTTAGAATGATATCAAGCTATCATTGTGTTGAATTACCCTGTTATTTTTTATTTTTTCGTTTCCATCATGAAATAAGAAGAAAAAAAAATAAGAAGAAAAAAATTATCAATCAATGGAGGTGAGAGAGATGTATGCAGATACAAAGATAAGAGATAGAGAAATCATATATGGTATGTATTAAGTTTGAAAAATAAGTAAAATGAGTAGTTTTGGAAATAAACCAAAAAAATTAATAAAAACATTTAATTTAATTTAATTAAATCAAAATTTTAAAAAGTGGGGCATGACACCACTCTTTTTTTCAACTTCTTCCATAAATATAGACATATGTTCTAATTTGGTTGATTAGATATAAATTGAAACATTATTTTTGGACAACTGATTTGAGTCCTAATATAATCCGTTTCAAAATAAGCAGAAAATTAAGTCAAACTGGATATATCACAGAATTTAATGGTAGTTGTGTTCAATCCTGTTTCATAATAAAATTTCACATTTCCACCTCTCAAGAATTTTTATTCAGGTGCCACAATTTGGTATGCAAATCAGCTTGCCCTGAAGCAGCTGTTGTTGTTCAATACACAAACTCAAAAGATCTATGTATTTTCTTCAAACTAACTAACTTCTAAACAACACTAAAGAGTGGCTAAGTAGATCAGTGTCAGGAGAGGCTGCAGCAGCCGAAGAACAACGAGGCCTAGGACGAGGCTGAAGCCGGAGAAAATGATGCAGAAAAGCACCAGCAGCAGCTCCGATTACCGGGGCAGTAACATATATCCATACGTCCTTGAAGTTCCAGGAAACAATTGCAGGGCCTAATGACCTTGCAGGATTCATAGATCCTCCTGAAACAGGGCTGCAATGGAACAAAAAAAAAAAACCAGGCAACATTGATGGTGAATCAACACTTAGATGTATTGAATTGGATTTCTACTCTTTTTTTTTTCAGTACTTACCCTGTAATAAGAACTGCAAGTCCAATTGCCACACCCACTACAAATCCTGATAAATTGCCTACCTGCAGTTGTGTTTTAGATTCAAGATACGATAAATTTGAGTCGCATAATTGAAATATTTTGAAGGCAAAATTCTGCTTACAAATCGAGCTTCACTCGTCAATGCTGCAGCAAGAAACATAATGATAAACGTTGCGATCAACTCGACCCAGAAAGCAGAAACACAGCCTTGAAGTGGGCGAGTGGCCATAAGATCGATTTTTACACCGTAGACTGACTTTCCGATAAAGGTTCCCAACACAGAACCCACTGTTTGTGCCAATACATAAAACGGAACCTGTTAAATAGAAAGAAAAGAAAATGAAGATTTCAGGTTTTTCTCTACTTAGGAAAAAAATCCTGAAGAGTAAAAAAGTTGGTATCTACCCTGGACCATGGAAAATGTTCAAAGATTGCAAAGGCTATTGTAACAGCAGGATTGACATGAGCTCCAGAGATAGGTCCTATGCAGAAAACCACAACAATTACTGTCAATCCTGCTGTGGCTGCATATTCCATCAGACCCACTTCACCTCTCATCAACTGTGTGCTTGCCATGATCCCACAAACACAAAACATCAAAATGAAAGTCCCTACCATCTCTGCTATAACCTGCATATACATCAAAAGTTTAAAACTTACAAGAAAGGGCCCAACAGTAGTATAAAATAGGATTTCTCTTACCATACGTGCAGGGTTTAGATCCAATTCATTAGAAAAACATTGAAAAATAGAGTTCCTCAATGGAACATCTTTGTTTTCCGACATTGTGTTTGAGCCTTGTGTCTGTTGATCACCATCCTTAGACTGGCTGCTGGTTGATGCACAGTTTGATATATCAGGAGACGGTTGCTCTTGGAAACAGTATTGTTTCATTTTCTTGATCAAAACAACTTCTTCTTCGCCGCTCCTGCAAAAATTAAATGAGCCTGAAATTGAGGCTTTAATGAAACTAAAGAGGTGCAAAGAACATGTAGAATAGAAAAGTTGGGAATTGTTTCTTGCATGTCATTCATCTATCTATATATATATATATATATATATTGGAAACTAGAGAGGATTAAATATGCAAGAATGTGTTTGTTGTTCACACATTTTTGGCTCCTTTGAAGTGTGGAAGTTTGAGAGGCAATAGAATTAAGTTGGAAGTTTCAACACATTTCATGTGTTGCTCCCAAATTGTGGAGAGAAGTGAGTTACTTGTGGGTGCTTGTTGACTGTTTCTTTTCAAATGAGCCAACCATCTTGTTCCCAACATTCTCAGTTTTGGTTAACTTTCCGTTATGATTTTCTTTTATTTTCAATCTAATTTTGATAAAAACAAGTTGATGTACATTTATAGACAGATATTATTACTGTTGTTGTTCAATTCTTCTGAAGTGGGTGCACTAGTTCAGGCTTTCAAGAGTCATGAAAAACAACACCGTGTGAGAACTGCAAAAGTGGATAGATGGATTCATCAGCATATGAGTTGTAATTGACTCAAATTGACATTTTCTTAGACTACTTTCAAAGTGGGGTTGCATCTTCATGCCAAGAAAGTTGTTGGCAGCCGGCAGATATATATATATTTATATATATATATAAATATAGTAATCTTATCCACAACTTTTGTCGATCTTTAATGTTAGCTCGATATCATGGAACTAAAATTTCAGGATATATGGAGCTTTCTCACATGCAAACTCAGGACATAACAATGTCATGACACAAGTTATATAAAGTTGTATAATCAAATACACAACGCTATGTAGTTTATACAACTTCGGTCTTAATTTAATTATGGCCGGGATTTGATTGATAATTTTCAATTATAGAGTCTGTCTAGCTGGACCAAATGTTCTCACAGGCTCAAGTCCATGAAAACCTCTCCAAGGAAATGGGCTGTGCTTGAGTTACTTTGCTTTGTTATTGGGCTTGCTAGAATCTGAAATATTTCTTCTTCTTTTTTTCCTCTGTTTGAAATCCACCAACATTTGATTTTCCTTGCTGTATAGTCTTAGCGTATGTTTGGTATGACTTTTTAAATAGAGCTTCTAAGGAGTAGAGCTTCTAACAAAAAGCTGTATGTTGTTTGGTATTTAGTTATATAAATGCTTTTCAGTTACTAGATTGTTTGGCAGTATATTTCCAAAAGTACTTTTGATTGTGGTAAAATTACAAATAAGAGCATAAATAAAGTATTTGTAAATTATAACTCTAACGAAATAAAAAAGATTAGCAAATCAACCGGTACAAGCCAAAAAAAAAATCAAAAGTATTATATAAATAGGCAATTAAAGATATACACATAGTTGGGTTTAAAAAAATCACAAATTAACAAACACATCAATATCCTTGAACAATTACAGTACACAAAAATGACACTACTTAAGTTTAAAAAACAATCACATATACATGATTTAAAAAAAAAAATCAAAGGTATTTAACAAACATATCAATATCCTTTAACAATCACAGACACACAAGTAAAAGTATTTGAGTTAAAAAAATTCAAAGATACAAAAGTTTAAAAAAAAACCAAAAGTACATAACAAACATGATGTCAATGAAGATAAGGAGACAAAAATGATGTCTAATAAGCATTCATATATAATAGAAGGGATATCTAATGAAATATTTAAAATTCATAAAAGGCAGTATTGACAATGCAACTATATTAAAAAAGCTCAAAAAAAGCTTATTGGGAGAAGCCCAAAATCTGGACTTTTCCTAGTAGACATAAAATGGTTTTTTTTTAGATTAAAAAAGCTATTTTTTAAATTTGTCAAACAATTAAAAAAAAACCTTAAAATAGCTTATAACCTTAAAAAAGTGCTTTTGACCTCTACAGAAGCCATACCAAACACACACTTAATCTTGATCTTGACTGAGCAATGAGCACATTACTTCAAGTCTTCAACGATAAGTCTCCTCTCTTGGGAACTACACAAACAAAAAATGCAAAAGAAAGGATTACACCACTTACCCATTTTGTAATTAATCAGATCATGTATGTACACATTTTGATTAAAGTAACCAACAAATTCACTTAAATTTTTAGTAACAGACTAACAGTTAATATTCTCTTAGTTTAGCTTGAATTAAATGATTTCCAAATCATTTTGATACAAACAAAAAGGGACTTAAAAGATCAAGTTGATGGTTGGTTGAGCCATAAATGAAGAAAATTTAAAGATATGAATCCTGTTTGGCAACTCAGTCCAGACTGTGGTGCAGTCCAGGAATTAATATGGTTGTCTATGGCTGCAAAATAATATCTAAAACTCTCCATAAATACTGACACCATTATGCTCTCTCTTTAACCATCATCAATCTATCTCCCTTCGGTGTTAGTTAATTATCTTCCATGGCTTCTTCTACATTTATCAATGTTGGAAAAATTTGAGGATTAGATGGATATTGGGAAAGAAGATTAAGGTCAGGGTGTACTAAAACACTGTACTTAAGATCAAATTACTCCCTCCTAGGACAATGTCCTGGTGCAATAAGGAAAAACGGCGCTCTGACTTCCAGCATTAATGACATGTTAATACTATAAGGGGCCGTTTGGTATACCGTCATCTTTACATGGGAATGAGAATCTCATTCACATTCCTATGTTTGGTAGGAGTTTTTGGTTTTTGGTTTCTGGTTTCCCGGGAAAGTGAATCCCATGGGAATCACATTACCCTCCAAGGGGGTAATCTTGAAACCCTTCCCAACAGGTGGGTTTCAGATTACCCTCCATCAGATTCCCACCGTGGGACCCACATTTAATTAAAAAAAGAGAAAATAACACTAGAAACCATTAATTGGTAGGTCAAGTCCCAAAAAGGTCATTCACTGTTTAAATTGTTCCAAAATCACCATTTTGACAAAACATTGTTTCACAATCACCATTTTGACAAAATATTGTTCACTTGACAACCATTATGTTAAAATCTAACAGAAAGCTACCGTTATTTATGATATGACGCCCATAACGAATTTTATGGGCAATATTTTATGTATTTTGATTATTTAATTATATATAAAAATTAATGATTTGATTAATTTATTATTTTTATGGATAATACTTCCTGTTTATGAGTGACATAAAACTTATTATTATTCCCTGATTAATTTGGGGTGACATCAAACTTATTTCATGATTAATTTATTATTTAATTATATATAAAAAGTAATGATTTGCTTATAAGAATTTATGGACAATATTTTCTGTTTTATAAAGTAATCATGGTCAAAAAATAGTCAAAATATAAGTAAAAAAAAAAACCAGTTTAAAACCTGTTAAAAACCATTTCAAAAACCGGTGCAAAACATGTTTTACTATTTTGACCCGTATTCTAATAATTTATGATATAAGAAAAATGACTTCAAACAATTAATGGCCAAAGTGGCAACAATTGATACTTTTTTTCTATAAAATGGCTAAGCCATTTTGAAAAATTAATGGTGATTTTGGGACTGCCTCACTAAATCAGTGGCTTTAGATATCACTGACCCTTAAAAAAATAACAATTGGTAAATTTAAAAACAATTCGTCCAAAAAATTTCTACATTTTCTTACACTTTCTCACTACCCAAATACTAAATTTCCAGATTTCGAAACTTAATTTCATCAACTAAACCATTGACAAATTCATCTTCATCAAAATAGCATCATCAAACAGCATCATCAACACCCAAAAAACAAATTTACAGCAAGTGAACACTAGAAAAAAAAAATTACAGACGATGAAGATCAAGAACCCGGCCCGACGACGACAACGACTATCTGCGATGAGCTAACGACGACGACGAGCTGAGGACGACGACGACGAGCTGCGACAGCGACGAGCTGACGACGACGACGACGACGACGAGCTGAGGACGACGACGACGACGACGAGCTGAGGACGACGACGACGACGACGAGTTGAGGAGGACGACGACGACGACGAAGATGAGCTGCGACGGCGACGAGCTGACGACGACGAGCTGAGGATGACGACGAGCTGAGGACGACGACGGCGACGATGACGAGCTGAGGACGACGACGACGATGACGAGCTGCGACGACGACGAAGACGAAGAACAAGATCGGAGAGAAAGACAGAGAGAGATAGAGATGGAAAGAGAGAGATGTTTCTGGAGAGAGAAAAAGAGATTTTAATTTATCTTTTTAATTTTTTAGTTTTTAATACATAAATAAATAAATAAACAAATTCCCATATACAACCAAACACTTTTACTTGATATTCCCAGGAATCCAATATAATATTCCTATACCCAACCAAACACATGTACACAAGTTTCCCGGGAATCACATTCCAGTGTTTAACTTTCCCGGGAATCACATTATTTTGATTACTCCATACCAAACGGCCCCTAAGGGTGCACTCTCAAAATACAGTATTCTAGAACAGTTAGAATATATATTCTCGAACAGCTAGAATATATATTCTCATTCCTCTCGGTAGCTTTGAGGGGATTTGGTGTTCTAAGAATCATACCAATATGATTTCCAATGCAATCACGTAATTAATGTGATAGTGAATAAATTATTTTAATCAATCTCATAATTGAATTAAAATTTTTAATTATTATTATTATTTTTTAAATATTACATTATTTGGTAAATTTAAAAAAACAAGTCATAAGAGCATCTCCGATGCAAGCGTGACTTGTGAAAAAAAAAGATGTCACGTAGGATAAATAGACATTCTGTAAATAATTGTGTCTCCAATGCAACCGTGCATATCCAATCTCAAGCTGACGTGACAAAAAAAAATAATAGACATTGACAACATAACCGTCCACTTTCAGACGGCATGTTGCACAGCTCTTTTTTAGGTTGACTAGCAAACATTTAAAATTGACATTAATTTTTCATCTATTTTTGGTAAGGAAATAAAATAAAAAAGAAAATAGGAAATAAAATTGGACACATCATTAAAACAAAATATGTTTTAAACGGAATTATTGAAGACCAAATTTTAAGTTGATTGTCTATCAAGTCCATATTTATGCCACATAGGTAACAGGTCTCTTGACATTGTTGTCATGTCAATAATTATTCTTATGCAAGCCACTTTTGCATTGGAGATACTCTAATTCTTTTTACCATTTTTTTTTTGTAAATAACAGATCAATAGGAAATCAAAAGACAATCCATAATCAATGGGATAATGAATAACTTTGTCTTTTTTTTTGAAGTATTACATTATTTTGGAAGTTTAAAAGACAACCATAATTTTTTTTTGGTTATTAATTGTAATAATATAATTTAATTTTTTTCTAAATCAAAAGACTATAGATATTCAAAAGGCAATCACATCATTAATGGGATAGTTAATAAATTATTTTAACGAATCTCATAATTGATTTTTTATTTTTTATTTTTTTAAAGAAGTATCACATTACTTGGTAAGTTTAAAAGACAAATCATAATTTCTCTCAGAGCTGTCTCTATAAAACACCATTTTGGCTTATCTTAATGTAGTAATATCACAAATCGGAATAACTTTCATCATTAATTGAAAATTTGTATTAGGTGGGAAAGATTTTGTCATAAATCACAAATCGAAAGACAATTACATATTTATCGGGATAATGACTTAATTCTCTTAACCAATCTCTATTCCATTATTATCTCATTCTTATTTTCTTTTATATTATTTTTAATTTGTTTGAAAAGGTTAAAAAAAAATCGCTCTCTCCCTTGCTCTATAATATTTTTATAATTGAGGCACACGTGTAAAATATCTTGGCCATTAATTAATTTTTAAAAATTTAAATTAAATTATATTGAACTAATTAAATAATAAATGATAAATTCAAAAGACGCTATATTAATGACTTTTTTTTTTCAAAATCCAAAAGACACTCAATTAATATTTAATATTAATCTATATCTATAGGTATTCAATATGCAATCCCGTAATTAATGGGATGGTGAATAAATTCTCTTAACCAATATCATAATTGAGCATTAATTATTACTATTTTTTAAAATATTACATTATTTGGTAGGATTAAAAAACAAGTCAATTTTTTTTTTGAAATAACTTATCAATAGGTAATCAAAAGGCAATCTCATAATCAATGGGATAGTAAATATTATTTTTTTGAAGTATTACATTATTTGGGAAGTTTAAAGGAAAAACCATACATTCTTATTTTTTTTTTACCAAAACTATTAAGTAGTTATTAATTGTAATAATTTTTAATAGTATAATTTTTTTTCCTAAATAAAAAATTTATAGATAATCCTTAGGCAATCACGTAATTAATATGATAGTGAAGAAATTATTTTAATCAATCACATAATTGATTTATAATTTTTAATTATTATTTTTTAAGTATTACATTATTTGGTATGTTTAAAAGACATGCCATAATTTTTTTTGCCACATTTTGTTTTTGGTAAATAACAGATCAATAGGTAATCAAAAGGTAATCTCATTATCAATGGGATATTGAATATTTTTTTTGTTGAAATATTACATTATTTGTGAAGTTTAAAAGACAAGACATAATTTTTTTCTTATGGCTACTAAGTATTTATTAATTGTAATAATTTTTAATAATTTAAGTTTTTTTCTAAATAAAAAATCTATATATATATATTCAAGAAGTAATCACGTAATTAATGAGATAGTTAATAAATTATTTTAACCAATTTCATAATTGATTTTTACTTTTTTTTTAAGTATTACATTATTGGTAAGTTTAAAAGACAAGTCATAATTGTTTTTTGCCAACAAACCATAAATTCTTATTAATTTTTTTAAGTACTTTTAATTAATTGTAATATTTCAAAAAAAGTGTTGTTAATTATTTATCTATATAATATATATTATAATATTTGATGAGTTATTAATTGTAATAATTTTAATATTATAATTTTTTTCCTAAATCAAAAACTAATGGTAATCAAGAGTCAATCAAGTAATCAATCGAATAGTGAATCCTAACAAATCTCATAATTGATTTTTAATTATTATGTTTTTTTGAAGTATTACATTATTTGGTAAGTTTAAAAGACAAACCATAAATATTTTTTTGCCAACAAGACATAAATTTCATATTATTTAATTTTTTTTCTTAAGTATTGTTAATTAATTGTAATATTTCAAAAAACAAATATCGTTAATTAGTTATCTGCATAATATATATTATAATATTTAGTAAGTTATCAATTATAATAATTTTTAATAATTTTTTTAGTAAATCAAAAATCAAAAGATAGTCAAAAGTATATCTTATGCATATTAACTTTTAAGCATTTTTTTTTACTTCCACGGTATCCGCATGAAACTAAAAAAAAAAAAAAACATAACTTCATATCTTAATTTTTTAAAAACAAATGTTCATTTTAAATCATATAAACTTTTCTCTTCATCATTTTTTTTAAGTTACAAAAATGTTTTTATTTTTTAAGAATGCTTTGCCTTTTAAGAAAATCTTTGTTGGATATTCTTATTAGATCAATCTTAAAAAAATGGCATAGTATTAAGATAGATAAATCTAGAATATGAATATTGATAAAATAAAATATATAGTTTCTCTACCCAACTCATGAAGAGAGGCTTGAATGAGTAGTAGAGGAGAGAAAATCTGTTGCTAGCACCATGTATCGGCATATATCGCCCTAGAACTAGTAGGGAACAATAAAGAAGAAAAAAAAACATAAAAATAATTGCTAAGAGAGACAAAATGGTTAAATTTAATGGAGGGAGAGGGGTTAAATTTAATTCAAGAATTAATTAGAAAGCAAAAGTGAATAAATCATAAAATCTAAATCTTCCAATATTATTAGATCCTAAGACTATAAAAATATGCCAAAATTTTTGTAAAATATTGGGGCCATGAATCATGCCCCACAATTTACATTATATTATTTGGTAAGTTATTAATTGTAATAATTTTTAATAATATATTTTTTTCTTGAATCAAGATATAATCATATAATTAATAGGTTAGTGAATAAATTCTCTTAACCAATCTCTAAATTGATTTTCAATAATAATAATAATTATTATTATTTTGAAGTACTACCTTTTTTGGTAAGTTTAAAACACAAGACGTAATTTTTTTTCCAACAAACCATAAATTATTAGTTTTTTTTAAAGTATTGTAATATTTCAAAAAAATAATATTGTTAATTAGTTACCTATAATATATATATATATATTATAATATTTGGTAAGTTATTTTATTTTAAGTTCATTAAGGTAATTTATTCATTATCTCATTTGTTTTGGGAATTTTTTTAAGGGACATTTATTACGGAATTGACTTTTCATTTTTATTCATTATCCCATTAATTAATTAAAAATAAAAAATCACAAGCTAACATTTCATATTCAATTTAGTAAAAAAAATAAACATTTCATATTCAATTATCTCATTTATGTTACCTTTTATATAACTTTTGTTGAGTTTGAATAGCCTGATAATTTCTATCCAAAATAAAAGGTCAACAACACTTCTTCTCTTTTGCTATGTTTATTTCTCTGTTTGTTTATCATTCAATCCAGATACTCTAACGACAATGTTTATATGTCATCTTAGGGTTTCTCCTCTTTCGGTCACCATCGTCCAAACCAACTCTAATATTACAAACAAAATTAAAAATAGAAGAATACACACGGAAAATTTTAAAAATATAAATTTGATAATGATTACGTTATGTTTCAACGTGAATGTGCCGGCTGCATACTAGTAATTATAATTATTGTAGCTGTAATCATGATGACCATTATTGTTATTAAATTGAGCAATTAAGCTACAAACTTCAGAATTGATCCATGCCAATAATGTTGAGAGTTGGAAGATATTATTAATGGGAGAGGACTTCCATGACATGGAGTATATTATTAATCTACATTAACCTCTTCTTCTTCCGCGGCTGGAGGACTACGGGGAGGGCTTTCATGAGGAGGTTTGTAATCTACATTAAGCTCTTCTTCTTCTGTGGCTGGTGGACTACGGGGAGGGCTTTCATGAGGAGGTTTGTAATCTACATTAAGCTCTTCTTCTTCCGCGGCTGGAGGACTACGGGGAGGGCTTTCATGAGGAGGTTTGTAATCTACATTAAGCCCTTCTTCTTCCGCGGCTGGAGGACTACGGGGAGGGCTTTCATGAGGAGGTTTGTAATCTACATTAAGCTCTTCTTCTTCCGCGGCTGGTGGACTACGGGGAGGGCTTTCATGAGGAGGTTTGTAATCTACATTAAGCCCTTCTTCTTCCGCTGTTGGAGGATTATTGATCGAAGGATGGGCATGATGAGGTGTGTAATCCTCTTTTCCTTCTTCAGGAGAATTATTAATGGCCCCCCCAACCTACAGTACAATATCATTAACATGAAAAAAAGGGAAAATCAAAAGGTTTAAACGAAATAAAAGTGTTATATATATATGGAACAGTGATAAGATATGAGATCATGTATGTTTTTTCATACGGAATTCAAAATGAATACCGTTATCTATTGAAAAATGTTCAGTTAACACTATTATCTATTGAGAATTTTACACGAAAAATCGTGTGAGATTCCATACCGATAATTATATTATATATGTATGTATGCATCGTTATATATACATACCTTAATACGTATAGCGTTGGATGTTGTAAACAGTAAAAGAAGAAGAGAACACAAGGAAAAGGTTTCATGTTGGGAGAATACTGATAGTTTAATTAGGGTGATTGCTGATTTCTCTTGAAAAAAAACTTGGTAGTGCTTGAGAGGTTCATTGTTCGGTCTCTTTATAAGATTTATTTTGGTAAGTTGTTGCACTAACTAAATTACCAATTAAAGGATATTCTTAAGATTTCATTACCAAATAAAACAACTTCTATATCTTGCTTGATCTTGGTGATTTTTTTTTTTTTGTTGGTGAAGAGATCTTGGCCAATTTTTATATAAGTGTGAGGGATCAAATCAGATTTGAGGAAGACTAATGCTACTTTACCCAAATTTGGTGTCCAAATGATATTGCAACAGTCTAATCCATTCAATTAAATCATACAAATCTAATACAATTTAAATGAATGAATTATATTGGTGCCACATCATTTGGACACCAGATTTGGATACCAAATTTGAGTAAAGTAGCATTATTGTTTGAAGAAATAGTTACAAGTAGCTGTGTGCAGAATCCGATCCAATCCAATACGATCCATTGGATATGATCCAATCCAATGGATTGGATAGGATCCAGGGAGGTGATTGGATCGAATTGGATCCTAAATTCTAAAATCCATTGGATTGGATCGGATTTTGGATTTCCGTTTGGAAATCCGCCAATCCACCTAAAATATTAGGCCTTATTTTTATATTGGGTAATTTATTTTATCCACTACTTTATAATATAAAAGCCCGACTGAAATACAATTTTGAACATTACTATTTTAAGTTTTTTTTCTCAAGTTCACTATGGCCAACAATCCACAATATTTATTAAATACAATTTCTAATTCTCTTTATTAAATGGCTTCACTTATTAATTTTTTATTTTATTCTTTTACATAAATTCTGGTACTATTTCATACCTTTTTTTGGACAGCAAAATCTAATGTTGAGCAAAGTCTGGGTGTTGTCTTGTTTCATACGTTTTTTTGTAGGAAAATTCAACAATTTTTATTGATGTTGAGCATTGGGATGATTTTTATTAAGTTTACATTTGAAGCTGATGTTTAATGCTTATAAACTTTTAGAGTGGATGATTTTTTTAGATTTGTTGGACATTTATAGACTCTTATAGATTTTGAAGAATTGTGAAAACTTTCATAAACTTTCATTTTGAAAAAATTTCGTAAATTTTCATTGACTTTCATTTTAAAAAACTTTCATAAACATTTATAGATTTTCGTTTACTTTTAAATATATTATATACAACACTTTATTTTAGAAAAATTATATATATTTCTCATGTCAATAAAATATTTTTTCAAAAGAATAAAAAACAAAATTATCGTTAATTAAAGTTGACGAAAGCATTCATGCCTACATATGTGATTTTAAAATTTTGATTTTTTTTTTTTATATATTTTGCATGATAAAGACAATTATGCACCTAATTGTTTTTGTAATAATTAGTCAAAATTTTATTTGTTTTTTATAATTAGTCAAATATTATAAATTTTCTTTTAGAATAAATGTAGCAAACTGAAAATAATATTAATGTTTACATGTATCTATTAAAGTATGCCAATGAGTATAAAAAATTTACACAAAATTAATTCAAGTTACCAAAGATAAAACATAAAAACCGCACCTAGTTGTTGAACAAGACTCATGCCTAAAGTGAGTAGTTTGATATTGATCATAATTATATGAAGACAAGCTCATACTTGACTTTGATCATGGCGTATTGTCATGGTTGAGTAGTGGTTTTTGACTTTTATTATTTTTAATTAATATAAATGAAGTTCATTTGATTTGTTTCGGTATTGTTTAGTTACTTTGAAAATAGAGGTAAAAAAAATTGAAATCTCTCATCCTTAATTGCATAGCCGACGGAGAGTTGTTTTACATTATTTTTAGTTATTTTTTTATAGATCGGTAACGTTTCTATGTTTTTTTTTATGATAATGTTTATTCATTTTATTATATTTTTAAAATTTGTTAAGAATGAATGTGCTCTTATTTGAAAATAGAACATATGCTTGGTGGTTGATATTTTCAAAGAGTTTTATATATTTTTTTCTCAAGTGAATTTTTTTCTATTTAAAAAGAAAAAGTAAAAAAAAAAAGTCATTTAAAATCTATGATAGAAATGAAAGAAAAATTGTGAGATTTGATATAAAAAGTCATTGATATTTTAAAATCATTAAAAGTAATTGATATTTTGAATTCCTTCTAACTTTCATAGACTTTTAAAAAGTCTTGCTTGCTCCATGACTTTTAATTGTTAGCGCACAATGTCACTATGCGGAAGCGTTGCCGAATAGGATACAAACAAACAATAGCAAAAGAAAAATAAGATGAAGAAAAAGAATCAAATCCAAACACACACAAGTGACACAACACAAGAGTTTTACGTGGAAACCCAAATAGGGAAAATAATCATAGCCAATCAAGACGATAAAAGATCAATCCACTATGAAGAAAATTGTTACAACTTCACTCAAGATTCTCTCTCTCTAATATCCCAAACCCAATCACACCAAATGCTCTCTTTGAGATCTCTCTAATATTTGCTATTTTGCTCCACACACAATAACCTAGTTATTATGATCTATTTATAAGTTACATGGAGTTAAAAGATAAAAGGGAATCATATTCTTATACGTACAAGAATTACCTGCTCCACATAACTACTATTTCCTATTTATGACAATATTTCTTGTAAGAAGAAATCTTTTTCCTTCAAACATAAGGCTTTCTTATTCCGATAAACACAAGAACTTCCTGAAGAAAACCTTTCCCTTTTCACGCAACATTCCTAATATGGGCAAAATTCACCATTACCGCGGTCTGGGTTGCAGTTGGCCACCCGTGCCCTGAACCGCGGAAAGCTATTGATTTCTACTGCTCAGAATACCGTGATTGGTGCCTTTACCTCCGTCGCGGTCTATACCGCACTCTACTCATTGGAGTTTACCATTGTCAGCACTGTTCCCTATGCACGTTGTCTGCATCACAGTCCGCGCCGTGAATAATTACGGAATCCATTTCTTCAGTTCTTCTTTGGTCTTCAAGCCCCCTCTCAAACAGAATCTCTTACTTCTAAACGATTCATACGTCTCTAGGAAGTCTCTGTATTGGTTGAACCTCGTTTGGTAACCATTAGAAATTCTAGTCATATCCAACAATCCTCTCTTATGGCGAGAATTCCCAAAAAAAATTCCACAGCTACGACTCTCATCACCGAGAATCAACATACCCACCACGAGGTATAACCACTTAGGAACACCCAGCCCAAGATTTCACCGGCACATTTCAAAATTTACCTTGCTGAAATTGTAGTGCAACTCCTCAAGTTAGGTTCCCAAGGAGTTCGTTCAGCCATCGACACCTTGTCCACCATACACCTTGCATCACCTCCTAACCAATGTCTGTGCACAATTGTGGAGCCGTTATCAGCAATACATCCTCTTTCATGGCAACTAGCAGTCATGTCATGATGATGTTTATGTCTCTTTAGAGGGCATCGCTGTAGTCGTCATACTCAAGAGATACGAATTGCTGGATCCCCATCTTTGGAGCCTCTTACTGCACTTGTCTTCTTATTTTTGACAATCATTCCTAACATGTCCAGACTGTCCACATCCCTAACAAGTGACTTTCTTCATGTAGCCTCCTTTCTTCCTGTCAACCAAAGAGCAGAGTTATCAGAAGATTTACCTTCACTCTTTAGCCTTCGTTCGTCAGAGATCAGTTTGTTCGCCACATCTCCAAAACATATGGTTGAACTCATATGCATCAAGATTGGCTTCATGTGCGCATAGGACGTTGTAAGGGACTAGATGAGTTTTAATCCTTTGTCTTCTTCATCAATCTTTACTCCAATCGACTCTAATTCGAAAGCTATTCCATTGAGCACTTCCTAGAAGATCAGAAACTTTCGTACCTTTAGTCATCTGCAACATGTGAAACTGCTCCTTCAGGTAGAATCAGTTGCAGACGGTTTTCGCTTGATACAATTCTTCAAGCCTCTCCCAAAGTTATTTCGCTGAATATGTTCTATGAATATTTGCAAAAACATTTTTGGCCAGACACAATCGTATTGCACTTGCAGCCCTCTCGTCCAAATCCTTCCAATCATCATTGCTCATCATAGGTTTTCCAAAACTAGTATTAGCCGTTTCTTTTTCAGAGTCTTTAGAGCCATCATGGTTTGCAGGGGTTGACTTGTGTAACCCGTATTTGATTAATAGATCTTTGACTTGAACTTGCCACAAGCCAAAGTTAATTTTTCCATCGAACTTCTCAACCTCGAATCTCATCATTTTTGCCATAACAGTTTGTTAAGACCAATATCAAACAATCAGGCTCTGATACCAACTGTCAGTGCACAATGTCACTACGTGAAAGCGTTGCAGAATAGAATACAAACAAACAATAGCAAAAGAAAAATAAGATGAAGAAAAAGAATCAAATTCAAACACACACAACATAAGAGTTTTACGTGAAAGCCCCAGAATGACAAGAGATCATTCCACTATGAAGAAAATTGTTACAACTTCACTCAAGATTCTCTCTCTCTCTCTCTCTCTCTCTCTCTCTCTCTCATATCCCGAACCCAATTACACCCAATGCTCTCTTTGAGATCTCTCTAATATTTTCTATTTTGCTACACACACAATAACCTAGTTATTATGGTTTATTTATAAGTTACAGGGAGTTAAAAGATAAAAGGAAATCTTACTCTTATACGTACAAGAATTACTTGTTCCACATAAATACTATTTCCTATTTATGACAAGATTTCTTGTAAGGAGAAATCATTTTCCTTCAAGCATAAGACTTTCCTATCCGATAAACACAAAAACTTCCAAACGAAAACATTTCCTCTTTCGACGCAACATTCCTGATCTGGGTAAAATCCGCCATTACCCGCGGTCTGGGTCGCTGTTGGCCACCCTGGCCCTGAACCACCGAAAGCTTAATGTCCACCGCTCAAAATTCGCGGTTGGTGTCTTTGCCTCCGCCGCGGTCTACACCACGCTCTACTCACTGGAATTTACAGCTGTCTGCACCGCGGTACACGTCGCGGTTATTTACAGAATCCGTTTCTTCAGTTCTTCTTCGGTCTTCAAGCCTCCTTCAAACACAATCTCCTCCTTCAAACACAATCTCCTACTTCCAAACGATTCATACGTCTCGAGGAAGTCTCCTCATTGGTTGAATCTCGTTTGGTAACCATTGGAAATTCGAGTCATATCCAACAATAATAACTTTTTTAAAATCTACAAAAGTCTATATTGAATACCCCATAACTTTTATAGAGTATTTAAAAGTTTATATTAAATACACATAAACTTTTAAATATAAAAATCTTTAAAAATCTTTTGAACTCTCAATTGAATAAACCCACTTCAATTTCTCTTTATTTATTGTTTCTTTATCTAGCATCATGTAATGCTATGAATTTAACAAAAAAAAAAACAATCGTATTTCCGCATATGCTTTGAATAAGGTACTAGAAAACGTAAAATCTTGCTAAATGGGGGAGATACCAAACTCATCATCCGACATCCGCGTTGTTTAAGGAAATATCATTTTAGTCCAAAGGTTTGAAGAATTAAGAGTTTTAGTCCTTATTATTTTATAGATGATCAAAAACGTCCCTATTGTTTCAACTAGTATCAAACAAGTCCTTGTGGTATGTTTCCATTCACCTTTTTTTTTTTTGAAATAGTTTCCATTAACTTTTTATGTTAAATGTTATAAAATAGATTTTGTCTCATATGAATAAGATGAAAATGGTATAAAATTAAAAACAAATAAAAGTTTTGTTTTATAAAAAAATATTATATGGAAATGGGGATGGTTCACGACCATCATTATTATTATTTCCATGTTATCGATTTTTTCAATTTCAATTTCTAGTTTTTAAATACGTGACTTTTTTTTATTATGTTGTTTAATTATATTTTGTGTTCTCAATTTTTTATTTATATTTTTTAAATTATGAAATTATTTTGTGTTTATTAATGTTATATTTATTTTGTTAATTAGTTTATATTCAATTAGTTTCATATTTTATTATGTTTTTAAGGATTTGTTTTTTTTTTTCAAAATTTTCTAATATATATATTGTTAGGCACAAATGTGCACATTTGGATGACATAACACATAATAACGCGTATGACGCACGTACATACAAGACACACATAAACTCTATAAATAGCCTCTTTATATCAAAGGGAGTGGGGTTTTCAATGGGATAAAAGCGAAAAGGCTCTGGAAGACTCATTTTATGTCACAACATTAGGCGCTAGAAGGAGGGGTTTCCAGAACTTAACTTTGGGGAACCTTAGGGCGCGTTCGGTAAGGTTTTCAGTCTTTATTTTCTATTTTCTCGTTTTCATTTGATTTCGAGAAATTGAATTTTGTATCTTTTGGATTCGAAAACACATCTGGTAGCAATTGTTGAAAATAATATTCCAAGAATAAAAACATTAAAAACGCGTCTGGCAGAACGACCTTTCATTAAAAATTTCAATCAAGGATAACCTTATCATCAAATATTTTGAAAGGTTATAATTCAAATTTTAACATTTTTTATGTTGTAAAATATATTAAAAATAATCCTACAAAGTTTAACATTATATTAAATTAATATGCAATAAACAAATAAAGATCTGGGAAGAAAACTAAAATAAAATCAAAGCACGGGCACAAGTGTTGTCGGCGACAACAACCACCTCCTCTTCTGAAGACTTAAACAAATAGTGTCCAACAGACAAGCCCAAAACGATGGCCAAGAACACAATTCCGTTAAACGACATGATCGCCAACATCAGCAGATACCCGAACGCCGAGTTCACTCGAACAACACGACCGTCACCAGATATCAGGAGAGGAGTCAGTAGTCACCACTGTCGCCACCACCGCTGGTGAGAGTTTAGTGGAGGAGAGGGATTTGAATCTGTAGCAGTCGATCTTCCGTGTATTGGTAGAAGGTTGAGATGAGGAAGAGAAATGTGAGGATGTAACCGAGCCAATTGATGGTTTTCCATGAATCGACAAGAATTGTGACTTTGATCCCCCAATATAAGGCCATGTGCATCATGTTCTTTGATTTTGATTTCTGAGTTTCAGACAAGAATATGAGTCTGAGACCATAGGTGAGAGATATTTTTAATATTTTATTCTTACTTTTTTTTGTTATAAAATGTAGTGCTGATAATAACTGCAACCGGTGAGCCCATAAAAAAAATAGAAAACATCTGAGAGGTGTTTTCTCTCCCAGCCACTTTCCCTGCTTTAAATATAAAAATTGATTTCGAAGTTTTGTTTTTTTTCCTCAAAACACGTACCGAACAGGTTTTGAATGTTTTTTTAATCCAAAAAATGAAAAAACATGTTTTGAGAATGATACCGAACGCGCCCTTAGTGAACAAGTCACAACTCAAGAATGAGCCGTGAAAGAAATGCCTAGACCGCCACCAGCGAATTGCCGGAAAGGCATTAAACCGACCGGCAAAGCTTGAAGAATAGCCATCCGGTCAGCCGGAGAGTGAGCCGACACCACCACCACCACCATCTAGATCGGAATCCTCCGATCTACAACTTTCCCTTCTTGGCCGGCTACTGATGACCACCGAAAAGTATTCAAAACCGCCACTGAAGTTTGAAGAATGGCTGCCGTCCGGTCAATTGGAGAGTGGGCCGACACCACCACCACCATCTGGACTCACTGGACCAGAATCCTCTGATCTACAACTTTCCTTTCTTGGTCGGCGAATGATGACCACCCGAAAGCAGTCAAAACCGCCGCCAAAGTTAGAAATACGGTCGTCGTCTAGTCAACTGAAGAGTGGGCCAACACCACCACCACTATCTCAACCGAAATCCTCCGATCTACAACTTTCCCTTCTTGGCTGGCGACCGATGACCACCGAAAAGCAGTCAAAACCGCCACCGATGTTTGAAGAACAGCCGTCGTCCGGTCAACCGGGGAGTGGGTCGACACCACTACTACCATCTGGACCGAAATTCTCCGATCTACAACTTTGCCTTCTTGACCGACATCAACCGGACGTCAGAAAAGGTATCATCCACTACTTCCTTTATTATTGAATATATCTTTTTAATATTTTACATATACAATATCTCACGGGGCAAAGTCCCCAGAAGTTCTACGGAACTGAAAAATCAACGAGGTAAAGTCCCTAGAAGTTCTATGGAACTGAAAAATCAGAGGGATAAAGTTTCCAGAAGTTCTAAAGAATTGGAAATTCAACGGGGCAAAGTCCCCAGAAGTTCTACGGAATTGAAAAATTAGAGGGACAAAGTCTCCAGAAGTTCTACGGAACTGAAAATTCAACGGGGCAAAATCTCCAGAAGATCTACAGAACTGGAAAATCAGAGGGACAAAGTCTCCAAAAATTCTACGGAACTGGAAAATTAGATGGACAAAGTCTCTGGAAGTTCTACGGAACTGGAAAATCAGAGGGACAAAGTCCTCAGAAGTTCTACAGAACTGTAAATTCAATGGGGTAAAGCCCCTAGAAGTTCTACGGAATCTGCTGAAACATTCACCAAGTTTACGGAACCAATCCCATTTGGACCGGAGTCCTCCGATCTACAATATTGCCTACTTAGCCGATATCAGCCGAACATCAGGAAAAGTATAATCGCCAACTTCCTTTGATTATTGAATATATATATATATATATATATATATATAATATGTTGTATATAAAATCTCAAAAGGGACAAAGTCCCCAAAGGTTCTACGTAACCAACTGAAATATTCACCAAGTTCTACGGAACTGAAAAACCAGAGGGACAAGTCCCCATAAGTTCTGTAGAATTGAAGAATCAGAGGGGCAGAGTCCCCGGAAGAGTCACAGAACTGAAGAATCAGAGAGGCAGGGTCCCCGGAAGCGTCACAGAACTGAAGAATCAGAGGGGCAGAGTCCCCGGAAGCGCCACAGAACTGAAGAATCAGAGGGGCAGATTCCCCGGAAGTGTCACGAAACCAAAGACTAAGACTCTAAAACAGAGCATCGAAGACTAAGACTCTGGAATGGAGCAATTGAGTCTCTGCCGGGATCAAGACCTCGAGCTTGCACCAAGTGTGCAAAAACAAGACTCCAAAATGGAGCACTGAAAAACAAGACTCCGAAATGGAGCAATTGAGTCTTTGTCTAGTCAAGACCCCGAGACTGCACCAAGTGTGCAAAAACAAGACTCTGAAATAGAGTAATTAAGTCTCTGATGGGTCAAGACCCCGAGAATGCACCAATTGTGCAAAAATAAGACTCCGAAATGGAGCACTAAAAAACAAAACTCCGAAATGGAGCACTAAAAAACAAGACTCCGAAATGGAGCAATTGAGTCTATGCCGGGTCAAGACCCCGAGACTGCACCAAGTGTGCAAAAACAAGACTTCGAAATTAAGCGATTAAGTCTCTGCCGGGTCAAGACCCCGAGACTGCCGGGTCAAGACCCCGAGACTGCACCAAGTGTGCAAAAATAAAGCTCTGAAATGGAGCAATTAAGTCTCTGCCAGTCAAGACCCCGAAACTGCACCAAGTGTGCAAAAATAAGACTCCGAAATGGAGCAATTAAGTCTCTGTCGGGTCAAGACCCCGAGACTGCACCGAGTGTACAAAAATAAGACTCCGAAATGGAGCACTTGAAAAACAAATCTCCGAAATTGAACAATTAAGTCTCTGCCGGGTCATGACCCCGAGACTGCACCAAGTGTGCAAAAATAAGACTCCGGAATGGAGCAATTGAGTCTCTGTAGGGTCAAGACCCCGAGACTGCACCAAGTGTGTAAAAATAAGACTCCGAAATGGAGCACTGAAAAACAAGACTCCGAAATGGAGCAATTGGTCTCTGTCGGGTCAAGACCCCGAGACTGCACCAAGTGTGCAAAAACAAAACCCTGAAATGGAGCAATTGAGTCTCTGCCGGGTCAAGACCCTGAGACTGCACCAAGTGTACAAAAACAAGACCCTGAAACGGATCACTGAAAAATAAAGTATCTGAAATAGAGTACCAAAGCACGCTCAGTGCTATAATAAAAAATAAATTAATAAAAATAAATAAAACACAAGAAATTAGAAGTGTCCAAAGGTTACGACCTCCTGATACAAGGCACCCCATAATGCAAGAAATAAGACTCCAAGAAATTGAGCACACATACGTCCCAAGTTATAACCTACGATGCCGCATTATTTATGCAAAGATTAGACCCAATGTGTCGTAACGTTAAAATTTGTCAAAATCCGAAAATATCGACTACCGGTAAATCCATAATGCAATTCGGACTACACATCAACAATTCTCGATAATAAAAGAAACGATATACGACAACCGAGCTGTTAAGCTTGGAATAAATTCAAATCAAATTAAAATTGATATTAATCTCATCATCAGAGGTGATTACAAAATGTGGAGACAAACCTGAATCGAAAAGATTCAGCGAATAATAATAATAAAAATCGATGATGGGGCTTGATTGAGACTTTTGTTTTCCAAAAGTTCTATGGAACCAAATTGCCTCCGAAAGGAATTTTCTAAGGGACAAAATCTTTTAAAGTTCTACGGAACCAAACTACCTCTGAAAGGGATCTCCGAAGGGACACCTTTCGAATAAGCACACCGAGGCTATAATAAGACTTTGATAATCGAAGCGACTGTATTAAACACCTAAGTCAAATTTACCCCATATAATAAACAAATAGTCAAGTCCCCTACTCCATAACAAAAGACTCTCGGAGTTGAGAACTTAAGGGACAATTGTTAGGCACAAATGTGCATATTCGGCATGACATAACACATAATAACTTGTACGACGCATTTACACACAAGACACATAAACTCTATAAATAGCCTCTTTATATCAAAGGGAGGGAGGGTTTTCAACTAGATAAAAGCGAAAAGGCTATGGAAGACTCATTTTATGTCACAACATATATATAATTAATTAACATTTTAAAATTGAAAGTACCAAACTACTCTTTTACATTAGCATTAAACTTAATTTTTACTATTCAAAAGATTATTTTGAATAATCAAATTAAAATAAGGACTTTTTTTTATAATAACATAGAACTTCGATGATTTATTTTCTTTGTTGCAAGTTAAATAACATTTTCTACTAGATAACAAAGCTTCTTCTTCTTCTTCTTCTTGATGATTTACTACACGTCTTGGACACCCTCGGTTGAATTAAGTTTTATTGATGACTTGTAATTTTTCTTAATTAATTTATGTAAAAAAAAAATGATATAAGTTTATGAAATTGCAACTAGGTCTATCAAGACCATATGAAATACCTTAGCATAAGATTATTAACTTATATTATGTACGGTTATATATGTACTATCAAATTCAATCATAGAGATGTATTTATAGATAGATAATAATTGTGCATATATAATATGATCACAACAATTTTATACTTCTAATAGTCTATTTTAAAATCATAATAAAAAAAGTAATTGAAATGATTTTAATTTAATGACTATAATTTAAATTAATTGTTTTTTTTATAAAATATTATCTTCGTTTTAAATTTTTAATAACTAAGGGCAATTTGGTCTTTTTATTAGTTTGAATTTAAGCATATGAGAGGTTTGTGTAGATAAATGCATACTTGTTCTGTAGTTGTATTTAGGGTACGGCCCAAAACCAAACCGAATAGAAAATATTTTGGTTTTCAAAATTCAAAACCGGTTTAAAGCTATGTTTGAGGTTGTTTTTGCTTGAGAAAAAAAATGATTATTTCTCAATTTTTGAACAAATTGGTGTTTGGTAAATTATCCAAAAGCAACTTATTTTATAAATTGCTCCTCCAATAAGCAGCATTTAAGTAGTTGGGTGGAGGTTGCTTTTCCAAACTGAGTTTTGAAGAAGCTGATTTCTTATCCTTAGAACGTCTATAATGTCCCATACTATTTTAATATAAAGACAATAATACCCCTTTATTTAATATTGATAATTTTGTGAATTAATACTATTTTAAAACATTGAAAAGTTAAAAATTAAAAAATGATTTTTTTTATTAAGAATCAATGGCCAATGTTCACTAGGTGGTAGCCACCACCAACAACAGAGGTCGGAGGACAGCCAGGCGACGATCACGTCTAAGTCTTCGAAGGAAGCCAGTCCTCCTCAGGCAGTGGAGGTGTCGGCGATTCCATCCCGATTTCGTCGCAATTCAGGCGCGATTCCGTCACACCAGAGATGTCGGCTGGCGATGGACGAGGAGGACTCCTTTTTCGCGATGAATCCGGAATGAAATCTCACCCATTAATCATGGATTTGGAGCTTGAGTTGCAGAGATTCATTACTGGAAGCTTAAGTTATTGAGTTGACTCAGCGATTTGACTTAGCAATTAGAATTGAGAAGAGTAGTTGGCTCGGTAACTAAACGAGTTGACTCAGTTGAATATTTTTTAAAATTATATATATATATTCTATATTTCTATGCTTTATATTCGTTTTTTCGATTTAAAAAAAAAATAAGTTGTAAAATACTTTTTGAGTAATATATTATATTTCTATACTTTATATTTGTTGTTTCCATTTTAAAAAAAAATAGTAAAAAAACTATTTGAATAATATTATATATATATATTTTATATTTATATTTTCAATTTAAACAAAAATAAGTAGTAAAAAACTAACAATTATGTCCTTTTAATCATTTTTCATAATCAATTAAAATTTATCTAACACTTTTTTATTGTTTTTTTTTCTTCATAGCCTAAACTATTTAAAAGTAATTAATCGAATTGAACTGGTTTTGTTCAATTTGAACCTAATAAACTTGACGGGTTTAATGTTTTTTTTTATACATTTTTTTTGTGAATTTATCTGGCTGTCTTTCTCTTTTTTATCATTTGAATATGCATCTTTAAATCAGTTTCAAGGTTTCTAGGGACTTGGTGCCTTTATATATATATATATATATTATTAAAAAATATATATTAAATATATATAATATATTATTATATATAATAATATTTAATAATATATATAAATTATAATTACATATATATATCCTAATATTATATATAATAATATAATATATTTAATATATTATATATTATATATAATAATATTTAATAATATATAATATTATATATTATAAAAGTATATATAATATATAATATATTAAATTATATTATATATAATAGTATTTAATAAATTACTATATCAATATTATTTTAATATAATAATAATATTATAGGTTATATATCTATATATGTATTATATATATATTATATATTAATATAAGTATTATAATATATAAATTAAGAATATATATTATATATTTTATCATAATAATATATATGATATATATTAATATATAATATATATATATATATATATATTATTATTATATATGATATATATCCTATATATATTATAAAATTATATATAATAATATAAAATATATTATTATTATATTTTTATATTATATTAGAATATCTATTAATATATATTATATATTTATCATATAATATATATTATATATATATATATTAATATATAATATATTATAATTATATAATTAAATATTATATAATATATATATGTAGATATGTATATTATTAAAATTATTATATATATAATAATATATTTAATATATTATATATAATTTATAATATATAAAAATTATATTATATTATATTATATATATGTAATTATAAATTTTATATATATTAAATAGTAATATATATAATTATATATTAATATATTATATATTATTTTATATATAATATATATTATATGTAATTATAATTTATATATATTATTAAATAGTAATATATATAATTATATATTTAATATATTATATATTATTTTATATATAATATATATTATATGTAATTATAATTTATATATATTATTAATATATATAATATAATATATTAGATATGTTTGTAATTGTATGAACATTTAAAGGGTAAATTGGTTTTTTTGACACTTGTCTCATGTCATAGGACAAGTTGTCCTAAGGTCTTGGGTGGGACAAATTTTTGTTATTTTTGTCCCACCTTTTCCCGTCCTGTCTCATGCTAAGGTCGTGCCAAACATAAGACAAGAACAAGTTGTCTCATCTTATTCTGTCTCGTCCCGCGTACCTAACACACCCTTAGGAAGAAACTTTACCATATCTTTGCTTGATCGTACTTCATGTGGCTCTCAACGAGTTGATTGAGATGCCAGCTGCAGTGTGCCACCTCCAACTGTGCCAACCAGAAATCATCGGGCCGGCCCTGGGCTTTCGCCAGAGGGGCGCCCGCCTCGTGCCCCTTGTTTTCAGAGGTGCAAAGTCGCCTGTTTTGAGTTTTAAATAAACGGGTATGATTTTCTTATTTCAGAGTTCAGACCAAAAATGTCCAAATGTTAGTTTATTTTTTTTTAAAAGCCTAATTCTTATTCTTTTAAAGTCTCAATTCTTATTCTTTTTAAAGTCCAAATGATCTCTTTCGGTTCAAGATTTTTTTTATTTTTTTTTTATATAACCCAATTCCTATCTGGTCCAAATGTTACATGTTTATCTATATAATAAATGTATTTATCATATGATATTATTTTATCTAATTATAATTTTCGGACTAAATATATAAAAACATGTTATATATATATATATATATATATATATAGAGAGAGAGAATAGGTTTTTTTAGTCAAAAAATTAGGATGTTTATTGTTTTTACCCAGAATTAGTAAATTTATTGTTTTTACCCAATAAATGGTTGTGAAGACTAAAATACACCTCATTATTCTAATTAAACACATCAGGTATAAACCAATTAAACACAGCAGGGCAGACCAATTAAACACACCACGACACCAATTAAACACACAATGACAGACCAATTAAACACATCAGACCATCAATTAAACACACCACGACAATCCAATTAAACACATTAGGAAAGACTCAATTAAACACATCAGGGCATACCAATTAAACACACAAGACACCAATTAAACACATCAAGACAGACCAATTAAACTCAATTAAACATATCATGACACCTCAATTAAACACATCATGGTAAGACCATGTGTAAATTAATTAAACACACCATAGAAAATCAATTAAACACATCAAGTCTAACACAATTAAACACACAAGGGCAAAAATAAAAAGAAGGGCAATTTTGTCCAAAAAATGGATTTTTTGGTAAAAACAATAAAAATACTAATTTTTGGTAAAAACAATAAACCTTCTAATTTTTTGGTTACTTATAAAGTTGACCCTATATGTGTATATATATATATATATATATATATATATATATAAACTATAAACTAATAAAATGAATAAAGTATATGGTAGAAACAATGTTATTGGCATGAGCATTGAAGCCATGGAGAGTTCCTGCAATGGCAGAATCAATAAGGTTCTTGACAAGTTAAGAAATATGGACCCCAAAGACTGGATCGGCGACTGATGGTAAGGGAAAAGGGGTTCAGAGTGATAGATTAGAAAAAAGAAAGGTTTTTTTTTTTTTGGTGGTTATGTAATAGGTCTTCGGTTCAAACCGGTTTTATAAAATCAAAACAGGTTAACAACCGAAATCAATTCGGTTACACAAATTTAAACCGGTTTGAACCGAAACCGATTGGTAAACCGAACCTAACTACATTTCAGTTCTGTTCGGATCCGATTTTGGTAATTAATCAGATCATGTATGTACACCTTTTTATTAAGTTAACCAACAAATTCACTTATAGTTTTTAGTAATAATCTGTGAGTTGAGATTTAATTAATTACATGATTTCCCAATCATTTTGATTTTTGATATCAACAAAAAGGGACTTCAAAGATCAAGTACGCGTTGATGGTTATTGAACCTTAAATGAAGAAAAAATTGAAAGATGAATCCTGTTTGGCAACTGAAGTCCAGGCTGTGTCCAGTCCACCAATTAATATGGTCGTCTATGGCTGCAAAATAATATCTAAGAGTCTAAAGCTCTCTATAAATCCTGACACCACCGTGCCTTCTCTTTAAAGTTTAACCATATCACCAATCTTTCTCCCTTCACTGTTAATTAATTATCTTCCATGGCTTCTTCTACATTTATCAAATCAATAATTCTCTTCATGCTCGTTTTGGTTTCAATCTGCCAAGCACAAAAATCAGCCTCCAAGCCTAAAGCTCTGCTCCTTCCAGTATCAAAAGACCCTTCAACTGTCCAATACATAACCCGCCTCAACATCGGGACTCCTTCTGTCCCGAAAACGCTCGTTGTCGATCTTGGAGGAAGATATACATGGATTGACTGTGCAAAAGGTTACAAATCATCCACTTACAAGCCTGGAATTTGTGGGTCTGCTCCATGCTCTCTTGCCGATTCCGACGGCTGTAACAAATGCTTATCTGCCCCTAAACCAGGCTGCACCACCAAAAACAGTACCTGTCATCTCAACCCTGAAAACACTGTCACCGGACATGTCGACTTTGGAGAGCTTGCCATGGATAAGATCTCACTCCAATCCACAGACGGCTCAAAACCAGGTCCACTCAATTCTGTGCGTGATTTCATCTTCTCATGTGCAACCGACATGCTTATAATTGATTTCGCCAGAGGTGCCAAGGGAATGCTTGGACTCGGAAGAAATCCTGTAGGCCTACCGACCCAACTCGCATCAGCTTTCGGTAGGGGGTTTTCGCAGGAAATTCGCTATCTGCTTGCCTTCAAAACCGAAAACAAATGGTGTCATCTTTTTCGGTGACTCTCCTTACATATTCCATCAAATTGAAAACAAATCAATGACCACGGACGTATCGAAGCTGCCGCGGTTAGCTTACACGAAACTCTACATAAATCCTGTAAGCACTGCTGGAGCTTCCAGGAAAGGAGAAAAATCAACCGAATACTTTGTTGGGGTAAATTCAATATTGGTGGATCGAAAACCGATTCGTATAAACTCGACTCTGCTTTCAATCAACAACAGAGGATTCGGTGGAGTAAAAATAAGCACAGTGAGTCCCTACACGGTTCTTGAGAGTTCCATATACAGTACTCTTGTAAAGGCATTTGATGAGGCTTTTTTTGGGGGATGGAATGAGAGCAGAGTGATGCCTGTGAAGCCATTCAAGGACTGCTATACAGCAACAGTAAGGACTCCACTTGGGGTTGCTGTGCCTGATTTAGCGTTTGTGTTCGAGGACAATGTGAAGTGGGATATTTATGGAGCTAATTCCATGGTGGAGATAAGTCGTGATGTGCATTGTTTAGGGTTTTTGGATGGTGGGTCGAATCCGAGGACGTCGGTTGTGATTGGTGCGCATCAATTGGAGGACAATCTTCTTCAGTTTGATTTGGCTGCTAATAAGCTCGCGTTTACTGAAACACTTCTCTGGGAAGGTATCGAGTGTTCCAATTTCAAATTCTAAGTAGAGATTTTTTTGTATTATTATTTATTATTAGGTTGATCATCAATTCATCATGTAATATTGTGATGATTTAAATTATAAATAAAAAAATAAAATAAAGTCAATTCCTATTCCGCATATGCGTTGAAGAAGGAACTCGGAAGCATAAGTTTACTGTATCTTGCTAAAAAAGGGAATATCAAACACATCCCTGCATTTGTAATAAAATATCAAGTTTTGTTCATAGGTTTGAAGAATTAAGTATTTTATTTCTTATTGTTTCATTGAATATCAAAAGTGTACCTATTGGTTTAACTCATATCAGACAAGTCTTTGTGGACTGTTTCTATTAACTTTTATGTCAAATATTATATAGAAAAGGGAAAATTGTACTAATATCCCTAACTTTAGGTGACATTGGACCTATAGACAAGATCGTTTTATTGCACTAACTTCCTCTGGATTTTGTTGACTAACGGAAAGTTAACGATAAGAAGGGCAAAATGGACTATTCAAGTGTAACATTAAATAAATTAAAGGAAAATAGATATGGGTCAATGGTAATTAAAGGACACTGTCAACTCCTCGCAATTAAAAAAAATTATTGAAAGAGACCTTACAATTTAAAATTAATTTTACATGACAATTAAAAAAAATTAAAACAAATATTAATTAAAAAGAAAGAAAATTTGAAAAAAAAGAAGAAGATGGGATCCATTGATCCATCTCTAGAATCTAGACATGGATCTTCTCCCCCGCCAACACAAAGTGTTCCCCCGCCGTGAAGTCCTCCCTTGAAAGTCCGCTAGGAACTCCTCTCTCCACCATCATCGTGAACTCTAATCTCTACCGAGCTTTCTCCGCCCCAAATGCACTTCTTTTAGAAAGGTGAAGCAAATCCAAAACTTAACCATCAAAACCCACCTCCAAAATGATGTATCCACCAAGTAGATAAGAAAAAGCTTCTTTTTAAAGCTTTTTAGTAATTACCTTCAATAGATAAGAAAAAGCTTTATATTATAAAGTATTTAAAGCTTCTTTTTCTTCTTCTTGATGTTTTACTATAAACTATAATATTACGAATTGACATCATGGATATAATGGATATAATGGTCGATTAACATAATGGATATAGATTATAGAGTTCATAATTTTCCAAAAAAGCCAATCGAATCTCCGCATATGCTTTGAAGAATCAAAATCGCATTTTCTCACTACTTCTCTTATTAAATCCGCTTTTATTCTTCATGCCAAGAAAGTTGTTGCCACTTGCCAGTCAGCCGCGGATATATCATGTATATATAATCTTATCCCCAACTTTTGTCGATCTTTTATTATGGAATTAAAATATCAGGATATTTGGAGCCCTCTCACATGTAAACCCACGGTGTCATGACTCATGATCCGAGTTCCATAATTTAACTAAAAATCTAGTTTGTACAACTTCAGTCTTGACTTAATTATCTTCGGATTTGCACCTGATAATTTTCAATCCCATAGCTGGCCTATCTGTACCAATTCTTCTCACAGGCTGAAGTCCATAAACACCTCTGACCTCTCCAAAGAAATGGGCTGTGCTTGAGTTACTTTGCTTGTTATTGAGCTTGCCAGAATCTAAAATATTTCCTTTGTTTGCTGTGTTTGACATCCACCAACATTTGATTTTCCTTGCATCATTTACAGTCTCTTCAACCATCATTCTCCTCTCTTAGGAACTAAACAGGCATTTACCAATTAGGACTAAAATGAAAGAGAATTTAGTTTCATTGGAAATGTAACTTGATTCCTTTAGTGGGAGAGGGGAATTAATTTCTATTTCTAGCCGAAATCATACGTGTGTTTACTAAAATTAGTTGGGAATCAAATTATGTGGGTCAAGAAAGGATTACACCACTTAGGCATATATGAACCCATTTTGGAATCAGATCCTGTATGTGTACACATTTTGATTAAATTAACCAACAATTCACTTGTAATTTTAATTAATTAGTAACAATTAATAATCTCTTATAGTTGAGATTTGTGATTTTCCCAATCATTTTGATACCAACAAAAAGGGACTTAATGTTGCGGAAATGACCAGAAATTAAACAGAAAAATGCACACAACATAAAGACACAGATATTTACGTGGTTCGGCAATTGACTACGTCCACGGGAGGCATCAAATTAATATATTTCAGAATTACAAAAATAGAGTTTTTTCTCTAAAACTCTCAAGAACTCTCTCTGGAAGCTCAAATACGAATTGCTTCTTACCTTGTCTAACTCTGCCTTATTTGCTTTTCTTACTGAACGTTTCTTTTATAGAAGAAATATCTAAGACAATCAAGCCTCAATTGTCAACAAAAATGGCTTCCCCATTTGTTAACAAATACTGCTGCACATTTCCAAATGGCTACTGCACATTGCCAAATGGCTGCTGAATGATGATGGTGGCAAGAAGTCAATAGTAGCTGCTGGAAGATAATGGTGGCATTGAGCCAACTTGAGAACACTTAAAAGATCAAGTTGATGGTTTGGTAGGGCCATAAATGAAGAAAATTTAAAGATGAATTCAGTTTGGCAACTAATTCAAGACTGTGTCCAGTCCAGGAATTAATACGGTTGTCCATAGCTGCAAAATAATATCTAAAGCTCTCTATAAATCCTGACACCATGCTTTCTCTTTAACCGTAACCAATCTATCTCCCTTCACTGTTAATTAATTATCTTCCATGGCTTCTTCAACATTTATCAGATCAATAATTCTCTCCATGCTCGTTTTGATTTCACTCTGCCAAGCACAAAAATCAGCCTCCAAGCCTAAAGCTTTGCTTCTTCCAGTGTCGAAAGACCCTTCAACTCTCCTATACATAACCCACCACTACATTGGAACTCCATCTGTCCCGAAAACGCTTGTTGTCGATCTTGGAGGAAGATATACATGGATTGACTGTACAAATGGTTACAATTCATCCACTTACAAGCCTGGAATTTGTGGCTCTGCTCCATGCTCTCTTGCCAAATCCAGCGGTGCCTGTACTAGAGACAAAATCAATATCTGTTATCTCATCCCTGAAAACACTGTCACTGGAAATATCGACTTATTTGGAGAGGTTGCCATGGATAAAATCTCACTCCAATCCACAGACAGGTCAAAACCAGGTCCACTCAATTCTGTCCCTGGTTTCATTTTCTCCTGTGCAAGGGATCACAAGCTTGTAATTGATTTAGCAAGAGGAGCCAAGGGAATGCTTGCCCTCGGAAGAAATCCTGTCGGCCTACCGACCCAACTCTCTTCGTTTTTCGGTGGGGGTTTTCGCCAGAAATTCGCTATCTGCTTGCCTTCAAAACCGAAAACAAATGGAGTCATGTTTTTCGGTGACTCTCATTACATATTCTATCCAAGTTACAACAAATCAAAGACCGTCGACGTATCGTCGCTGTTCGCTTACACGAAACTCTACATAAATCCTGTAAGCACAGCTGGAGCTTACACGAGAGGAGAGCAATCAACCGAATACTTTGTTGGTGTGAATTCAATAACAGTGGACCGAAAACCAATTCATACAAACTCGACTCTGCTTTCCATCAACAGCAGGGGATTCGGTGGAGCAAAAATAAGCACAGTGAGACCCTACACGGTTCTTGAGAGTTCTATACAGAGCTCTTGTGAAGGCGTTTGATGAGGCGATTATTCCAGTCTGGAATGTGAGCAAAGTGAAGCCTTTCAATGACTGCTATACAGAAGGAAGAATGGGGATGACTCCGCTTGGTATTGGTGTGCCTGATATTGCGTTTGTGTTTGAGAACAACGTGAAGTGGGGGATTTATGGAGCTAATTCCATGGTGGAGATAAGTCATAATGTGTATGTTAGGGATTTGAACCGATGATCGCGGAAGCGTCATGCCTAATATACGCCCATAACTCATAGCAATTAATAACGTCAATAGCAGAAAAATAAGATGAGAGAAAATAAACCAATCACAACACAAGATATACGTGGAAAACCCAAATCGGGTAAAAAACCACGGGCCGTCAGGACGACAGAGAAAGTTCCACTATATGATAAATTGTTACAACCATATACTCCAGGATTCTCTCTCACACCTCAACCCCAAACCACGTTCATAACGCTCACAAGATCCTCATCAAGAACCCCCCAATATCCCCTAGGTCTTCCCTGAATATCACCCACGGATCTCTAACTTGATCCACTGATATTCTCCTGGATCCCTCCCCGGATATTCCCTTGGGTCTCTCACCCGGATCTCACCACTCTCTGATATTACATGGTGTTTCTTGACTCCATACAAAATAACCTAATTACAAGGTCTATTTATACTAGCTATAGGGAGTTTAAGATAAAAGGAAATCCTACTCCTAAACATACAAGAATTACTTGTTCCACATAAATACTATCTCCTATTTATGACAAGTCTTCTTTTAAAGAGTATTCCTTTTCCTTCAAGCACAAGAACTTCCCAAAAGAATTACTTTCCTTTTCCGCTGAAGATTTCCTTTTCCATGCATTCTTATGATTGACTACGATTCGGGTCACGGTTGCGCACCCGCTTCCTAAACCGTTCCAAGTCACCTGGAATGTACCGCGTTTCCTTCCGGAATCCGATTCTTCAGTTCTTCTTCGGTCTTCAAATCTCCCTCAAACACCATCTCCAACTTCCAAACGTTATCCCACGTCTCCAGGAAGTTTCACATCAGTTGAGTCTCGTTTGGTTAATATCGGGTTCACTTGAGAATACGAGCCAAAACCTAACAATTCTCCCCTTTGGCTTGAATTCTCAGGACCTTTGTCCAAAGCCACGACTCTCATCACCGAGAATCAACATACCCCACCACAAGGTATAACCACTTAGGAACGAACCATCCTAAGATTTTTTTTTTTTTTTTTTTTTTATGTTCGTTCGTTCCGGCACCATGTCGAAATAACCTGCTGAAATTGTGGTGCAACTCCTCACGTCAGATTACCAGGGAGTTCGTCAGCCATCGACATCTTTGTCCACCATACACCTTGCATCACTTTCTGACCAATGCCTTGTGCACAATTATGGACCACTAGCAGCAACATATCCTCTTCCATGGCCAGTGGGGAAAACTGCCAAAAGGATAAACATGTCCTTACATCACCCAACCCAGTGAAAGACCTTTTGTCCTTGCATCACATACCTGGTGAAAGACTTGCTACTAGAACCTGGAGTGCTTTGCCGGATAAGCCCCACACCACCACCAGAGACTTCGAGCGTTCAATTTTTTTTTTAATAATACGCATACAAGAGTTTTTTTTATCGCCTTATGTAACCCAGATTGGATCTCCATGACTTGTACCTGCCACAACAAGCCAAAATTCTCCTCCATCTCTATTTTTCTTTTCATCAAACCCTACTGAGTTCGAAACCGCTTTCAAGACGTATCTCCATTGCTAAACCCATATTAGGCAACCATCATCATCATCCCAATACCACCAAGTCCTACATACGATCTCCCGTAAAGACTTGACAAAAAATAACGCCATCGCCAAACCATGAGGCTTTGATACCAATTGTTAGGGATTTGAACCGATGATCACGGAAGCGTCATGCCTAATATACGCCCATAACTCATAGCAATTAATAACGTCAATAGCAGAAAAATAAGATGAGAGAAAATAAACCAATCACAACACAAGATATACGTGGAAAACCCAAATCGGGTAAAAAACCACGGGCCGTCAGGACGACAGAGAAAGTTCCACTATATGATAAATTGTTACAACCATATACTCCAGGATTCTCTCTCACACCTCAACCCCAAACCACGTTCATAATGCTCACAAGATCCTCATCAAGAACCCCCCAATATCCCCTAGGTCTTCCCTGAATATCACCCACGGATCTCTAACTTGATCCACTGATATTCTCCTGGATCCCTCCCCGGATATTCCCTTGGGTCTCTCACCCGGATCTCACCACTCTCTGATATTACATGGTGTTTCTTGACTCCATACAAAATAACCTAATTACAAGGTCTATTTATACTAGCTATAGGGAGTTTAAGATAAAAGGAAATCCTACTCCTAAACATACAAGAATTACTTGTTCCACATAAATACTATCTCCTATTTATGACAAGTCTTCTTTTAAAGAGTATTCCTTTTCCTTCAAGCACAAGAACTTCCCAAAAGAATTACTTTCCTTTTCCGCTGAAGATTTCCTTTTCCATGCATTCTTATGATTGACTACGATTCGGGTCACGGTTGCGCACCCGCTTCCTAAACCGTTCCAAGTCACCTGGAATGTACCGCGTTTCCTTCCGGAATCCGATTCTTCAGTTCTTCTTCGGTCTTCAAATCTCCCTCAAACACCATCTCCAACTTCCAAACGTTATCCCACGTCTCCAGGAAGTTTCACATCAGTTGAGTCTCGTTTGGTTAATATCGGGTTCACTTGAGAATACGAGCCAAAACCTAACAGTGTATTGTTTAGGGTTCCTGGATGGTGGGTCGAGGCCGAGGACGTCGATCGTGATAGGTGCTCATCAATTGCAGGACAATCTTCTTCAGTTTGATTTGGCTGCTAATAAGCTCGCGTTTACTGAAACACTTCTCTGGGAAGCTATCGAGTGTTCCAATTTCAAATTCTAAGCAGAATTAAGTGTTCTAGTCCTTACTGTTTCCTTGAGTATCAAAAACGTCTTTATTGTTTCAACTTATATCGAAGAAGTCCTTGTCGGTTGTTTCGTTAACTTTTATATTAAATCTTGTATTAATAAAAAAAAATACCATTTTGCACCTTATGAATATGATGAAAGTAATATAAAATTTAAAACAAATAAAAGATGTGTTTTATAAAAAATAATATATGGGAATGGGGAGGTTCCGACTTCCGCGACCTTCGTTAATATGTTTTTTTTTTCAAATTTTAAATTACATAAAATAATTTTAAAATGAAAATAATAAAATAAATAATATTTTTAATTAGTTTTTGTTGCTTTTTTCGGCTTAAAATTTTAATTTTTAAATATATGAAATTTTTTATTATGTTGTTTGATTATATTTTGTGTTCTCAATTTTTTTTAAAAAACAATTATGACATTTATTTTGTTTGTTAAATGTAATATTTATTTTGTTAAGTAGCTTATATTCAATTAGTTTCATATTTTTCAAGCTTAACTTAAAAATTGCCGCCGTAGGGTATGTCAATTTTGAAATACATCTAAAAATCCTATCTCATGGAAGATAACCTTGCTATTGACTCAAATAGGGAGGACGAAATCAAAACATCTCGAGACACCATTTAAATCTCACAGTATTATACTAATGGTAGAGATCATGGATAATATTGTCATATTATACCCTCCCACTCAATATTGTGAATTTATTGTATTTTAATTACAAAATATCTAATATTATGTAATAATAACAATTATAACAAATAATAAAAGTTAAGTCGAAAATCTGAAATGATGGATTACACTCAAAATATGTAATTAAGCTTGTTAATTACAGGGCGGTAGGTCCGGTTTAAATTTTTTTATATAAAAACAAAACCGTACGTTTTAGCCGGATCATTGTGATCATATGAATTTTAATATTTAATTATAAATAATAAGGAAAAAAATAGTTACCTTTGTAGAATTTTTGTGATTCCCCCGAACCGAGTTCTTCCACTGTAGAGTCTTCGTGATTCCCTTGAACCAAGTTTTTCTACACCGAATCTCCAAAACTAAAGAACTGACAGGATGTCTTGATATTTAACAAAATAATTTCGAATCTCGAATTTCTGTTCTTGTTGTGTACTCAACACTTGAGATAACAAGGAAAATATTGCGAGACTTTCTCACAATATTTTAGAGGGCGTAGTATAAAAAAAAAACTTATGTTTCTTTTCTCTATATCTCTCTCGTTTCTCATCTCTGTCAAGAAAAAAAACAACCCCTCTGAAATGTGTTGTTCTTCTTGTGTAAGAAAAAAAATAACAAAGAGAGTTTTTTATGTAACAAAAATTTTAGTGCACCACCAATCAAAGTGATATTGGTAATTTGGTGGTGCACTAATTTGTAATTATTAACAAAATAAAATAATTACAATTAAGGATTTGGGTGGCGGCTCCACCAAAATAAACAAATCAATATAGTTTGGGTGGCTGCACCACCATAGAAAAAGAAAGATAAAATTGAAGTGGTGTGAGCACCAGCGGTAAATTATTTAAAAATAATAATCAATAATTTAATAATTTAATTAATTAATAATTAATAAAATAAATAAAATTGATAATAAATAAAACTATATATAAACTATTTTATGTACATATGATCAACTCCGAATTAATCACTAAGTCTTATTATACTCTAATGTTCAATACAGTATTAAGGAGATTACATGGGGATACATGAAACTATAATTTCAAGTTCCAATAAATCCTTAATAATTAATTAAAATCTTTAATTAAATATTAGATTTATTAATTCCAGATTTATTCCATTGAAAAACTGAAACTGCTCTATTGTCATTATAGAATTAATTACTCGAATAGAAATCGAACGGTCCATGAATATAATCAGATTCTGAGTTGAGAATTAGAGATATTATTACTTGATAGTTGATCCTTCAATTTCTCTTTGTTTATTATTTCTTTAATATTTAACTCATCTATGTTGATTACTTCAAAGGTTTGAAAAATTAAGAGTCTGTCATGCATCTATTTTTCGGTTTGTTTTCGTTTTTATTCTTCAAAAATGATTTTGAATTCGCGTTTGTTAACCGTTTTTTATTTTATTTTAAAAAAACCACACTAATCATGTTTTCCATATTTCTCGCATCTTCCTCTCCTTCTTCTTCCCAGATCGCCTCCTTCCTAGATCTTCTTCTCCTTTTCTTTTTTTTTTGTCAGAAAAATAAAAATTAAATCAGTATGCATTCATTCTTAGCAAAATATAATCCATCTCAAACTCACGATTTGCAGCAATTTGAATGAGAGTCAACATTATTGCAAAAGACCACCAAAAGTCCGATAAAAAACGAAACAACAAATGATTGAAACCAAAAATTAATTGAAATCTTTCAAAAAGAAAAAAAAGAAGAAGAAAGGAGTTCTGTCTTCTAGGGAGCCGGATGTGAGCTTCTCGCCTACTGATCTTACTCAAAAAGAGTCAATGGGAGCGGACACATCAATAGCAGCAGACGCAGAGGAAGAAATCCTTGCTCTTCGGGCAGATCACTTGCGATTCTCCCTGTTCTCTTGCCCAGTTGCCCATTCAAGTATAGAAAGAAGTGAGTGATAAGGAACATTAGCAGATCCAAGCTCTTTCAATTTTTTTCCTTTTTTTAAAGAATTTAATTATTTTTTATTTAATTTATATTTTAAAAAAATTAATGTTTAACATTTTCAATTCTTTCTTTAAATGTAATTTTTATTTAATAAAAAATCCTGACTTAATAAATAATTATTGAGGATGAATTAGTGTATAATTTTGATATATTTCGGTTAATCTTCGGAACACATTTTTAATGTTTTTATTTTTAGAATACATTTTACGGCATATGCTACATATTTTCAGCATATGTAAAATTCATTCTTTAAATATAATTTTTATTTAATAAACTATGACAGTTTATTTGCTTTGCTTCAAGTAAAATAACATTTTCTACTAGATTTTTTTTTTGAACAGCAAACTTTTATAAGAACCAAAACGAGTTTCTTCTTCTTCTTCTTGATAACAAACCTTGGCCGAACTATAACTCTAACTGATGACTTGAGACCATTTTATTAATTGGGTTTATAGCAAAAATACCCTATTTTAGTGGCCAATTGCAAATCTATTCTAAAATCAAAATCAATTGTAAAAATACCCTAAAATGACCTCAGTACCTTTTAGTAAAAAATAAAAAATAAATTAAATTTCACTCTCTAATGCCCTAACCTCCTATCCACTCATCATGATCCCACCGCATCCCGAATCTCACCCCAAAGCTTTGCCTCGGAAATTTACCATAACCGACTTTGCCAATGCAAGCTTCGTTGCAATAGCAGCATATTCGTCGTGAAAGAAGCAAGTTCGACAAGTTGGCAACTTGTTCATCGCGAAGCTTTGTCGACGACCCGTTTGTGGCAACTCGTTCGTTGCGAAGCAGGTTTCAGACACAGCCATACACCACTGATTTGGGTGTTAGAGGTATTTTGAGTTTTAATTTGAATTATTGTATAATTTTGAATTATTTTGAGTTTTAATTTGAACCTTGACATATATGTGTATGGTTGTGAGTTGAAATTGGTTAATGGGTTTTCAATTTTTGAGTTAGATTGGTATGATTGAGGAGAATTATTATAGAAATTGTGTGAAATTTGAACAAAATTGAAGAAATTTGAGAGGAAAAACAAAGCTCATCGACAGGGTGACTCGATAATTGGGTCAAACCGGGTCACCATGTCTCAAGGAAAAAAAAACTTACGGAGAGGGTGACCCGGTATCGAGTCACCCTATCCCGAGGCAAAAAACTCTCGGGACAGGATAACCTAATATTAGTCCCCCTGTCCTAAGGAGAAAAAAAGCTACAGGACAGGGTGATCCGATACCGGGTCACCACGTCTCGAGGTAAAAAAAATTCCCAGGCCAGGGTGATCTGGCATCAGGTCACTTTGTCCTAAGGAAAAAAAGCTTCGGGGGGTAAAAAAGTCTCGAGACTTGGTAACCCGATATCAGGAAAAAAAATTGTCGAAATAGAGTGACCTAATGCCGAATCACACTGTCCTAAGGCAAAAAAGTCTTGGGTCAGAGTGACTTGACATCGGCTCAAGGTTACTAGGCATCGGGTCACCCAGTCTCAATGAAAAAATGTCTCGGGACAAGGTGTCCTGATGTCGGGTCACCTACATCGGGACACCTTGTCCCGACGCTCATTTTTCATGGTGATTCAATTGCTATTGGAATTAAAAAAAATCAATGATATATATGAATTCCATCAAAATAAGGATTATGAGGTTGAAAAACAAATTTAAAATGTAGTACTTGTACTTACCTTCAAACTACTTTATATAATATTCTCTATTATTTTTAAAACCTAAAATTGAAAAAGAAAAGTGTGGGTAATAAAGTAGTGTAGAGTAAGAAAATGGTTAGATAGTGTTTAGTTCATTTGTTTGATAAATTGGTTCGTAAAACTAATAAATAAGGTTAATAAATGTGGTGTAGTTATGAGTGAGGGTATTTTGGGTAAAATATGGTAGTTTTGCGATTGATTTTCATTTAATAGCACATTTACAATTGGGCCCTTAAAATAGGGCATTTTTGCTAAAAAAATTCTTACTAATTTTTGTAATTAAAAATATTTATGTAAGTTTATGAAATTGCGACTAGGTCTGATAGACCATGGAAATTATGAAATCCCTTAGCACAAGATTATATATATATATATATATATATATATATATAATATCTATCTATTCATCTATCTAGACCGGATATATTTTTTAAAATTTTATGTCATTAGTATGATTCAAACTGCTGACTTATGAATCATTTACCCAAATTCTCAATTCGTCTATCTACCGGATGAGCTATGTCCCTTAACACAAAATTAATTAGCTTATATTTTTCTATTGTTATATGTGCTATCAAATTTAATCCGAGAGATATATTTATAGAAAACAATTGTGCATATATGACATGATAACAACAATTTTATATTCTTAAATTCTATTTTAAAATCAAAATAAAAAAAGTAATTGAAATGATTGTACTTTTTTTTAAAATAAAAATGATCGTACGTAAATGACTATAATATGTAATTGTCAGATTACTTTTACAAAAGGTTATATTAAAAAATGATTGAACATTTAATATTCTATTTCAAAGTTGACTGCAGCACTTTAAATACATTATTGGACAAGATCAATCAATTATCGATTTTATCTCTTTCCTTGTCAAAACCATTTATGAAGACAAATAATATAAAAATTCAAAAAAAAATAATAAATTCTAGTCTTTGTCAATTAATTGATCTATATACGGGGACATAATTTTCCAAAAAATCCAATCGAATCTCCGCATATGCTTCGAAGAATCAAAATAGCATATTCTCAATTTCTCACTAGTTCTATAATTAATTCAACTTTTGAAAATTAAACGCCAACACTTTTGTTTAAAACGTGGTACGTGGTACGTGGTTGGGTCATATGACAGAGAGCCATGCCCGTAAATTATTAACCAAAAAAAAACACAATTAAACAAACAAATAATTAATTAACAAGTGATGATTAATTATGGAGATCTGTTTAAGCATTTGAAGTGAAGTTGAAGTTTGAACAAGTTGTTTGTCGGAAGAAGAGAGAAGAACTGAACCCAACTTTCGATGCCGCAAGATCAATCTGTACAAGATTGTCTTCCAATTGATACCCTCCGATGACAATCGAGGTCCTGGGGTTGACCCCACCATCCACAAACCCTAAACACAACACGTCACTCTTCACTTGCACCATTGAGTTTGCACCGAAGATTCTCCAGAAAACGCTACTGCTCTGCAACACCAGATCGATCTGTGGCACTGCTGGGCCGACACGTGTACTTCCAATGAAGGTAGAGTTATAGCAAACCCTAAACGGCGACACTGGGCTGACTCTGGGGATTTTCGCTGTCGCTTTAATGAAAGCTCTAGTGAATGCATTGTAGATAGATGTTTCCATGACCGTGTATGGTTTCACGGTGCTGATTTTCGTCCCACCGAATCCTTCTTCGTTGATTGACAACAATGTTGTGTTGACTTTGACTGCGATTTCGTTGATTTTGATGGATTTGACTCCGATGAAGTAATCAGTTGATGGGTCACCTTGGAAAAATGAACCAGCTGTGCTTACAGGATTGAGAATCAATGGAGTGTAGATCAGAGATTTGGAGACATCAATGCCTGGAAGAAAAACGTAGGGCCCATCTCCGAAGAAGACGACGCCATTAGAGCTCAAGCAGATAGCGAACTTTCTATGGAAGCTAAAAGCAGCAGAGAATTGAGCAGGAAGCGAGATTTTTGATCTTCCAAGACCAGCCATGCCAGTGACACCATTTGCTAGACCTTTTAGAAGAAAAGTTGACCCGCAAGTGAACGGAAGTTTCTGAACCGTAACGACCCGACCCGAACTTTTTCCCATCTGTGGACTGGAGCGATACGACGTCGGTTCCTATCTCTCCGCCGGTTCCGGTGTTTGTGACAGTGTTGTCAGGGAAGTGACCACACGTGTTGTTGTTGCAGCCTGGTCTGGGTGGAGAAAAGCACTGGGTGATGCAAGATTTGGACCTGGCTTGGTTGCAGACAGCGGAGCGGCAAGGGACGGGGCGGTAGGTGGAGGAGACGTAGCCTTTGTCGCAGTCGACCCAGAGAAACTGGCCGCCGAGATCGAGGGTTAGTTTAACTGGGACGAGAGGGGTTCTTTGTTTGAATTGTGTTGTGTATTGGAGAGTTGATGAGTCTTTTGAAACTGGAAGCACTAGTGCTTTTGGTCTAAATGATGTTTGGGCTGTGGAGGTAGAGATGATCATCACGAAGAAGAAGAAGAGAAGAGAATTTTGAAAGGAAGCCATTGTAATATTTTTCTTGCTGTGAAGTAGTGGAAGTGGTGGTAGACTGGTGGTGAGTAGTGACCAATTTATATAGCTGTTTTTAATATGGTTGGACCACTGAGACATTAAAAATATTTTGTTATAACGTGTATCCAAGTTTTATTTATTTGACTAATTGGAAAGATTATGCAGCGAAGAGGAGACGTGAAGAGGATACGTCAAAGATGGCGACTGAGAGCGGGTGAGGTGGACATTTCTTAAGTACTTATCGACAATTACACATCGGTGAGTTGTCGATGCTTTTTACGTTGTCCGGATCCAATGTCTTTATTAAATTTGTATCTGATATTTGTACTGATCTAACCTAATCTTATAATATATAAGAATTGTAATAAATGTGTGGTTGAGATATGATTGGTTTCTACAACTACTTAACAATCACCAATTACATACAAATACATATTATAAAAAGATCAGGAAAAAGATCATATCAGTAGATGATTCAAATCTTTATTTATTTATTTATTTTTTTTACTTGCATCTCTGTCTTTTTTTCTTGTTTATGACTTAAGAGAACATATATCATCTATATGTAAAATAAGAGTGGTGCTATTGGCACACCCATACTGATCTATTCATACCCCACTTTTTAAAATTTTGATTTAATTAAATAAAATTAAATGTTATTATTAAATATTTTGGTTTATTTCCAAAACTACGCATTTTATTTATTTTTCAAACTTAATACATACCATATATGATTTCTCTATCTCTTATCTCTTATCTCTGTATCTGTATACATCACTCTCACATCCATTGATTGATTTATTTTTTTCTTCTTATTTCTTTTTTTTTTTTAGTTTTTTTTTTCATATTTCATGATGAAAACGAAAAAATAAAAAATAACATAATACTTCAACACAACGACAACTTGATATAATTCTAAAGAAAAAATAAACTTCAAACTTATTTTCAAAGAATGAATTGTTTCCAGATGCTTACTATCATTGTCAGACAATTCTTGCTTTATGTCATTCTCAGACAATTCTTCAAGATGTTTGATATCGTTCTTAGACAATTTTTCCATATTCTTGATATTTTAGATGTATGTAATAAGAAGATTTTAGGGTTTAAGAGTTAACTTTTTTTTAAAAGAAACAGATTACTGGTTTTTTTTTTTGAAAAGGAATATGAGATTTTAATTGATTTACTTTGTAGAAGATTTCTTTCCTAAATTGTATGTTTCTTTAAGTAATTTTGATAAAGGAAAAAAAAGAATATTATATACTTAAAAAAATGGGGTATGAATAGATCAATAGGGGGTGTGCCAATAACACCACTCGTAAAATAATTTTAGATAATATTTTTAATATGGTTTCATATGAATTTTTCCATTAAAAAAAAAACCTAAGATTGGTCTATTTAAAAGATAATGTTTTGATTTACAATTTTATGTTAAACCTTTATATTAGGAGTTTTTTGTACACGACATGGGAGATTTGACAACAAGAAGATTTTTATTTGCTTTCAAAATTGTAGATTTATACTTTTTACTTTAAACAAATTTTTATAAAGATTTTTTTAATATATCATAACCAAGCTGTATGCTGGAAATATATGGTTTACTTTCACAATAAGTAATTAAGTATCTTTGGAATATCAGTGATGGATATCTTTAAAAATAGACTATTTAACGCAAAACTTTTAGATAATATTTGAAATACAATGCAAGACTTTATAGATTTGTATTGTAATATATTAAAGTTTAAAATGTCATTGTCGAGGAATTCTTCCAGTACACCTGCATGTATAACTGATAATATTATGTTATCTATATCAATAATTTAGTTTCACCTGTATAATTGATAATATTATGTTTTATCTATATCAATAATTTAGTTTCGCAAATCATTCTTGACTAAAGTTTCTTTCAAAATACAGCCAATTTATTGATTTCGCTTTACAGAATTCTTTTGTTAATTTTGAAAAAGAAGTTCAAGATCATGATTTTTTTTTATCAAATTGCATAATCATCTAAATCTGCATATATTTTACCAAAAGAGCATAGAAGGCAGGGGCGGACCCACATAAAGACCAAGTGGAGCCAGTGTCCTACCTCAAATTTTTTTAAAAAAAATCATTTTATGTTTTATATATATATATATATATATATATATATATATATCACAAGTTTATATATATATATATATATATATATATCACAAATAACACATTATGACATATGTTGTTATACAGCACTGCTGGTTTATTATTTTCATTTCATTGTTTTAGTTACTGGTTCAATTCTCACCATAAACAAAACAAATACCTTTTAATATCTATTTTTATTTTACACTCGTTTCCAATTCCTTTATCAAATTTCCATTTTCTTCTACAATAAAATAATCAATTTTTTTCCCCTCATTGTTAAATTCTTTAACTATCCTTAATTTGTAGTTTACTTAATTCAATTCTATTATATAGTAAATTATCTTATCTATTATTATTTTGAAATTTTCTTATTTCTAATATTTTTAGTTTGACATATCTAACATATCCAATCAATAAACCCTAAAATCTCAAATTTAAATTTATTATATTAAAATAGTCCATCTATTATAATGATTCATTTTATTTTATCTTTTATATTTTTCTTTATTTTATTATTCTAATTTATCTAGAATCAATAATTAGAAAAATAAAAAATTCAAAAACATTTCTAGTAATATTTATTAATCAATTATTTTTGTATAAATTTAAAATAAATTCATTATAAATACAAAACAAAAGTTTTTATTATAAAACTATATTTTAATTTTTTTTACGAATAAATACTATAATTTTTCATGTTACATGTTGTTTTTCTTGTTATTGTTTATTTTTTTTAATATTTTGTTTCTTGTTTTTAGTTCTTTTAAATGTAAGATTATTTAATTCATTTCGAATAAGTATTCTATTTTTTTTATTAAAAATTCATTATACCATTATTTTTTATATAAAAAAACACATTTTATTATGATTTTAAATTTTCATTAAATTTTTTTAAATAATTGTTTTTTGTTACAAATGCCCACCTTATTAAATTTTTGGGTCCGCCGGACCGCCACCGATGGAAGGTGATTGAAGTTGACGCTATCACTTTATACTGTATATAGTTAATTAACAGCAACTGACTTGATATTGTTGACTATAGTAACATTATTACAGTAGTTATCATATGAAATTATTTAATAAATTGCAAATAAATTATTACATGAAGTAGAAATAGAATCGAAATTATTACAAGCAGTACTGATACTCAATAGGTTTATAGCTATAATCATCACGCAATGATCATTCAGTCTGGACTCTGGAAAGATCTTATATTCGAGTTACCGCTACAGTACATTCAAACAAAAGACCCAGCCATGGCCAATTATTCATGTATCAACGTACAAGTAGTTATTGATTAATTAAGAAATAAAAATCACGAAACCATTAGTTGGATGTGAAGTTGAAGTTACCACAGTTTGTGCGGTATTCAACAATCAGTGAAGGACTGAACCCAAGTCTCGAACTAGCCAAATCGAACTGCAGAAGATTGTTCTCCAACTGATACCCACCAACAACAATGGAGGTCCTAGGGTTCACTCCACCATCCACAAACCCTAAACACAAAACATTGTCACTCACACTCACCATCGAGTTCGCTCCCGTCACGCTAAACTTCACGTTCTGGCTCTGCAACACAAGATCGATCCCAGGAACAGCGTATCCTATACGAGTAGTGAAAATGTCTCTGGAGTCAAAACAAGCACCGAACGGTGCAACCGAAGATACTCTTTTGACTGTCGGCTATTCCGTTAACGAAAGCCGAAACTACGGCGTTGTAGATGGAAGTTTCCAGGACAGTGTAAGGATCGACAGTGCTGATCTTTGTCCCACCAATTCCGTTGCTGTCGATGGAAAGCAGTGTCTTATTCAACGGAATGGATTTTCCGTTAACGTTAACGGACTTGACGCCGATGAAGTACTCGAAAGACTTGTCGCCGAGCGAGAAAGCACTGGCGGTGCTTACTGGGTTGATCAAGAGTGGTGTGTAGGTAAGAGACTTGGAGAGGTCGAAGCCAGGACGAATAACGTACGGTCCATCGCCGAAAATGATGATTCCATTTTCATCGGAGGTTGTTGAAGAGCTTAAACAGAGAGCGAATTTTCTTTTGAAGCTAAAAGCTGCAGCCAACTGTGTAGGCAAAGCGATTTTGCTTCTTCCAAGACCGGCCATGCCGGTGACGCCATTAGCGAGGCCTCTTACAAGCAAAGTAGCTCCACAAGTGAAAATAAAATTAGGGACCTTGACAACTTTTCCAGGATTAGACCCATCTGTGGATTGTAGAGACACGACGTCTTGGCCAATGTCGCCGTGTGTAGCGGTTCTTATGATGGGGTTGTCGACGGCTTGACCGCAAACGTTTAGGCCGGAACAGGCGTCAGCAGTGGCTAGGGAGCACTGTGCAGAGCCACAACGGGCGGGTTTAAAGGAAGCTGAAACGAAACCCTTTTCGCAATCGACCCAGAGAGTTTCTCCGCCGAGATGGACGGTCAGTTTTACAGGGACGAGAGGGGTTCTTTGGTTGATATGTGTGACGTATTGGAGTGTGGCGGCATCTTTGGATACCGGAAGAAGAAGGGCTTTTGGGCGAAAAGATGTTTGAGCTATGGTGGCAGAGGATATGAAGAGGAAAACAGAGCATACAAGGAGGAAATTATACGGGAGAGCCATTTTTTTGATGTGTAAAAGAAAGCTGGTTTTGTGTGTTTTGGAAATCAAAGAGAGGAGGTATTTATAGGATTTGGACAGCTGAATTGAGTGATTTAGATTTTGTGCAGTATTTTTCAAAGTATATGATCGTTGCTAGTTGTATTGGGGATCAGTTGTGATGGCTATAAAAAGTTGTCAAGGATGGCAACTTTGGGACTTGGGGATTTTAGCTGTTTTTGACTTTCACATATCTATTTTGTTTGGGTTCTTTGTTTGCAATTATCTTATACACTGCTTGGTTGGGTTATGGGCCCATGGTGTCTCAAAAATAGAGTACCGTTAAGAGAATACGAGAAGTCCATTTATACGAAATTACTATCACTTATCAATTGGTGCACGAACATATTTTTAAGGGAAATTATCATTTTTACCTCCTGAGATTTGTCATATTAGATAAACTGGTCCCTTTAGTTTCAATAATAGCCAGTCAACCGTCTGAAACCTAAACTATTAGTCATTTTGCCCATTCTGTCAAGTTTTCCATCCAAAAAACATTTGACCATTAATTAAAAAAAATAAAATGTTCCTATCAAGTATTGGACACCTGACCTTGTAGTTAAAAACCAGACAATCTAACCAGTTAAACTACTCCAACTCATTATTATTGGAGTTATGTTAATTGAAATGTATATATATATAGTTATCTAATTTGTTTAAAATAATTTAAATATATTTGTATAATTTAAAATAAACTTATATTTAATAATAATATATAAAACAGATTTATGAAGAAAAAAAAAACAAAAACAAAAACAAAAGGAAACCCAAATATCTAGAAAATCAAAGTCCGTAAATTTTTTTCTTTCTTTTTTCAAAACTCCTTTTAAATACATGAGCTTATTTTAAATTATAAATAAACTCATATATTTAAAAAGAATTTAATTTTTTTTCCTTCTCTCTTTTTCTTTTTTGAATTTTTTCCCTTTTCAATTCATGGGCTTTGATTTTTAGGATTTTTTTATGAAATTGAAATAATATATTTTTTGAAAAGGAATTCAAAAAAAAAATTTACGTAAATTTACTGGTTTTGATTTTCTAGGTTTCCTTTTGTTTTCTTATTTTTTCTTTTTCATAAATCTATTTTTATATATTATTATTAAATATAAGTTTATTTTAAATTATATATATGAGTTTATTTTAAATTATACAAACAGATTTAAATTATTTTAAACTAATTAGATAACTATATATATACATTTAAATCAACATAACTTCACCAATGAATTGGAGTAGCTCAGCTGGTTAGACTATGTGGTTTTAAACTACAAGGTCAAGCGTTCAAAACCTGATGAGAACATTCTCATGGGGGAAAATGATAATTTCCCTATTTTTAATTGTCACATTAGAATACGATATGTACTGTGCATTTTGTGGACAAGAAATGAAGGAAAACTTGAATACCTACTAGGGAATGGCAATTTCACTCAAACTATCCGAACCGTGTGGATTAGATATGGCTCTTAGGGCATGTTTGGCACATGGGATTGGACTGGGATTGGACTAATCTCATTCAATCCCATGTTTGGAAGCAACAAAGGATTGGATAAACTAATCTGGTGGGGCCCTTTTTTTAAAATTTAGTCATGCGTTTGCAGGATAAAATAAACCCAACAAATTGGTGGGTTTATTTAGTCCTATAAACACAGGACTATTTTTTTTTAATAAAAATTTTTATTTTATTTTTTTAACAAAAAATTAATGGAGATCGGAGAACACAGGTTGTTCAAACCCAGAACCCCACAACCTTCTAAACCAAACCCAGATAACCACCATCTTCAACATCATCACCTTCACTCCGTCTTCAAAATCATTCAATAACAAAACCCAATTATAAATTTAAAAATAAAAATAAAACCCAGAAATCATAACACTTTCAACAAAAAAACTGCCATAAAATCATAGATCTATCAAAAACAAAACGAAAATCGCCAGATCTTTATGGTGAGGATGTGGCGACTTCGCCAAATCTTCACCTGATGGTGAAGGGAGAGAGAGCGAGAGAGAGACGGTGATGAAAGAGAGGGGGAGAGAGAGAGAGGCACTGGTCACTGGTGAGAGAGAGAGTGAATCAGTTGCTGGTGAGGTGAGAGTGAGAGAGAGGAAAAGAAGAAGAAAATCAGTGTAAGAGAAAGAAGATTAATTGGGGAGAGAGTGATTGGTGGTGAAGAAAGGAGATTAATTGGAGAGAGAGAAGATTAATTGGGGAGAGAGTGATTGGCGTGGAGAAAGAAGAGAATAGAGAGAGAAAGAGAAAGTTAATATTAGTGTTTAATATATTGTTTTGTTTTCAAAAAAAAATTATTATATTTTCCATTAAAAAAATTATTAGATTTAATTTAATCTCATGTTTCACCAAACAAAACATGGTATTAATTTAGTCCAGTCCTATATTTCTCCAAACACAGTATAATATTAATTTAGTCCAGTCCAGTCTAATCCAGTCTCATCTAATCTCAGTCCCATCTAATCTCAGTCCTATCTCATGAAATAGTCCAATCCAATCTCGCGCACCAAACGTGCCCTTATGGGAAAAAATTGAACCCGAACCCGCATACCCAATTATTTTAAAAACTCAAGTGATGGAACTTGAAAGTAGAGAAGAAAAGGACGAGTGTCATTGTTGATTAAATGATTCATTTGTTGCCTTTGCGTTACTATGGTAGTTATTTGTCATGTGTAATTTTGGTTTATGGATTATTGCATCTATTTTTTGTGTCATTCTTATTACCCGTTGAAGTTACTCTATGAGGAAGAATATGACGGCAAGTTTGCAATAATTCAATTCTTGTCATTTGTTTTGTTGAAAAAAATATATTTGAGCAATGATTTATAACATGTTATGTTAGGATATGGATATGGTCAGGCTTTTTCTTTGGAATTTATTATTAGTTTCAATCTCATGTTTGTAGTCTCACTTCTGTTTCCTTCGTGTTACTAGTAGCATTTGCCAATTTTAATTTTTTAATAAGACTAGTCTTCTAAAAGTAACAAATTTATTTCTATAAACACACACCCTGCATCCTATTCATCAACACAAATTTAAAATAAATTAACTAATTAAGCAGGTCAGCAGGTCAAAACCAGGATCCGAATAAGTTCATGAGTTCATAGGGAGGTTTCAAAATTCCTATAAAACATTGGATCCCAAACCTGAACCTGCGAAATTATTTGTGTCTATGATCAGGTTTAGGTCTCAAAGCGTTTCGCATGTTCGGATCCAGATTAAGAAAACGTAATAACTTCTTGGAAGGCAAAACATATTGTTTTTTCTTTTGTTTTTTTCTTGTAAATGTTTAGATTTAATTCTAGAATGATTTAATTTTTTTTATTGAAAATTTTCCATTTAAACCGATATATTGAATTTGTAGATTTGAATTTATCCTTTGCTTGGAATTAGCTGGTGGCAAACTAATATTATTTGTAATCATTTTTTAGGTTAATTGTCACAGATTCCACCCCAGAATATACCTGAATTCGCATGTTGCCCCTGTATTTGTTTTAGCACTAAACCCTATAAACTATCGGAAATTGACAAAAGTGGACGGAATGCTTACGGAACCCTTGTTCCGACTCATTCCTCGTCACGTGCGCATCACATGTCTCCATACGAAAGGCATTTGGGTCATTCCGCGCTTGGCTAATTGGCACTAATGCCCCCTATACTTTTTTTTCTCCATTAAACCCCCTGAACTCTCGTTTTTTAGCAAACACTTGGGTTTTTTGCCCTCTGTGAGAGAGCAAATTCCGTCACCTATTACAAATTTATGAGAATTCAGGAGGTTTATATGACAAAAAAAAGGTATAGGGGATAGTGCAAATTTGGGTATAGTTCAGGGGGCATCAATGCCAATTAGCCTACAAAATTAAATTTAAAACTATTTAATAAATATTACAATAAAAAAAAATCAGATTTAATAATTAAGAAAAAAAATTAATCTAAACTCAGAGAACCCTATTTCCATCTTCATCTTCTTTAACAGCCCAGAAATCAACAGCCACACTCACACCGTCATCTCTATTTTCAAGACCAGAAATCAACAGCCACACCAACACAATCATTACTAGGAATCAAAACTCACACCATTATCTAAAAAAATTGAAAATATATATATCTTCTCCAAAAAACAAACCTCGAATTTGAAAAAAAAAAATTGAAATTGAAATCATCATCAACACCCATATCATATGTTCATCACCATTAACATCCATCAAAAATCAAACCCACACCCACATGACCATCGTAACATCTTCTCTCTATCTTCCTTATCTTCATCCTTCTATTTCTTTCTTTCCATCTCGGTTCTGGTTTAAAACCAGATCTGGGTCGAACCCAGCTGTATGCGAGAGCGTGAGAGAAAGATGTTGATTCAGTTTGGTGTATGAGAGAGTTAGGGAGATTTAATTTTTTAGAAGATGATGGTTTCTGGGTTATGGTGTTGATCTGGAAAACTATTTCCAGTTTTTGTTTTTTTTTCAATTGATTTTCTATTTTTGTTTTTTTTATTCTACTGATTTACAATTTTTATTTTGTTTGGATTACGTTTTTTTGTTTGTTTTTTAGTTCCAGTAATCTTAAGGAAAAAAAAAACAGAAACAAGGGTAAAACTGGTAAAACAACCCCCAAAATTGGTAAAACTATCTATGACAATTAGCCTAGTTTTTTTTCTTAATTATTAAATCTGAATTTTTTATTGTAATATTTATTAAATAGTTTTACATTTAATTTTTTAGGCTAATTGACACTGATGCCCCCTGAACTATACCCAAATTTGCACTATGCCCCTTATACCTTTTTTTGCTATTAAACCCCCTGAACTCTCATAAATTTGCAATAGGTGACGGAATTTGCTCTCTCACAGGGAAAAAAAACCCAAGTGTTTGCCAAAAAACGAGAGTTCAGGGGGTTTAATGGCGAAAAAAAAGTATAGAGGGCATAGTGCATATTTTGGAAGAGTTTAGGGGGTCTTAGTGTCAATTAGCCAAGTGCAGAATGACCCAAATGCCCTTCCTATGGAGATATATGCTACGCATGTGACGAGAAATGAGACGGAATAAGGGTTTCGTAAGCATTCCGTCCACTTTTGACAATTTTCGATAGTTCAGGGGGTTAAGTGCCTAAAAACTAATTCATGGGGCAATATGCGAACTCGGGTATAGTCTGGGGGGGATTTATGACAATTAGCCCATTTTTTAATATAATATTTGTTTTCAATTATTAATATAAAAAACTAAATACAATTATAAATGAGTAAAATGATATCCTTTGAAGCACTTTGGACAATTGTGTATTTATTTATGAAATTGCTACTCTAATAATTAAATTGATCCATCTTCTTTATATATTTTTAATCTTTTTTTATAAAATGTCATTAAAAATGAGAGTGATATAATTTTTTTTATAAGTATTATACTATAAATTTAGGATTTTTTTTAAGGAGAGGAATGATTAGAACCCACAACTTCATGGTACAAGTGTGAGGGGTTTACTAATCGAACCAAGCTCATCTCGTAAAGAGTGATATAATTGTGTGAACTATATTTAGCACTCCTTAAATGAAAAACAAGGGTAGGATATTCTCTCTCAACTCAAATGGTGTGTACCCCCCCTCTCACACTTGCAATGGAGAGTTAATTCTCAACAATATGTGAGAAATTTTATCACCGGTGTTTTGTGGGAATTAATATCTAAATTGTTCATATAAATTATATCTCCCTATTATGGTATGTCCCAGTGGACAAACCAAACATCACTTAAATTGTAACCATTCGTTTTTTTTTTTGAAGTATTACATTATTATATAAATTCAAGATTTTTTTTAGGGAGGAGGAGGACTCGAACCCGCTATATCATGGTGCAGGTGTGAGGGGTTTACCACCGAACCAACCTTATCTTGTTATAACCATTCATTATTGTTACTTTTTGGAAGTGGCTATAGTATAATATATTTAAGCATTTAATGAATTTTTTAAAATATCATTATCATCCTTATGAAATCAATTTAAAATCATTTATATACTTTATTTCATCTTAAAATGAAATATTCTACTTAAATGTTTGATTTGTTTTACAAAATTTATTAAAAAAAACTTTATGGTTCTTATGGAAATTTTTATATTCTAATTTAAATATTATACTTAAATATTTATTTAATATATATAATTAATGAAAAAATGCAATGGGGTTATAAAATCATGTCTATTTTAGTCATTGTAACTAATTTCAGCATTTCTGTAATAAAATTAGAGTGGTGCTATTGGCACACCCCCTACTGATCTATTCATGCCCTATTTTAAAAAAAATTGATTTAATTAAATAAAATTAAATGTTTTTATTAAATTTTTTGTTTTATTTCCAAAACTACCAATTTTACGTATTTTTCAAACTTAATATATACCATATATGATCTCTCTATTTCTTATCTCTTATCTCTGTATACATCTCTTTTACCTTCATTGATTGATTTATTTTTTTCTTCTTTATTTCTTTTTTTTTTCTTCTTATTTCATGATGGAAACGGAAAAATAAAAAATAACTGGGTACTTCAACACAACGACAACTTGATATCATACTAAAGAAAAAATAAACTTCAAACTTATTTTCAGAGAATGAATTGTTCTAGATGGTTACGATCATTGTCAAACAATTTTTGTTTTATGCCATTCTCAGACAATTCTTTAAGATGTTAGACATCGTTCTTAGACAATTCTTTCATATTCTTGATATCGTTCTCAAATTCATTCGTAATATTTTAGATGTATGTAAGAAGCAGATTTTAGGGTTTAAGAGTTTTTTTTTTTGAAGAAGAAACAGATTACTGGGTTTTTTTTTTGGAAAAGGAATATGAAATTTTAATAGATTTACTTTGTAGAAGATTTCTTTCCTAAATTGTATGTCTCTTTAAGTAATTTTGATAAAAGAAAAAAAATATAATTTAAAAAGTGGGCGATGAATAGATCAGTATGAAGTGTGTCAACAGCACCACTCTAAAATTATCAAACATATGTATACTGCTTTTGAGCTATACAGTAGTTTTAAAAGTACAATTAACAAAACATCTAATGATTAACTTCACACCTGATTATTCCTTGAGCACAACTAACAGTGATGATAACAAAAAAGTAGCAATACCAAACTGACCCTTAATATATCATAGAATCTTTAAAATAAAATAGGAAGAACAGTTTCATAAGAGAATGGAATCTAGTTTCCACAAGCATATTGTGACTTATGAAGGGTTGTAAAGAATCAACCTTGTGATTGATTGTATTATAGATCAATGGGTTTAGCTACTGTTATACCTAAAATTTCCAGTACATACGCCATGTCAGCAACGTTGACAAGTCAAAGATAAATCTGTTAGTGCCACATCTTGGAAACATAGTTGACAAGTCAAGGGTTCCCATAGTCAAAACCACTGGTTTGTTGGGCCACCTTATGGGTTGCTAAAAGACGTTTTCAGTCGTGGGTCAGCCAGTTATAGACCCTAATACCATGATACAGGCCCTAATGTTGCCTCAGGTTCATAACAATTCACCTAAGTCCCTCGGAACTCATAAATCACATAACTTCTCATCTAAGTAAACGAGAATTAAGGAGAACCGTTCGTACCACCTTGAAAGGCGTGTACATGGATAGTGTCAGCATCGCTGGCTATAGGGACACGCGTCAAACATACATAGGGTTACCCACTTCGACACTCAATGTAAAAGCATGAACCTGGACCAATGCATCAAGGGGGCTTGTGTCATGGCTGTCAGAACCAATACTTGAGTGCTGGTTGGACATTCACGCAACCTGGCCTATAAATAGATAAATGATGCTCATAAACGAGGGGAGAAAAAAAAGAGAGAGGAAGCGTTTTTTGGGAGGAATCTAACATCTCTCTAGATCAAGATTAACCCCAGCAAAACGGAGTATAAACGTTGTCCACAGGCAGCGCTCTGCCTACTCTTCCTATTACCAAAACCAACCAATTTCACTCAGGACTACCTCGTCCTAACATACATTTCCTTTTCTTTTCATTGACGATTCAACGATTGCCCACATGGCAATGTTAAATCTTTGACCTTAGTGTTAGCAAATTCTACCCGTTAACATTTGGCGCTAGAAGAAGGGGGTCTGATTTCATACTTTCAAAAAAAAAACCTTGGGATTTAAGTCATGACTCCACCGAAAAAAAAAACCGGGGAACCTTCAAATTTCTTGGAAGGTGCCCCTGACCCGGATGAACAAATCCAAAACCCACCTACACCACAAATCACTCCTAGTCTTACCTTTCAGGCTTCACCGGAATTGACAAACCAAGCTATGCAGGAAGCAGGGGTGTGTTTACAAAAATTCTTAGAAATAATAGGCGCTAGAGTGACACCCACGGCTCCTTTTGTCCCGGCCACGGAGACAGGGGGAATCGTTCCCCAAAGCCATGGGGTGGTGGTGACACCAGACACCCAACTTGAAAATCAGCATCTAAAACTGAAATCAAAGATGGTGAGAGGGGAGCCAAGCAAGACATACCAACTGCCCGACATTGAGAGCTCATATTCGGTCGGGTCCGAAAAACGGAGCCGACATAGGCGTTCAGAAGCAATTAGTAGTGATAGTAGTGGTTCCAAGGGTCGATATCGTGGAGGGAAAAAGAGAAGGCAAAGGTCGAAAAGATCGAGTACCCCTCCTCCAGCGAAACACACATCCAGCCGAGGGAATGATAACCCGATTATCCGACGGAGACTGAACTTCGGAGCAAATCTTGTCGAGGAGACTCCGAATCCTAATCCTATGATGGGGGAAATTCAACGTTTGCGGGATGACATGGAGAGACTCCAGGTCAACGGACATAGGGCACAACGCACTAGCTCTTACCACGGGGTGCGTCATAGTCCATTTGCGCTCGAAATCACAGATAAAGCTTTCCCACGTAATTTCAGAATGCCGACGATCGATCTGTATACGGAGGACAAAGACCCAAGAGAACATGTAAGTCGTTTCCTCACCTTAATGGCGACTCAAACTGAAGACGACATGATCCTATGTCGAGCCTTACCAATAACCTTCGGAGATCTTGCATCAAGTTGGTTCAATCAGTTGCTGAGTAACAGCATTAGCAGCTTCGACCAACTGGATAGAGCATTTGCACAACAATTCATGGGAAGTCTACAGCTCAAGAAGTCACTTTCTCATTTATCTTCTTTGAAACAAGGAAAGAATGAAACCTATCAGAGAGTATTTGTCAAGGTTCAACAAAGAAGCCGTCAGAGTAGAGGATTTCAACGATATAGCTGCTATTAATGCGTTCACTAACGGTCTACAGAGTGGCATTTTCTCATTCCAGCTCAGGCGTGAGAGGCCCCGTACTTATCCCCAGATGGTAGAAGTAGCAGCAGAGTATGCGGGGGCAGAAGAAGAAGAAATGGCCCAAGGAGGAAACTTTAGTGCACGGTCAACGTCCGAGCAAGGCCAAGATAAGGATCGAACGGAGTCAAGAAATCGACCCGAGTCAAGGAGTCGACCTGAGCCAAGGAGTCGACCTGAGTCAAGGGATGATCGAGGAAAAAGAAAGAATCATGTGGCTGAAAATTGAGACGTGAGAAGGAAGTTTGAAGGAAGATACGCAAATTATACACCTTTGAATCAAGACACAGTTGAAGTGTTCGCAGTGGCACAGGAGAAATGATTAGTCAGGTGGCCGGGAAAGATGGCTACCCCCCCAAATAGAAGAAATACAGACCTTTACTGTCGTTTTCATAAAGACCACGGGCACGATACGTCAAAATGTTTCCAGTTAAAAGATCATATCGAAAACCTCATTCGGGATGGCCACCTCAAAGAATACGTTCTCAAAAGAGATGTGGGAAAAACTACGGGGCCTGAGAGACCGGCAGAACTGGAAAGAGAGAAGGATCAACATAGTCGATCACCGGAAAAGAAAAATTCTCCAAGAGCGATCCCGATACATACGATATTCGGAGGACCTAACACAGGGGTTAGCAACAGAGATAGAATAATCGAGATCAGGGACCTTTCGGTTCGTAGACCCGAAGAAGTTAACATTACCGAAAGGGTGCAGAAGAAACTCAAGGAAGGTTGGGAAAAAATCTCTTTCGGACCCGAAGATGTGGAAGGAGGCAATGCCAAACCTAATGATGCGATAGTAGTGGAACTTCAAATAGGTCATAGAGAGGTACGAAGAGTTATGATCGACAACGGGAGTTCGGCAGATATTCTCAATCAGTCAGTAATCCATCAGCTAGGGTTCAATATTAATGATTTAGAGCCTTTTGACACACCACTCAGGGCGTTTGGTGGTTCAGAAGTTCGTCCACTCGGCACAATACGATTGCCAGTAACGATTGGGTCAAAACCGACCCATAAAACAGTGCTAGTAGAATTTGTGGTAGTGGACATGAAACAGTTGCCCTACAACGCCTTAATGGGTCGACCATTCCTCAACCATATTCGAGCCGTCACAGCTACTTATTGCCTCAAAGTAAAATTCCCAATCGAAAATGGAACCGGAGAAGTAAGTGGATGCCAAGAGACAGCGCGAAAGGCAAATCTATCCGTTTTCAGGGACCAACAGCCCAATAAGGTATACCAAGTCAAGATCATTAGTAGGAATGAAAAGAAGAAAATTGATGTTAGAAGTGCCGAAGAGAAAGCATTCATAGCAGAAGCAACTGCGGAAACCCCTCGAGAATATTCTCTCGATCCTAGAGAGCATACCGCACGGGAGAACGAGGGTGGGATATAGACGACAGACGAAGTCCTCTTAGTCCCGGGGGACCTCACCAAGGTGGTAAGAATTGGTTCGAAACTCAATCCCAAAATAAAACAAGAAATTATGGAACTATTGCAGGAGCATACAGACATTTTCGCCTGGAGTCATAAAGACATGCCTGGGATAGACCCCAGGGTAATATCACATAGTCTTTCAGTTAAGAAGGATGCCAAGCCAGTGGTACAGAGAAGACGTTGCTTCAATGCAGAGAGAAATGCAGCCATAAAAGAAGAGGTAAAGAAACTTCTGCTAAACGCTCTGCTAAAAATGACAGCCCCAGGAACATTGAAGGAATTCCAACGCCTGACCGGGTGTCTCGCTGCCCTGAACAGGTTTATCTCTAAATCTACAGATAAATGTTTTCCTTTCTTTAAAGCTTTGAAAAAAGGGAGAGAGGTAGAGTGGAAGCAAGAGTGCGAGGTGGCATTCCAGCAGTTAAAAAATTACCTCAGGAAGTACCCCTGTACTCTCAAAGCCAAATACGGGAGACCTTTTGTACCTCAACTTATCGGTCTCTTCCGTAGCCACAAGTTTCGTTTTGATCCTAGAGGAAGACGGGACCCAAAAACCGGTATATTACACTAGCAGGGCTTTACTCAGTCCCGAGACCCGATATCCTGAGCCAGAAAAAGTCACATTGGCTTTGATTGTATCAGCCAGAACGTTACGCTCGAATTTCCAAGCCCATAGCATTACAGTCCTTACAAACTGCCCTCTAAGGCAAGTCTTGCAGAAGCCCGAGCTATCAGGGAGATTGACCAAGTGGGCGATCGAACTTAGCGAGTTTGATATTGAATTTAAGGACATGGATACAGATGGAGAACAGAACAAATATAAATGGAAGCTACATGTTGATGGAGCGTCTAATACATACGGGAGCGGAGCCAGGATAGTTATAAGCACGCCCGAGGAAGATAAAATCGAATGCGCACTCAGGTTTGATTTTAGGGCTACCAATAACCAGGCCGAGTACGAAGCTCTGCTAGCAGGACTAAGGGTAGCCACGGCACTTGGGGCTGATGCTATTGATATTTATAGTGATTCACAGTTGGTTGTGAACCAAGTGTCGGGAGAATACGAGGCGAAAGAAGAGGCAATGATAGCATACCTGAGTAAAACGAGGAGAGCACTGCAACGGTTTAAGAGTTTTAGAATTACTCAGATCCCGAAGGACCAGAACAGCCATGCCGACGCTCTTTCAAAATTAGCTTCGGCAACAAACGCAATCATGTGCAAAATAATCCCGATAGCACATTTGACAAAACCTAGTATCTTGGAAGATGAGGAAATCGATTCAGGGGTAAATGAGATTGAAAGTGCCGAAGATACATGGATGACCCCCATTCAGAAGTATCTCGAGATAGGCATATTACCCGATGATCGCATCGAAGTGAAGAAACTGAAATATCGATCGTCTCGGTATTCACTGTATCACGGGGTATTATACATAAGAGGTTTCTCAATGGTCCTCCAGCTGGTGTATTGGGCCGTACGAAGCTATGATAGTGTTGACAGATATTCATGCAGGAGTATGTGGAAATCACACGGGTTCACAGAGTTTAGCACACAAAGTTTTGAGGCAAGGTTATTATTGGCCAAATGTATTTGAGGATGCGAAGAAAATAGCCGGCCAATGCGACAAGTGCCAAAGGATCGCCAACCACATTCGTCAACCCCCTGAGCTTTTGAAGTCTCTAATAGCAGCCTGGCCATTCTCGCAATGGGGTCTAGATTTCATAGGGCCCATGCCAACCGCAACAAAGGGACAAGCTAAATTCGCCATTGTAGCAGTAGACTACTTTACCAAGTGGGTCGAGGCGATACCTCTAAAGCATATCACTGAGGAAAACACAACTAATTTTGTTCAAAACTCCCTTATCTACAGGTTTGGGGTCCCGAATATGATTGTCACAGACAATGGTACTCAGTTCGATAACAAGAAGTTCAGAAATTTCTGTGCGAAATGGCACATCACAAATGTTTTTGCTACGCCAGCACACCCACAAACAAATGGGCAAGTAGAAGCTATGAACAAAATCATAAAACACAATATCAAGGCTAAGTTGGATGTCAAGAAAGGATACTGGGCCGACTCCCTTCCAGAGGTTCTGTGGGCTTATCGTACAACTGCTAGAGGGTCGACCGGGGAAACACCTTTCGCAATGGCTTTCGGAGCAGAAGCAGTGATCCTGATCGAGATACAGGTAATGTCAACCCGGGTCCAAATGTACGATCCCGAGTCGAATGCGGAGTCAATGATTGCCAGCCTAGAGGAACTCGAAAAAAGGCGCGATACCGCACAGATAAGGGTTGCGGCCTACCAGCAGCGGGTGGCCCGATACTACAACAGTAAAGTCCGAGAAAGGAGATTCCAGATTAACGACTTAGTTCTACGAAGGGTGATGCCAAACACAAAGGACCGAGCAGCTGGAACTCTCGGGGACAAATGGGAAGGTCCTTACCAAGTCGTAGGGATCGCTGGTCACGGAGCTTATCGTATTGCACGACCAGGGGGTGGTAACATCATCCGACCATGGAACGCACAGTATTTGAAATTGTATTATCCCTAGCCGAAATGTAGGGGGACCGGGTATGAATCCCTTTTTGTAGGTAGAATCCACGAGACCCGATGAGTCTCTTTATGGGTGGAATGCCGTGGGACCAAATCCCTTTTTTGTAACATCTGATGGTTATCAATAAAATACAAATATCGTAAAGACTTGCTTTATTTACAATGATCCGATTAAACATCCCCATAATAAAATGGAGGATGAGGACACCCCGAGGCAATGATCTGATTAAACATCCCCATAATAAAATAGAGGATGAGGACACCCCGAGGCAATGATCCGATTAAACATCCCCATAATAACATGGAGGATGAGGACATCTCGAGGCACGATCCGATTAAACATCCCCATAATAACATGGAGGATGAGGACAATCCCGAGGCACAATCTGATTAAACATCCCCATAATAACATGGAGGATGAGGACAATCCCGAGGCATAATCTGATTAAACATCCCGATAATAAAATGGAGGCTGAGGACATCTCGAGACAATGATCCGATTAAACATCCCTGTAATAAAATGGAGGCTGAGGACATCTCGAGGCAATGATCCGATTAAACATCCCTGTAATAAAATGGAGGATGAGGACATCCCAATGCATGATCGGAGTAAACATCCACATAGTAAAATGAAGGATGAGGACGACTCAAGACACGGTCCGATTAAACATCCCCATAATAACATGGAGGATGAGGACAATCCCGAGGCATGATCCGATTAAACATCCTTGTAATAAAATGAAGGATGAGGACATCCCAATGTATGATCAGAGTAAACATCCACATAGTAAAATGGAGGATGAGGACGACTCAAGACACGATCCGATTAAACATCCCCATAATAACATGGAGGATGAGGACAATCCCAAGGCATAATCCGATTAAACATCCCGATAATAAAATGGAGGCTGAGGATATGGATGACCCCCAAGGCATAAATTAAAAGCCTCCATAGAGGGTAGAGCAAATATCCGGATAAATATGAGTAAATAAAATTCATAAGAGATAAAGTAAGAAAACTAATGTTGATAATCCAAGTAAAAAGATATTATTTATTTATAGCGTAAAACTTTTACATTCTCGGGTAAAAAAAAATAATAACAAAATAATAATAATAATTGAGAAAGCGCAAATGTCTCAATCATCAACTTTCTTCCTCTTCTTCCTCCTCCTCCTCATCGTCGACATCCTCAGTATCCTCGGCCTCATCATGCTCTTCTCTTTCAGCATCTTCACCTTCTTCCTTGTCTTCACCACTGTCGTCAGGAAGATCGGGCCCAAGGTCCTCGATTGGGTCAAGCAAGGGGAACCCGGGCGGGGAGTGCCATAGACCTTGCGGGGGTTAGCAGTGAGGTCAAAATGCATCGGCAACACTTCCAAACCCTTGTGGGTCCTGTCTTTTTTCCATTCCTCCACCTGCTCCTCTAAGTGTTTTTCTGCGCTACGAAGAGTATAGGTCAAGAGAGCTATTGATAGCGGTAGCAATTGCATCGTCTCCCCGTTTTAACAAGAAGTCTCGACATTTAATAACCCCTTCCGCAAAATCAGCGTGAAGAAAGGCGTCAAAAGCGGGGGATTGCTTGAATAAATCTACGGCCCGAATCTCCACCTCCCTTCTGACTTATGTTAGGTTCTCAGTATATTCTTTAAGTTGCAACTCAAGAAGATCGATCTTCGTCTATGCAGCCTCAGACGCTTTAGAAGCTTTGTCACGATCTTCCAATGCGACCCGGAGGTCATCCTTAGTCTGGGAAAGCTCTTCCTGTAAGTTCCTCTTGTCAGTTAGCACTTGATTATTTTCAACTGTCAAAGTAGCCACTCAACCCAACAGATCATCCCGCTCAGGAGTGATTTGTTCGCACCTCTGTATCAACTGCCAATAAGAACAAATACAATTTGAGGGTCAATAGAGAATATATATATATATAAAAAATCTTACCGTGCTGTAAAAGTAAGCACTTGTTTTTGCTTGCTCTGTCAAAGTCATCTGCCCAAAACTCTGGAGGTTGTCTGGGGGAGCGAACGTTTGAGAACCAGAGGAAAAAAGATTTATAATAGCACCAGAAGTCGAGAAATCGATATCCGTTGGGAGGACTTGAGTTGAAGCCTGGGCCATAACCTCTGCATGCGAGCTCCCAAAGGCCTGTACAGCGGAATCCTTCGCTACCGATGAAAACTCAAGTAACCGCCATGTTGTCAAAGGTTGGCTGGTTTTTATCATTATTAGAAAAATCTAGTCGATCCCTGACATCACTCGTTCTCCCTGACTTTTGATTTGTTCCAGAAGGGGTCAGCGAGGATGATTCCTGGGTATGCGTTGCTTGTGCCAACGGCTTGGAAACCTGAGAGGTCCCAAAGTCTCTTCGGGGGGGGGGGGCGGAATTTGAAGAAGCGCTCGAGGGGCTTTCCTTTTGCCCATTTGGGAACCAGTCACGACATTCGCGGTTTTCCTTTTCCTTTTTCTAGATGCCTCAGCCATGTCAGTTGCGGTCACTCCCTCTGACCCATTGGGAGTCGCACTCTTTCCCGAGGCTCGTGTACGCTTTACTAGGTAACCACAGATCGGATCAATGCTCCTCACTGAAAATAATGATAATAAGGGATGTAGTTAAGTGTGTATATATATATATATATATATATATATAATACATAAATAATAAATAAATAAATAAAAGAGCTACAAACAAGAGGAAAGGCTCACAGTGAGAGGAAACACTTCCTAAGGTCGGAATCAGACAATATTCTTGCAGCTTCGGCTCGGTCACGAGGGAACTGAATCGACGGGTTTCCATTTTGGTTTGCACAGCCTTAGCGATCTGTTTTTTCTCATTTTCAGAAAGATCCAGGGGGATCATTGTATGTCACTGAAAGAACGAATTCGTTAGAACTACAGTAGATACGGGTCCATGAGAGTTGCCAAGAATGCCTACCTGCTTCACAGAAGTGACGAGGCACCGACAAGGTAACGTCTGGATTGTCGGCTATGACCGTTCGACCCCAGTTCCCGCGGACAAAGAACCAGCTCCCTTTCCAAAATTTGTTGGAAGAAGATATCTCCCAAATAATACCCGTCTTTTTCTCTTTATCTTCCATGGGGAGATCGAGATCACCAACCATTCTCTCGCCATTTTCTCCGATTGGCATCCATTTGTTGGGTTTAGGGGAAGCTATAAAATAAGAGCCTGGCTCACCAAAAGAAGGGCGCACTATACAACAGTGTTTCAGTTCATTAACTGTTGGCTCAGCCTCGTTCTCCTTCATCCAAAGACAATAAAGACCAAGCAAATTTCGATACCCATTGGGCGTCAATTGCATTGGAGCCAACTTCACGGATGCCAAGAATCTAGCGATAAAAGCGGGAAAAGGTAGAGATACCCCACATGCCAACATATATCCATAGATGGCAACGCAACCCTCAGGAGGGTTCCAGGCGGCCCGTGTGCCAGGAAGGATTAGATCTATGTCCCTCGGGATTTTGAAGTAGGTCCGATATTCCTCCAAATGATCCTCGGTAACCTCGTTTTTGACAAAATCCACGAACGAAGGGTGCATATTAGAGAACTTCCATTGGCACTTCTCATTGTCTTCCACATCAGAAGGCGCTGATATTTGAGCCGGTACCAATGACGGACCTCTAGGGTTTTTCGGTGCCATGTCCTGAGAGAGATCTGTGGTTGAAGATACGAGAGAATCTGGGGAATCAAAATCCCGTTTAGGGTAATCCTTGATTAGAGTCTAAAACAAACATCAAAATTAAAGATTTGTCCAAAAAAAATATTTAATATTAATAATAAATAAATTCGATATCTGCAAGGAGTGTGAGGCAAATGTATACATTTATTATTATATATATATATATATATATATATATATGTGTATGTATATGATCTGATTTGGTGTGAAAATCAAGATGATAATCTTGTAATTCACCGGCACACACAAAATCTTCATCCAAATTGTTATCTCTTCCTTAAATATACATACTTAAAAAATATATATATAGGAAGAAAAATTCTATACATGCAAGGGGTTTGAGGCAAAGGCACACGAAGTTTTCATTCAATCTTGATCTTTTTCTTTATTTCTTCCTTATATACATTAAAAATAAAAAATAAAAATGCAGAAGAAAAATTTGGTACATTGAACAGAGTAAAGCAAGCGACAGATATATATATATATATATATATATATATATATATAAATTGATCTGTGACGAAAGTCAATAGTCAAGATTATTGTTGGTTTACCCAGATTGTTTTTCTTCCTTGTATATATATATAATCTTGATGGTTCAGCCAGATCGTTTTTTCTTCCTCGTGTATATATATAAAAATAATGCAAAAATAAAAAGAAGATCAATATTTTAAGAAACATACCAGATTTCCAGCTTGAAGATCTTTGGAGTTCGGCCAAGTGATGAAAAAAAGAAGGAGAATGTGAAGCTTTCCGGCGGAATTGGCGACCAAGAAACTCGGATTTCTGGAAATCTCTAAGAAAGGGAAGAGTTTTCTTCTCTTAGGGTTTTTGAAAATCGAAATAAGCAAGAACTGGACAATAGCGGGAAAAACCCTCACTATTTATATATCACCAAGGCTCCTCTTATCAGCCGTTAGATTGGATTCGAAATCTGACGGTCCCAAATTTGATGGGAATAACGCTCATCATTACATGCAACAGCTGTTACCACATCTCGAAGGATAGTTACACGACACCTTGACCATACCTCATGTCGCAATAAATACACGTCTTGGGAAGCCAACGAGCCATATGTAATGTCGGCCTCAGGCCCAAAGAATAGTTTCGGTCGGTCCCTAGGTACAAGTGTGATTTAGGACTCGGAATATTTTATCCTTTGGGAATACCAAATTCGATCAGTCCTATGTACCAATTTCGATCGGTCCCCAAGTACCAAGTTGAGTCGGTCCCTAGAGACAAGCGTGACTAAGGGCTCAAAATAGTTTATCTTTCGATTGAACCTAAAAAAATAATAATAATAATAATAATAATAATATATATAATAAAAAATAAAAAATAAACATGTAATGTCGGTGTCGGGCCCAAGGAACAGTTTCGATCGGTCCCAAGGACCAAGGTCAATCGGTCCCTAGGGACAAGCGTGACTTATGACTCTAAATATTTTATCCTTTGGGAATACCAATTTCGATCGGTCCCTAGGTACCAATTTGAGTCAGTCCCTAGAGACAAGCATGTCTCGGGACTCGAAATAGTATGTCCTTTGTAAATCGCGAGACCCGTCCGTAGTATCAGCCTCCGTCCAAAGTACTATTTCGATCAGTCCCATGTACCAATTTCGATTGGTCCCCAAGTACCAAGTTGAGTCGGTCCCTAGAGACAAGCGTGACTAAGGGCTCAAAATAGTTTATCTTTCGATTGAACCCAAAAAATAATAATAATAATAATAATATATAATAAAAAATAAAAAATAAACATGTAATGTCGGCGTCGGGCCCAAGGAACAGTTTCGATCGGTCCCAAGGACCAAGGTCAATCGGTCCCTAGGGACAAGCGTGACTTATGACTCGAAATATTTTATCCTTTGGGAATACCAATTTCGATCTGTCCCTAGGTACCAATTTGAGTTATTCCCTAGAGACAAGCATGTCTCGGGACTCGAAATAGTATGTCCTTTGTAAATCGCGAGACCCGTCCGTAGTATCAGCCTCAGCCTCAGGCCTAAAGAACCGTTTAGGTCGGTCCCTAGGGACAAACGTGACTTAGAACTCAAAATATTTTATCCTTTGGGAAACCACAAAACTTCAATATCGTCAAGCGTCGGTCCCGGGGAATAAATGTTATTCGGGAAGCAGAATATTTACCTCTCGGGATGAAAAAAATTCTCTTTCGCCTCCCTAGAGCTATGGGGTGAATGTTATACCTAAAATTTCCAGTACATACGCCATGTCAGCAACGTTGACAAGTCAAAGATAAATCTGTTAGTGCCACATCTTGGAAACATAGTTGACAAGTCAAGGGTTCCCATAGTCAAAACCACTGGTTTGTTAGGGCCACCTTATGGGTTGCTAAAAGAAGTTTTCAGTCGTGGGTCAGCCAGTTATAGATCCTAATACCATGATACAGGCCCTAATGTTGCCTCAGGTTCATAACAATTCACCCAAGTCCCTCGGGACTCATAAATCACATAACTTCTCATCTAAGTAAACGAGAATTAAGGAGAACCGTTCGTACCACCTTGAAAGGCGTGTACATGGACAGTGTCAGCACCGCTGGCTATAGGGACACGCGTCAAACATACATAGGGTTACCCACTTCGACACTCAATGTAAAAGCATGAACCTGGACCAATGCATCAAGGGGGCTTGTGTCATGGCTGTCAGAACCAATACTTAAGTGCTGGTTGGCATTCACGCAACCTGGCCTATAAATAGATAAATGATCCTCATAAACGAGGGGAGAAAAAAAAAAGAGAGGAAGCGTTTTTTGGGAGGAATCTAACATCTTTCTAGATCAAGATTAACCCCAGCAAAACGGAGTATAAACGTTGTCCACAGGCAGCGCTCTGCCTACTCTTCCTATTACCGAAACCAACCAATTTCACTCAGGACTACCTCGTCCTAACATACATTTCCTTTTCTTTTCATTGACGATTCAACGATTGCCCACATGGCAATGTTAAATCTTTGACCTTAGTGTTAGCAAATTCTACCCGTTAACAGCTACAATACAGTTCCATGTATTATTAATGGTTAGTTACGTGAGAGAAAGTTAGTTACTCTTTGTTTTATTTTATTTTTAATTTTTAAATCCTAATTTATATATACCTTGGATTAAAATCTAAAAGCCAGAAATTTGCCCAACAACCATATAATTTGTATAAAGATTGTCTTCATGTTAATGCTCTTCGATCACTATCGATGTCATTGTATTGACCCCACCATCCATACACCCTAAACACAACACGTCGCTCTTCACTTGCGACTACTGAGTTTGCACCAAAGACTTGGAGACATTAATATACCAGGAAGAAAAACATAGGGCCCATCTCTAAGGAAGACAACTTCATTAGCTTTTCTTGTAGAGCTCAAGAAGATATCACGTGTTGTTGTTGCAGACTGGTTTTTGGGATATGGTGGGAGAGATGATGGTGAAGTAACGAAGAGAGCTGATGATCACGAGAAAAAAATTGTGAGACGAAGCCATTGTGATTTTGTGCTCATGAGGAATTGATGTGTTATGACATGTTGATCACTTTATACGATTCAAATCACCTGTCAAAAAATGGTGTTCCAATTTGTGTCTAACCAACCAAATTGGACCACGTATACACACTTTTTTTTAAAAATAATTAAATGTAAATTATAGTGGTTGATAAGACCTAATCTGGTTGGTTAGACATAAATTGGGACACTATTTTTTTACATGTGATTTGAATCCTACTATAAATATGTCGTCTTTACAAGCACCTCATTGAACGTGTCATACATTTGTAAGAAAGTGACAAATATTTATTTTGGTTTGGGACACATGGGAGATGTTATGGCATATAGAACCATATGTGGCTCCCACCACCTCATCTTTTTGTCTTCCCATCATTTTATGTATTATATTTCTTAGTAAGAAGGAAGAATGTGGATCCTCTGCTGACCTGATCTTTATCCTGACCTATATAAATCTATTGACATATATAATTAGTGACTGTAATTTATTTCTTTTATTTATTTCCTTTTCATTATTTTTAAGTGCATAATATTATTCTCAAGTGTTTTAGATCAGTAAAAAGATCAACACAACAAATGATCTTGATCCATGTAGGAAACTAAATCTCTAAATCAGTTTAGTTTTTTTTAATAAAAATAAATAAATAATATCAAACGGGTAGAGAGTCTTCCCGAACCTTTTGAGATTATGCATAGAGATCAAAAACTATATTCGCAAACCAAGATATCTGTTTACAGGTAAAACCGGTAACAATAATCAAACCGCTACATAGATCGTCTGATCAGCTAGTTAACGAGAGAAACTAAAGACTAACTGGTTTTGATATGTGTTTTGGATGAAAGGTTTGCTCAGGCAGTTCAGGTAAGTTTCAGGCTAACTCTTGTGTCTGAAACAAAAGGAGAGAAAATGATCGTCAATGGAGAGCTGACTGGGAGTCAGCTTTGACTCTCCGACGCCCAGGATAGTATCGAGTTTAAGAGATAAAACGTAATGTAATGGTAAGACTTAAATGTGTAAATAGAATGTGTTACCCTTATATGTGAAGTTGGTTCACCTATTTATACTGGAGGTAATGTGTCTGCAAATTCATACTCGAGTGTTTCAATTGACACTGGGATGCTATTTAGGTAGCCGAAAGTCTATCTAACACTTGCCTTTTTGGTTGGTCGAATGTTTGGCTGACACGCATTCGTCTCGATGTTGCCGCACATTTTGTTGACTGACACGTAAGCTCGTTTAGTAGGTTGAGTGTTATACGACTTGTCTGAGAGGTGTTTCTTGATGGAACATGTCTGTCAAGTGGATCTCCTTCGGATTGCCTTGTTTGTTGGGCCTGACCTAGCATTTGGGTTTTGGGCCCATAAGTCTGGCATTTGGGTTTCGGCCCAGGCTTGGCCTTTAGGCTTTGGCAAAGGTTTGGTCTTTTGGTTTCAGCCCAAGTCTGGCCATTGGGTTTCGGCCCAATACAAGGTCTGGTTGAATCCTTCACTGAACGGGATGAGATGACCTTTTTTAGGCTCTTGCATCTGGGCCATATTTTAGTTATATAGTGGTCACGTGGCAGTAGGCCCATATTCTGGATATAACAAAAATATTTTCTCTCACAATTGAGATATATTTACACTTAGAGCATCTCCAATATAAATATGTATTTTTGGGTTTTTAATTAGTGATACATCAACATATATATATATATATATATATTGAATATTAATGCAATTTGACAATTTTTTTGAATGCATATTCTCATCTCCAGTGCAATTATCTAAAATCAAATATGTATCAATTTTTGATCAATCATCATAAAACATTTATCTCACTCTCTCTTCTTTTATTTTACAATTAAATTGGGTGTAATGTTATTGCATTGGAGTAGTTTTTTCAACATTATTATCTAACTACTATATGTGGCACTAAATTTTCCTCAAAATACATAATAACATTGAAGAAGCTCTTACAATACAAAAGAAAAAACTCTTTATACACGTCTTTTTTTATAAATATCGTAACTCAAACGTGTAAATTATTTTACTGAATGAGCGTCTTAACCGTTAACACTGCACCATATTGAGATATGGTTCAACTCATTCTTTTAAAATGCGTATGCGACTTGAACTTCTTCCCAACAATTTATTACCAACAATTTAGAAAGGATTGTGTAGAACAACATATATATATATATATATATATATATATATATATATATATATATATAAGCGAAGAAATAAAAAGAAAGCCATGTCATTTTCCATTAAATTGGGTGAGTTGGTCAACAGCCAGCACCACGAAAATGAAAGTGTCGTGCCAGCTCAACTTAAGTCAACTAATTGCAGGAGTGAGGAGTGAGGAGTGAGGAGTGGTTGAAGTTTGACTTAATTTTCTACTTGTTTTGACCTTCACTGACCGACTACTGATACAAGTTATTACAAATTACATTAACATATTCTACTAGACTACTATATAACAAAGCTTCTTCTTCTTCTTCCTAGTATTTAAAATATGTAAATATATGGTCTCAACAATTTTATACTTTTAATGTCAGTTTTTTTGTGGAAGTTGCTGATTTTCTCATTTTAGACAACTCTTTGTACGTAATTTTTAAAAATCATTGATAACTTAATTATTTTTTAATGGATTTTACAATTGAGATTTAAAATCAGAATATAAAAAGTAATTGAAATGGTTGTACTTAAAAGACTATAATATTAAGAATTAATGACATGCATGTTTGATTATATCATTGTAAGATTTTTTTTATTCAAAATGTTGTATTAAAAAACAACTGAATATTTAATAATCTATTTCAAGTTGTCTGCAGTACTTTAAAAGTTTAAATATATTATTGGACAAGATCAATCTTCCATTTTATAATTTTTCTTTATCACAACAACAATTATTTTTGATAATATCTGTTAATTCGGAACCATGTATTTTTTTTAAATTTTTGTCATTTTTAGGATTCAAATCGCTGATCTGGGAGTCATTTACCTAAATCTCAACCTCTTATATCTACCGGCTGAACTACACCCATGTTGGTTTCTTTATCACAACAATTAAAGTTGCTAATTAATTAATTATAGAAGAAAAATTAAATAAAATATGCTATAATGTCATTAGATATGGGGACATAATTTTCCAAAAAAGCCAATCGAATCTCCGCATATATATATATATATATGCTTTGAAGAATCAAAATAGCATATTCTCACTAAGTACTATTATTAGCTAAACTTTTTATAATTAAAATGCACAACAGTACTTTTGATTTTTTTTTTTACTACAAATCGCAGCTTAAAACGTGGTACACGAGGGTCATGATTCATGACAGAGGAGCCATGCACTTTAATTATTAAAACAAAAAAAGAAAAAGAAAAAAAAAGCACAATTAAACAAACAACTAATTAATAATTGATGATTAATTATGGAGATCTGTTTAAGCGTTAGATGTAAAGTTAAAGTTTGAACAGCTTGTTTGCCGGAAAAAGAGAATAGAACTGAACCCTACTTTCGATGCCGCTAGATCAATCTGTACAAGATTCTCTTCCAATTGATGCCCTCCGATCACAATCGAAGTCCTTGGATTGACCCCACCATCCACAAACCCTAGACACGACACGTCACTCTTCACTTGCACCATCGAGTTTGCGCCGAAGATTCTCCAGACAACACTACTGCTCTGAAACACCAGATCAATCTGTGGCACTGCTGGGCCGACACGTGTACTTCCACTGAACGTGGAGTTACAGCAAACCGTAAACGGCGAGGCTGGACTGACTCTGGTGATGTTCGCTGTCGCTTTAATGAAAGCTCTAGTTAAAGCATTGTAGATTGATGTTTCTAAAACCGTGTATGGATGGACGGTGCTGATCTTGGTCCCACCGAATCCTTCTTCGTTGATTGTAACAATTGACAACAATGTTGTTGTTTCGTTTACCGAAAACAATCTGGTACGAATCTGCAAAGGACAGAGATAATAAAACACAAACCAGAACGTTAGGGGAAACCGAGGCCCGTGTTTCACACGGTGTCCTTAAGACAATTTTACCGGGTAACACCGTATTGTCTGACATGATACAACGGTTTAACAGTGATCGAGCAAGACACAAACACTCTCAACGAACTCAAATCAAGTTCAAACTTATCAAGAAACGGAACCAGGAAGAACAGAAAAGAAAACAAATAATTTTGTGATTTATGTGTGTATTCTGAATAATGTTTCTGATGAATAGATTAGGGTTTTAATAAAACCGAAATCAAGAGGATTAGTTTAGGAAATACTTGTCAATAACGTTTAATGTAGGGAAAATTAAATTGAATTAATTCTTTCCATATCAATATAAACATTGACTTAGAAAAAATAAATTTCAAGCAGTAGTAAAAGGTCGTTTGTCCTATGACAGGACAATCGAAGCGGCATTCGTGTACTCGGGTCGCGTCCACACACAAGTCATGCAATCCGAAGATTCGGTTTCGATGATTGTGTGGTATTCAACAATCAGGGAAGGACTGAACCCAAGTCTCGAACTAGCCAAATCGAACTGCAGAAGATTGTTCTCCAACTGATACCCACCAACAACAATGGAGGTCCTAGGGTTCACTCCACCATCCACGAACCCTAAACACAAAACATTGTCACTCACACGCACCATCGAGTTCGCTCCCGTGACGCTAAACTTCACGTTATGGTTCTGCAACACAAGATCAATCCACGGAACAGCGTAGCTGATTCGCGTAGTGAAAATGTCTCTGGAATCGAAACAAGCACCGAACGGTGCAACTGAAGATACTCTTTTGACTGTCGGCATTCCGTTAACGAAAGCCGAAACTACGGCGTTGTAGATGGAAGTTTCCAGGACAGTGTAAGGATCGACAGTGCTGATCTTTGTCCCATCAATTCCGTTGTTGTCGATGGAAAGCAGTGTCTTATTCAACGGAATTGCTTTTCCGTTAACGTTAACGGACTTGACGCCGATGAAGTACTCGAAAGACTTGTCGCCGAGCGAGAAAGCACTGGCGGTGCTTACTGGGTTGATGAAGAGTGGTGTGTACGTGAGAGACTTGGAGAGGTCGAAGCCAGGACAAATAACTTACGGTCGATCGCCGAAAATGATGATTCCATTTTCATCGGAGGTTGTTGAAGAGCTTAACCAGAGAGCGAATTTTCTTTTGAAGCTAAAATCTGCGGCCAACTGTGTAGACAAAGCGATTTTGCTTCTTCCAAGACCGGCCATGCCGGTGACGCCATTAGCGAGGCCTCTTACAAGCAAAGTAGCTCCACAAGTGAAAATAAAATTAGGGACCTTGACAACTTTTCCAGGATTAGACCCATCTGTGGATTGTAGAGACACGACGTCTTGGCCAATGTCGCCGTGTGTAGCGGTTCTTATGATGGGGTTGTCGACGCCTTGACCGCAGACGTTTATACCTGAACAGGCATCAGCGGTGGCTAGGGAGCATTGTGCAGAGCCGCAACGGGCGGGTTTAAAGGAATATGAAACGAAACCCTTTTCGCAATCGACCCAAAGAGTTTCTCCGCCAAGATGGACGATTAGTTTTACAGGGACGAGAGGGGTTCTTTGGTTGATATGTGTGACGTATTGGAGCGTGGCGGCGTCTTTGGACACCGGAAGAAGAAGGGCTTTTGGGCGAAAATATGTTTGAGCTATGGTGGCAGATGATATGAAGAGGAACAGAGCATACAAGGAGGAAATTATGCGAGAGAGCCATTTTTTTATGTGTAAAAGCAAGCTGGTTTTGTGTGTTTTGGTAGTGCAAAGAGAGGAGGTATTTATAGGGAGTGTTAGATTTTGTGTAGTTTTTTTTTTTTTCAAAGTTTATGATTGCAGTAGAGTTGTATTGGGGATAAGTCGTGATTGTCCACAAGTTGCCAAGGATGGTAACTTTGGTACTCGGGGATTTTAGTTTTTTTTTTTGACTTTGACTTGTCTATTATTGTTGGGTTTCTCTCTGTATGCAGTTCTACATTGCTGGATTAGGGCCACGATCGGATAGCAACGGGTTGGGTTCTGGTCGGATTATGTCAAATCCGTCCGTGGGAAATATTTTTCAACCCGAAACTGACAGCAAACCTAAATCATTTGGCTGGTTGGGTTTTAGGGTTTATACAAGAAATCTGAACTTGTTCACTGACTATGTTTGGTTTGATAGTACAAGAGATAAAGGAAAGGTAAGAAAATGGATAGATTTCTTATCTCTTGTTTAGATTGTTAAATGAAAACGAAAGAAATGGATAAGAAGGGAAATGAAGGGAATAGTCTCTTCTTGTTTAATCAATTTGGGTTCTCCCCAAAATTGGTCCAAAAAGGAGAGAAAAGAATTAAAAGTTAACGAATTTTTTTAAAATTTCAAAACTAACCCCATTTGTTTCATTTCCTTTCCTTTCTATTCATAACCATCCAAACAACCATCACTAAAAACACTATCATTTCCTCTCATTTCCTTTCCTTTCCTCACTAACTTATTATTTCATTTCCTTTCTTTTTCAACAATCCAAACATGGGTTCAAAAATTATATAGCACATTTTTTAAGTGAAATCTTAAAAGTATCACTCATTTAATAACTTAAATTTAAATAGCAGTACCTAAAATTGATTCATTTCAAAAATGCCCCCCTCCCCCGGTAACTATTTTGATTTTTTTTCAAAATCCTCCATTGATGGAGGTCCTGTGTCAATGGAGATGAAAGACCACCATTGGAGGTCGAAATTGTAGAAATGGAGATATTAAGATATAGAGAAAGAGAATTGGGAGGATTTTGGAGAAAAATGAACCCTAATGAAGAAATGATTTAGGCTTCAAACAATTTAAAAATCAGAAGAAAAAAAAAACCAATATCACAACCAAAATCCCTAGAAAAAAAACATTGAACCCTTTACTGTTAGTCTCTTTTATACTTTTTTCCTACACTTTCCCATCATCCAAACATACAAACACAAAGTAGGTACAAATATAGGCCTAACTAGTGGTGGCAATTCAGGCCGGCCTGTATGTTAAACTGGCCGGGCCGGGCTGACCCGTTAGACGAAAGAGGGAGCTCGGCCTGGGTCCAAGGCCCATGTGGGGGCAGGCCGGGCCGGACAGGGCCTGTAACAGGCCGGCCCGTAGGCTCTAACGGGCCTGTAACAGGCCGGTCTGTTAAAGGCCAGTCGGGCTTCCAATATTTAAAAAAAAAAAATTAAATATTATTTTTTATACATTGTAATAATTTTGAGTAATTAATGTTATTATTTTAATATGAAATATAATATTATTCATTTCATACAACACTTAATTAGTTTTCGATGAATAATATTTTTGTAATTTCATATTAAATTTGTGGTGAGATACTGAAATGTATAAATTACAAATCATGATTGCCTCATTAAAAACCTTACCAAGAAAAATTCAATGAGATAAAACCTTGGTAAGGGAAAAAGAGTGCAATCGGGAAAAAAATTAAGTATTTACAAAAAAAATAGTATATTAGTATAATAGTATATAGTATATAAATAATATATTAAATAAATAAAATAAATTTCAAAATAGTTGAAAGAGTGAGTGAGAGATGTTGGAGATTGCAGAGAATATAGAGAATAAGAGAGTAGGGAAGTAGAGAAAATATAGAGAATAAGGTGAGGGTGATGGGGTATTTATAGGAAAAAGTTAGGTAAGGGTATAATTGGAAAACAATGTAAAAGATTTTTAAAAATGTAATATTTAAAAGTTTTGAATATTTGTCCCCCCTAATGGTCACCAACGGTAACCTGGCTAATTACAAAAGTCACCATTCAATTCAAATTTTAAAAAAAATATTCAAAAATTTTTTTAGTCCGCAGGCTTTGCGAGCCTTACCGGGCCTGGTCCGGAATTTTCCAAATGGGGGCCCGGCCTGGCCCGCCAGTGAAACGGGCTTGGGTCTGGGCCGTTTCGCTAGCTGGCCGGGCGGCTAGTTTGGGCTCGGCCCAAATTGCCAGCACTAGGCCTAACCCAGAAACAAAAAAAAAACACATATTACCAAGATCTACTAGTCAAAAAAACACAAAAATCACAGAAATCACAATAAAATAACAATACAAAAGCCGAAGAATCACTAAACTAAACTTCATTCAATCGCTTATACATCAATACTTACGATCTGTGTATATGAAAGTTTTGATTTTTCAAGGAAGAGGATGAAAAAAATGGAAAATTTTATTTTTACCTAGAAAGTATCGGAAATTGTAAAAAGTATCGGAAACTACAAAACAAGCTTCGAAAAATTTCATTTTTGTCTAGAAAGTCTCGAAAAATTGCAGAAGTCTTAGAAAAGTCTAGGAAACTACAAAAAAAGTCTTGGAAAATTTCATTTTTACCCAAAAAGTCTCGGAAATTCTAAAAGGTCTCAAAATCTAGGAAACTACAATAAAAATTCGCAAAAAATTTCATTTAAACCCAGAAAGTCATTGAAATTGTAAAAAGTCTTGGAAACTACAAAAGAGTCTTAGAAATTGCAAAAAGTATCTAAGATTACCAAAAGTCTTGAAAATTACAAAAACTCTCGGAAACTACCTGAAAAGTCTCGAAAATTACTTGAAAAGTCTCGAAAATACATAAAAAGTCTCGGAAGTGCCTGAAAAGTCTCAAAAAATTAGAGACTTATTGGACAAAAATAATGTTTCCAAATTTTCTGTCTCATCTTCTTCTTCATCAACCTACAATTCAGGTCGAACAGACCGCCAACGGAGGTTGAACAACTTCGACCTTCAATGTAGGTCAATTTTGACATTTTGACCTCCGATTGAGGTCTGTTCAACTTCCATGGAAGCCGATGAAGAAGAATTTTTTTTTTTGAAAAACTGAAAAGTAAATAAAAATATATGTAAAGTTAAAGCATTTTTGGAAGTTCACTTACTTTGGTATCTTAAAAACTTAAGTTATTAAAATGATGACACTCATGAAACACCAACTGAAAAGAAGTGGCGAAACCCCTTATTTCCACATCCAAACATAATGTAAATTATTCTGATTTGGATTTCAACCCATAAATCTGTGAATCCAAAATAAACATTGTTTTGAGTTTAAAATTTTAATTTGCTCAAAAATGTATTGTTATTCGAGTTTGGCTTCTTCTGTTTTTCAAATCCACAATAGGATTACATTTTACACTTGACCCACAATCCGAATAACAAAACACAAACCCAATTCACACGGGTTAGATTCAGATGAAATTGCCATCCCTAGTCATGCTCATATTACCTATAGTGTCTCTAAAAAAACAAAATTTATTGTTAAAAGATGTCCATTTGTTTGAAATTACTACTGTAGTCGATCAGATCTTGAGTCGTCGAGGTGGGCACTAGCAACCTGAAAAAAGAAAAGAAAATGAATGGTGGTCGAACCACAAGTGGGGGTGTTCCCTTGAGAGGACTCTCCGACACTCAAGTCATAATATTGTTAGATAAACCAAGTTGAAGGAATAGAGTTGAAGATGACAAACTGTGTCGCTCAATTTATTGAATCGAGCTACTAGTCGATTTGGTTGGATCGATACTAGGTATGGATGATGGTGACACGTCGATGCCCTGAGGGTTTTTTGGGTCGTCGTGGGTCAATCGAGGATTTGGTTGACGTTGTGTATCGATGAATCTGTCGGGTCTAAGTTCAGGTTGTTTCCTTAACTCGTCGTGGGTTGATCAAGGATCTTGTCTACCGACTTTAGAGAATGATTAGTTCTACCTCAAAGAGATCATGGAAGTGCAATAAATACAATGAGAAAATTGTGGAGATAAGTTTTGAGAGCTTCCGCTTGTAAGTGATGAAGAAATCATTACCCATTTCTCTGAGAAGGGATCTGATATTTATAGTGAAGGCTTAGAGCTTTCACCACTCAATCTCTTTATGTGAGGGTGTGGATCATGGGCCTTTTATTGACTGTTTTGATTCACATTGAATCTGGCAATAATGGCACTTAAATCATTTATCCGACGTTGGGATCTTTTCAACATTCAACCATGGTTTGAAGAGTATTCAAAGGCCATTTATTATGCCTTTGAGTATGTTTGAAGTTGGTTCAATGTTATAATGAGCCAGGTCAGGCTTTAGGCCTTCCTTAAGTATGCCTTTGTTTTTCGGATTGGCTGACTTTGGACCTTTTGACAATGGGTTAGTGGATTTGGACCATGTTTGGCACCTGTTCAATGACGGGGCATGACCATTGGGCCGTTGGGGAGTTTTTGACCCCTACAGTTAGCCCCTACTCTCTAAGTCGAAGTTTTCGAGTTAAGAGTAGTTGAAGTCGAGCATGTCGTGCATACCATGCATGCTGTGTATGTCGAGCGGAACCGAGTGATGTGTAAAATTGTGTTATAAAATACTCACTCGCAAGAAAGAAAAGATAAAACTCATATTGGCCTTTAATGAGTTCTTCAAGTCTTCAATGATGAATTCTTCTTCGTCTTCGAATCTTCAATGTGTAAAGATGAATGAAAGTTGTGAGGTGATGTATGGTGATGGAGTGGTGGGGGATGGCCCCCTTGGTGGCTTGGGACCTCCATTGGCTTGTGTTTCTTTCGAAGTTAGGGTTCAAAGGGGTTTAAATAGGCTTTAGATGCTAGGTTAAGTCCTTAAACAACAAGGAAATCGGTTCCCTTTTAGAACTCTACCTTTTTAGGATTTTATTTCTTTCCTAAACCATTAAAATTGATTACTTATTGAAGGAAGATAAGGATTATGTGTCAACTTGCTTCCCAAGACTCACACTCATGTCTAAGAAGGTAATATTTCCCGATCCAACGACTTGCAAAATAAATCTCGTCATTATTCACGAAATTATGACTGATCTGACCATTGGGTACTAAAACGAGTATAACCTCTTCTAGGAATATCGGAATTATGATCCGAAAAGTGCGTCAGAAACTAGACTTCCGAAGCTTTCCATACATAGGTGGTAGGACACACAATTCAATTGGAGCTGAGAGATATTGTCCCCGTAATCTGACTATTCTGCACTGGCCGAAAATCTTCCTTTCCCGGAGTGTTACAGTTTAGGTTGATGCCTGGGAAGCGGCATGGACCGCAGAAAAGAACAAAAATCCAACTGAAATGTACCGCTGGACATACCGCGGTTGAGGTCATGCATGGAGAGCGACCTACACAGCGATTATTAACAGTTTTGCCCTTCTTCATCACATTTAAGCTCTTTTCCTTGAAAGAATTGTTGAACACATCATCTAAGGGAATGTGACCTACACATGCTCAACAAACACATAAAATACATAATTTCACCCAAGAAAAAATCACAAATAATAGGAAATGAGGACCTAAAACATGTATAGAAATAGACCGATCACCGAGCATTTCGAGCGTGTCGAACTTGTCAAATAAGCCGTGTGTGTCGAATATGTCAAGTGTATTGAGCATGTCGAGTGTATCGAGCATGTAGAGTTTTTCGAATAAATTGGGAGATATCGAGGTTTCTCGTGGATCAAAGAAGAGTTGGAGATTTAACTCATCATGATGTTGACCTAAGATGTCGAGGTTGAGGTGATTAGATGTCTATAAGATAAATGATTTCCAAATCGTAAGTCGATAATAATATCGAGTGAAGATTGCGACTAGGCTCCTAGTGTCAATACTAGCCCTAATGATTAAGAGTGTTCTCTATGGAGTCATGTATGAAGAGGGTGCATGACCAATCGATGCTTCTTTTGTCTTGTCTTGTCTTGGTCGAGTAGCTCACACCATTAGAATGAGACTTTTAACTTATGCTCAAGACAGTTTAAAATTGATTTATTAAGTTGCATCGAATAAACACGTAGTCGATGTAATGTCAAATCTATCGTTTATTTAAGTTGGATCAATGCTTGTATTTGTGGTGAGTTCAACGTTGACTGTCGTGTCAGGTCTATAGCTAAATGGAGCTTTACAAGGATCGACATGGATCTTTTACAAGTCCATTGACAAATTTAAGTCGAATGGAAACCTTGATGTTAGAAGTTGAGTCTTCATAAATTAGCATTAATTCTAATATTGTAGTGAAGTGCGGGTCGACATGGACCATTATTATATTACCAATATGTACAACAGAGTTACAATGAAATACAGGTCGACATGGACCAGTACTAATTCTATCTATGTCGACTTGAGTTTTAGAAAGGTCGAGTAGAAATTTGATCGAAATAGATCATGCGAACATTTTAGTTGAGTCAGATTACTCACGTTCATTTTATAGTATATTTCCCTAATTGAAGTTGAGTTGCACAGTTGGCTTAACTATCATCCTCATTGTCTGTCAATGGCGCGTAGTTCTCTTCATCTTCCTCCCATTTGATATGTGTGTAAGCCTTAGCTTGGACATCCTACATGGTCTGACACAAATATTTGGTTAGTTCCTTGTAAAGGTCCGAGTCGTGTAGCAAGCCTTTCCTGAAGGCGGAGATAGTTATAGCTATGTTACAATATGGAATGAAAACTTTCTCCTTGTTGAAATCGACCCACATAGTCATGTAAGCTCTCGTCGTGGCTCTATGTGGATTGAATACAAGTCATCAGATTGTCTCTCTAGCTTCTGCTACTGGCGAACTATCAACGAATGTGTCGGTTAAATGATTGAATGAGTTGATCGACACGTTTGGAAGGTTGGTGTATCACTAGAGAGCTGGTCCTATAAGGCTCGACCCGAAACCCTCGCATATGCATGCTTCCCTTAGATCTTGAGGGATTGTTACGGTGAACATTTGTTATTTGTACTGAGCGATGTGATCATCCGAATCAGTCGTTCCATCATACTTCTTCATATCCAGAAAGCTCAACGTTCTGGGCATTTCGACCATCATAATCTCGTCTACACTCTGCGAAGCTGTTGGCTACATTTCACTTGATCGAAGCAGGCATCCCATAGATCCTTTGAATCACCACATCCAACTCTGTGAACATGCGAAAGACATCATGGTCAAAGAAAATAGGAAGTGTTATTACCGTGTCGTTCGACATTGGAGTTTTCGTAAGGAACTCTTGGTTCAGTGCATTCTGATTTGAGTCCCTTAGAATTCCAAATGGAGTTGACGGATCGAGTGTAACTTGTTCGAAGGTTGATTCCACATCGTTTGATAGTGAATCCACCTTGTTCTGCAATTCCATGTATTGAGATCGAACAGTTGTATTCTCTTCTTCGAGTGAACGCAACCTAGTAGCGTTCTCAGCCATCTGGGATTCCAAGAGTGCTAGTCGGGTCTCAATATCCATGGAATTGATTATTTCAGACAATATTCGATAGGAACTAGGATGTGGATTTGACTTAGAAAATTTCCATAGGCCCACGATAGGCACAAAACCGTAGTCGATCGGATTTACAATTAATTTGAGTCATCGAGGTGAGCACTGCCAACCTAAAACAAGAAAAGAAAAGGAGCAGTGATCGAACCACATGATGGGGGTTTTCCCTTGGGGGGACTCTCCGACGCTCAAGTCAGAATATTGTTCGATAAACAAAGTAAAGGGAATAGAGTTGAATGTGACAAACGTGTAGCTCGATGTATCGAATCGAGCTATGGGTCAATTTCGTTGAATTGACACTAGGTATCGATGATAGTGACGCGTCAATACCCTGGTTGTTCTTTGGGTCGTCGTGAGTCAATTGAGGATTGAGTCGACGTTGTGTATCGATGAACCTGACGGGTCGAAGCCCATGTTGGTTCCTTGACTCAACGTGGGTCGATCAAGGATCTTGTCGATCGGCTTTTGAGAATGATTAGGTCGACCTCAAAGAGATTGTGGAAGAGCAATAAATGCAATGAGAGAATTGCGAAGCTAAGTTTTGAGAGCTTTCGCTTGTAAGCGATGAAGAAATCAAGACCCTTTTTTTCTAAGAAAGGATCTGATATTTATAGTGAGGTTTGGAGCCTTCACAACTCAACATCTTTATGTGAGGGTGTGGATCTTAGGCTTTTTATTACCCGTTTTGATTCGCATTGAATCTAGCAATAATGGCACTTCAATCATTTGTCTAACTTTGGAATATTTGCAACGTTTGGGCATTGTTTAAAGAGTATTTAAAGGTCATTTATTACATCTTTGACTATATTTGAAATTGGTCCAATACTATAATAAATCAGGTCAAGCTTTGGGTCTGCCTTAAGTGGGCCTTTGTTTATCAGAGCGGCTGACTTTGGACCTTTTGACGATGGGTTAGTGGATTTGGGCCACGTTTTCACTTATGTTCAATGACGGGCTTGACTATTGGGCCATTGGTCAGTTTTTGACCACTAGGCCGTTGGCCAACAACTACAATCACTTATCAATCAGTACATGAGCATATATACAAAGGTCACATTAGAATTTTTATTTTTTAAATTATCATAATATAAGTTGATTTTTCCCAATTCAGTCTAATATATGAGATTTAATTTAATTCAATTCAATTTTGTTTTATTTATTAAAACATTGGAGTATACGAAATGGACTATGCATTCCATGGACAAGGAAAACTCGAATACCTGCATTTTGTATGTAAGTGTAATAACTTCGTAGGTAGAAGGCAAAACATTTTGTTTGCATTTTCTTTTTCTTGTAAATGTTTTGATTTGATTTTAGACGGATGTTTTTTTTAAAAAATAATTCACAATTTGAACTGATAATATTGAGTTTGTAGATTTGAATTTATCCTTCGCTTGTATTTTTTTTTTTGAGGTGTTTTGCTTGTAATTAGTTGGAGGCAAACTAATATTATATATATATATATAATAATTTTCATATAAGTACACACCGATAGAATTATATAAGGTTATTGAATATGAACCACTCGTTTTACATATTTTGACGTGGTATATATGCATTTGTCAAAACTCTTTTATAAATGAGTGGCTCACATTGAAACACTTATATAATTATTTATGAAATTTCTACTATAATAAAATTGATCCATCTGTTTTATTTTTTATTTTATAAAATGTCATTAATTGTGTGGACTACGTTTCGCACTCCTATGATAGAAAAACAAGTAGTGCATCCTCACTTAACTCGATTGGTGTTTACTTTTCCAATCATACTTGTAGTGATTCTTGTGAATTGCGTTAATTTTACCACGAGTAGTTCTTAACAATATGTGAGAAGTTTATTCCTTGATATTTATGGTAGTTGATATTTAGACTCCCAATTATGGCATGTCCCTGGGTACAAAACAAATGGTTTTTAATTCGTAACCATTCATTATTATTGATATTTAATATAACATAAAATCTTTAAAAAACATTTCTTTCAAAAAAAATCTTTGAAAAACAGGAAGAGCCATTTCATAAGAAAACACACACCATGCATCTTATCCGTCAACACAAAGTTAAAATAAATTAAGCGGGTTGACAGGTCGAAACCCAGACCCCAAACCCAGACCCGAATAGGTTTGTAAGTTCAAAGAGTGGTTTCAAATCTCCTCAAAAATAACGGTTCATACCCGAACTTGAACCCGTGAAATTATTTAGGGGTCTGTAGTCAAATTTGGGTCTCAAAACTTTTGGTGGGTTTTGATTAGGGGTGGGTAAAAAACTAATAAACCGAACCGAACCGAACCGAACCGATCCAATCGGTTTTTTTCCGGTTTTCTTATATTGACCGGTTCGGTTCGGATCATTTTTTTGAAAACCGATTGGATCGGTTTCTTTCCGGTTCGTTATCCCAAACCGGAAAACCGAACCGAGATCCAATATATTTATATATATATATATATATATATATAACCTTAGTTTTAATGTTTAATAGTCCATGAAACTATAAAACTATGAAAGTGTGTCACATCATATTTTTTTCTTAGTTTTTTTTATGAATATTATTTTAAACTAGTATTTTAATTTGTTCAAACCCATAATTTAATTTGGTCAAAGGTCCAAAAAGATTAAAATATGAAAATATGTGTACTAATTAAAACCCAAAAATTTGGTTCAATTGGCCAAAAACCGAAAAAACCGAACCGAAACGAACCGGTCAAATTTAATCGGTTTTTGATCGGTCCATAATTGTTAAGTTGATCGGATCGGTTCACTTTTTCAAAAACCGAACATTATCGGTTTTTTATCGGTTCACTCTTGGAGTGAACCGATCCATTAAACGCCCACCCCTAGTTTTGATCTAGGTTCAGTAAATGTAATAACTTTGTAGAAGGTAAAACATTTTGTTTTCCGTATATTTTCTTGTAAATGTTTAGATTTAATTATAGAAGGATATTATTATTATTTTTTTTTGAAAATTCACCATTTAAACCGATAATATTGAATTTGTAGATTTGAATTTATCCTTTGATTGTAATTAATTGGAGGGAAGCTAATATTTGTAATCAATTATTAATATTAAAAAACTAAATACAATTATAAATGAGTCAAATGACGTACTTTGAAGCACTTGGGACAATTGTGTATTTATTTATGAAATTGCTAATCTAATAAAATGTCATTATAAGTTGATCCTTCTTCTTTTTTTTATTTTTTTTTATTTTATAAAATGTCATTAAAAATGAGAGTGATATAATTGTGTGGACTATATTTAGCGGTTAGCACTCCTTAAATGAATAACAATCGAGATATTCTCTTTTAGTTTAAATGGTATGTATTTTCCCTCTCATACTTATAGTGGAAAGATGATCCTCGATTAATATTTGAAAATTTTCTTATCTGTATTTATAGAAGTCTATATCTGAATCACTCATATAAAATATATTAATACATGTCCCGTTGGACAAAACAAACGGTAATTAAATTGTAACCATTCATTATTATTGATATTTAATATATGATAAAATCTTTTAAAAACGTGAAGAGCCGTTTCATAAGAAAAGAAGAATCTGGTTTCCTCAAAGCATATTGCGACTCATCAAGGGTTGTAAAGGACAAGCCTTGTGAATTGTGATTGATTGTATTATAGATTTATAGCCAATCACAAATTTTTCTTCTATTTTTCTTGGTGAATCCAAGTTGATAGAAGTGATGCAGGAAGCATATTCCAATCGAAAGCAAAGTTCACTGTTGAAGATAATCAATCGATATAAAAATCCTAAAAGCTTGTCGTTGAATGAACCATAATGGAAACTCATATAATTGCGTATTACCATGTTAAAATCCAATAATTAATTTCATTGGAAACTCATACTACCGATCGAGTCATCTCAATAAACAGGAAGTAAATAATTAAATTGTGATAAAAAAAATAGCATCTACTAGAAGCTTTTTCCCAATTGGGGAATGACAAAAATACCCTCCGATGATGTGTAATTGTGTGTGTTAGTTGATGACAATCAACTATCAAGCAAGGTGGTGTTGACTGTTCATGCAGACCACCGTGGTCCTCCAAAGACGTCACTGGAGGGAGAGCTACAAGACCTCCTCACTTTACCACATATAGTACAACAATTGACACTAAAAGTGTCGACTTAAACCTGCGATGATATTACCAACACGCTACAGCCTACAGCAAAGTGTTAGAGATGGACATATATACCATTTAATGAGGTAAATAAGACAAATAAGTTTCATTACGTAATAATATATAACATTTTTTTTTTTTGGTTCCTATCCTAAATACGGGATTGATTCAAGTATCGTATCACCTTAACTGTTTACATGCTATCCTTATCATGGACACGTAGTCCTTTTAAAAGGATAGTATCCCAATTATCATCCTCTTATATATCTTTTTGATTATTAATATAAAATATTTTAAAAATAGAGAAGAGTTATTTTTAAAAGATAAGTGGAATCTTGATTTGCTCAACATATCAGCAATCATATTGCGACAAATATGGAGCCTTGTGTGGGATGGAGGAGATTCAATGTATCGGGACACACACACCCTAAGAGTTAGAGTAGTGCTATCGTTACGTTCTCTATCAATCTATTTATGTCCTATTTTTTTATCAAAATTACTTTAAAAAAATATACAATTTAGAAAAGAAATCTTCTACAAAGTAAATATATTAAAATCTCACATTCCTTTAAAAAAAAATTAACTCTTAAACGTTAAATACGCTAAAATATGCTTCTTACATACATATAAAATATTATGGAAGAGTTTGATAACGATATCAATAATATGGACGAATTATCTAAGAACGATATCAAACATCTTGAAGAATTGTCTAATAATGACATAAAATAATAATTGTTTGACAATGATAGTAAGAATCTGGAAACAATTCATTATCTGGAAATAAGTTTGAAGTTTATTTTTTCTTTAGAATGATATCAAGATGTCGTTGAGTTAAAGTACCATGTTATTTTTCATTTTTTATTTTCCATCATGAAATAAGAAGAAAAAAAAACTAAAAAAAAAACTAAAAATAAGAAGAAAAAAAATAAATGAATCAATGGAGGTGAGAGAGATGTACACAGACCAAAGATAGAGTGATCATATATGGTATGTATTAAATTTGAAAAATAATTAAAATGGGTAGTTTTGGAAATAAACCAACATTTTAAATAAATACATTTAATTTTATTCACTTAAATCAAAATTTAAAAAAGTGGGGCATGAATAGATCAGTAGGTGGTGTGTCAATAGCACCACTCTTGTAGTTAATACAACCAAAATTGGATTTCTCCAATCCCTTGTACCACAACAGGTAGGATAAATTTTGTTCTAATTTTTTTAATTAAATTAATCATTTATTTAATTTATTTTAAAAATTAATTTAAAATAATTTATTATTTTTTAATTTCTAATTAATTTTATTTGTTTTTGAAAAATAATTTTAATAATTTTTTTAACCAATTTAAATTTAAAATAATTTTATTTTTTCTTTTATTTGAACCAATTTCAAATGATTTTATTTATTTAAAAATTAATTTAGTATACCTTTATACCAATCCTTTTCAAAAAACAATTATTTTTAATTATTTTTTATTCATATTGGTCCGATTCATAGTGTACCAAACACATTACGGTACTAATTTAATATAATTATATCTTATCTAATCTTTAAAGGAAAAAAATGAGGATGAATTTCATTTTCGTCCCTCTAGTTTGACTTAATACACAAACTGGTCCCTTGATTTACAGTATTATCTCTTTTAGTCATTCTATGACGATTTTGGTAAAAAAAAAGTTAAGTGACAGGGTTAGAGAGTTAAATGACCCGGCTGCCCCTGATTAATATAATTAATAGTATATTAATAATTAAAAATAAATTTAAATAAATTTAAAAATTAAAAGGGATTTGGTGGATCCAGATTGGACATGCATTGTCAAATACAAAACAAATAATAATAAATTTAAAAAAATAAATAAATTGTTCTTTGTTCTTTGGTGGAGATCCAGACAAAGAACAATTTTTTTTTTTAATTCAAACTTTAAATTCAATCACCAAACGACATTCAAGCAAACCCATTCGGGCAAACCTATTTAATAATTCACATAAGGTTAATTGAATCAATTACCATACGAATCTTCTAGCTAAAGAATCAAAGCACTTACAATCGATTTAATAACTATACCAAACCCAGAACACTATACCACCACCCAAAACCAGAATTTGACACCCACCACCATACCTAGACCCAAAACCTGACCACCATCATCACCACCAAAACCCAGAACCGAACCACACCACATTCAAAAAATGAAATATCAAGAACTGGGTTCAAGTTTGACGATGGTGGTGGGTAGGGTTTGACTATAGAATAATGAGAAGTGATGTTGGTGATGGCCGATAATGATGATTTGAGGGTTAGAGGGTTAGAGTTAGGATTGAGTTTTATTTTTTGTTTTTTGTTTTTTGTTTTTTTTTTTTAAATATTAGTTTTTTTAAAATCAAAATTTTAATTGTTTTTAATAGAAATTAATTTTAACCCTGCTTTTACTATTATACCCTTAATGATCTAACGGAACCCTAACAGAATTGTACGATAGGGATCAAAATATAGATTTTTGATAACTAGAGGGACCTGCTCAAAACTGAGGGACCAATTTGTATAATAGGTCTAGACGGATGAAAATGAAATTCACCCAAAATAATTCAATCCTATCTGTTCACCGAATGCACGCATCCCCAAATCCCCCATGACCAAGAAGCCTAGTAATTGTAGTACAGCCAATCACCAATTTGTTTTCTCTATCTTTCTACTGATAATTGTAGTACATCCACTCACCATTTGCTTTATCTAAAAGCAAGAAAAGCAACTCCACTGTGTTTTTCTCATTTTTACATCAATTCGTTGTTAAAAAAACATCCGGAAATAATATGTTTACTCTAAATTTTACATTTAAAAACCTTTTTTAATGAATATTTTTTCGATAAATCTTTAAATTATTATAAAATTTTGAAAATAATTAAATATATAATTAATAAGTGAATTAAATATATACATCAATATTGATATGATTTTAAAGAGCCCAATATAATCTTTCCAACTATGTTTTGTAAGAATATATACTAAAATAATTAAATATAAAAAGATTAAATTAATAATTTTAAAAAATATTTAAACTATCGTGACATTTAACCAAAAAAAAAATTCAATGTAACTACGTTACAACAGTACACACCACCAAATTTGGTTTGGACCGTAGTTACACCAATTTTATTTGGTTTGTTCATTAGGGAGGAATTTTACACCAAAATTGATGCTTTTAGTGTAAATAGTGTATGGGTTGGAGTCTTCCTACTTGCAAGGAAGTGGATCCAATCAAAAGTAACAATGATAATTTAAATATTAATATTATGTTGAACCCAATTACCCAAACAAAATTAAATTAAATCTATTTTGTAGCTTTCGAAAGTGAAAGCTATTAATCAGTTATTATCATATGAAAGAAGAGAAAACCAATAATTCAAACATTAATATCAAAAATCCAAACACACAAAATACCATGTTTGACAAAACTGAGAATACATTCGTGTATAATTTTCCATGACAAAAACAAAAATTAATTTACATGGATTCCTTATTATTAACTACAACGTTTGAACAACCTGTTTCACCCAAAGAAGTGAATCCCAACATCGAAGTACCAAAATCAAACTCAAGTAAGTTGTCCTCCAATTGGAAACCACCAATCACAATCGGGTCAACCGGATCCGACCCGCCGTCCATGAAGCCCAAACACACCACTTCTTCGTTCACTCTCACCTACAGAATTCCGACCGGTTATTCTCCATTTCACCATCTCACTTTGCAACACCAGATCTATCACCGGAACCGCAGAGACCGACTCGTCGGAGCTTTGGTCCGACCCGAAACAGACTCCGAACGGAGTAACGGGTGTGACCCGAACCATGTTTCTGGATTCGGCTGCTTTCGTGAAAGCTTTCACGAAGGTTTCGTAGATTGAGCTCTCCATGGTGGTGTAAGGGTCCACCGTGCTTAGTTTTGCCGTCAACGGTGCGTTGACCGATACTGGATTGCTGTTGATTTTGATGGACTTGATGTTGATTATGTAGTCGCTGTTTTTGTTGTCGACGAGAGGTGTGTAGATCAGAGATTTCGAGATTTCTGGTCCAAAGATCGAGCCGTGGGTGTTGTGAGTTGAAACGATGCCGTTTGTCGGGGACAAGCAGACGAAAAACTTCCGGTGGTGGCCGACGGAGGCGGCGAGTTGCGACGGCAGCGACAACCGAGTCCTTCCAAGACCCAACATCCCTTTGGCTCCGCTAGCGAGGCCTTGAAGAAGAAACGACGGCGCACAAGCGAAGAGAAACCGATCGACGTCAACAGATCCGACGGCGACGGTGTCTTCCACCAGATCCCCTCTCGCCACCACACCCGTGACACCGTTTTCCGGGAAAACATCACAAGTATTGCTCCCGCGGTCGTGGACAGCTTTAGAACACTGGATCGACTGACTAGGAAGCCGAATCAGACGGCCCCCAGAAGACGAAACGTGACCAGACCCACAATCAAGCCAGATCAACGGTCCACCAAGATCAACAACAAACTTGATTGGACTTCCGTGTTGAATCTGGGTCACATACTGTGAAGTCGATGAATCTTTTATCACAGGAAGCACGATCGCGTTTGACTGCAAGTTAAAACTCTGAACTTGGAAAACACTCAAAAAGTAAACAGAGAAATTCAAGAGAAGAACAACAACAAACTTAGAAGAAGAAGAAGCCATGGAAGCAGAAGAGCAGAGGGAGAGGTTTTTTTTTTTTTTTTGAGAGCACAGAAGAAGAAGAAGAAGACTAGAAGAGAGAAAAAGGTGGTCACAGTAGATGCGGTGAGTCGTCGCTGCCAGTTTTGTGGACGAGGGCGTGGATAAGAATATCGATTTTTTTATTGTAATGCTGAGTAGGTTTGTTTTGTTTTTTTGTGTGCGTGTCCACTAGGACCATTTGCCTAATGTTTATCCACTTGCACTGCACGTGATTTTAGTGGTAATCTTTTTTTATTTTTAGTATTAATTTAAATTTTCGAGACATTATATCACATACATGTGTGTACTTATGTAATTAAATTAAGTAATTGAGATTAGACATTAAGTAATTGAGATTCGAGATGCAGAGTACCGCTCACGTTTTTTTTTTTGGTCAATTGGTTGGTTGGTTCTATGGAATATTTTTATGTACGATTGTAATATTCCGTGTTACACGATATGGGCTTTTGGATTGGATGTGTATCCTCGTCATAAGTGATAAACTTTGAATTTATTATAATATATATATATATATTTTTATTTTATTTTTTAAGATTTACATACTGTGAAACATATGGGCTTATTGGTTTGGGCCCAATTGAGTTTTGTTAGAGAATTTTCTTGGCTTGACTTCTTCAACGTGTTTGAAAGAGGTGGCATCTAGACTGTGGTCCGGTTTAAAAGTGGAATCTAGACTCTGGCCCAGATTGAGATTGCTTTTGAAAACTAAATTTTTGTTATTTTTCATAATGTTTACATTGAAAGGTGTTTGATAGATACACAAATAAGAAATATCATGTGGGTATATTTAGATTTTTTTTATTTTTTATTTTAATTTATTAAAGATGAAAAATGTTTTTAAGAATAGAATTTTAGAATAGAGTGTTGAACTTGAAGCCTCAAGAGTAGGGGCAGGCACGGTTTTACAATCTGTTGTTAAATTATGTGTTCGAGTCGAATCTCCTTATTAAGACGAGTCAATCCAATTCAACAAATTAAAAACTGAGTTTAAGTGATATATGGATAATATTGCCTTGACAAAAACTGAACTGATACGACTAAACTGAGTAAATATTATATATATATATTAAAACCAAATATAAAAAATATAAGGTTTATTTTAAGTAATTATACATATATTATATATATTATTTTATTAAATATTAGATTTATAATGCTAGAAAACATATAATTATAGATAAGAGCTTAAAACTTTTTATTGATTTTCCTTTGAGACAAGAAAAACATGTACGTTACTCTAACAGAAAGCATAAAAGCTGATGAATAAATCTCAAGGATATGCAAAATTTATTGAGTGAGTATCTAAAGAGAAGAGAAAGACATGAAGACAAGAGAGGAGAAAATTAGCACTGAAGAGGAAAAAAAGCAAGAGAGGGGGAGAGGAAAATATAAATTGGAAGAGGAAATATTAATAGATTTTAATTTAGAAAGTGGATATAAAAAGAAATCAATTTATTAGAGAATAAGAAATTAATGATAGATAATGGAGAAGAAAATAAAAATAGAAATCAATTAAGAAAGTGAATATAAAAAGAAATCAATTTATTAAAGAATAAGAAATTAATGATAGGTAATGGAGAAGGAAATAAAAATAGAAATCAATTTATTAAATCTAAGCCATCCAACTCTCATAGATCCAATGGTTGAGAAATTGTATCAAATCTTGTATCAAAAACTGTATCTCTCTCTATATATATATGACTTGACTCTGTATTTTTCCTCCAATTTTATGTAATATAGCTGTATAGGTGTACAGATGACTTTTATTTTTGTTTTGGAAATGGAAGACCAAAACTTATCTTTAATTTGGACTATGCCATTAACACTTAATCGTGATTGTTGTTATTATTATGGATTATATTTAAAATTATGATGGAATTTTTTATGGATTATTTGGATTCCATTTATATTATGAAGTGAAATATATTTTCTTAGAGGGACGATATTAGCATCCCTAAAAAACTGTATGTACATCTCAATTTAGTATTTTTTTTAAAACCCAACATTACCCTTGAGTAAAATTACTTAAAGGACTAAATAGTTTGTAAGTACACACCAATAATTATTAATTGGTTTTATATTAATCCTTTATAAAAAAAAAAGAAAAAGAATATTTCCTATTAATTATTTGATATGATAGTAAAAATCTTCCTATTTTATCAAACCCTAACTTCTATTTTAAATACTAATTTCAATTTTTTTTAAGGAATACAAATTGATTGAGTTGACAAACAATTTACTGTTATAATTGAGTAAAACAAAAATCAATAGCAACAATAAACTTTCTTATGAACAATTGTTTTTTCAAAAAAAATTCTTAGGAACAGAAGAATTGAGATATATTGTTGTGTGCTGAGAGTCTCTTTTTTACATATGGTCATTCTTCTTTGTTGATATAATTACTGTTTTCTATTAATGGATTATAAATTTCAAAAACAAATATTAAAAAATTAAAAACTAAAAGAGTTAAAGTAACACATGCACATATTACGGTTACACATAGTAGTATTTCAATTCGGTGGAATTTGAAAATGTTGAGCTTAAAAAATATTAAAGAACTAAAAAATAAGTTTTAATGCAATGAAAAGAAAAAATATTTCAGACAATTTTTTAGTGACATCTAATGTTTTTCCAGGAGTTAGAAATTATTTTTTTAAAGAGAAATTATTTAATTGAATAAAAAGATAAAAAATAATAAATTTTAAATAAATGTGATTATATAACAAAATAGTGGGGTGTGTTTACAAAAATATAATACAATAAAATTAAAGAAAGGGTATTTTTGCCATTAAGTGGGGTTTATTTACGAACCAGAGATTTTTAAAATATTTTAGGAGTGTACGTACGAAAGGGGTGTACATACGGGTTTTTAAGAGGTGACAATATCGCCACTCATTTTTTTAATACTTTGAGTTGTTGAATTATGGCCCAAAAGGCCTATACATTTAAACATATACGTAAAATTTTCATTAGACCTAAAAGGCCTATCAAACCAAAACCAAATCGACTTGAACAGGAAAAAGCAAGTTCTAGGCAAGTCAAATCGTCCTATTGAGATGAGTCAATCTAATTCAAAAAAAAAAAATGAAAACCGAGTAAAAGTTAGTTATGAACGATTTCGACTGAAAACCAAACCGACTCGACTCGCCCCCACCCCTACTCAAGAGGCCCTCAACGATATCACCTAGTTTGTCAATTACATCAGAAAGATGGCAGCACATATTAGATTTGATTTTCTTTGTTTGCAAAAGAACAATCTAATATTTTGGACGTGGAAGATGAAGATCAGTGTGTCTTAATGGTGCTATTTCAAATGACCTACACTGAAATTTAAGCTGATCACCATTAAGAAATATCACAACAGAACAATTTAGCCAGTAAAAGCAATACAAAAATAATTATGAGCTAGCTGCAGAGTCAATTAGGCTTTAATTAATATTGCCTGAAGTTGGAACAGCTTGTGTGAATAATGTCGCTTGCTTTGAGCTCCAGATCTATGGTTGACTTTCAGAATGTCGTTATTAATTTTCTCTGAGCACTGATTATTTTTTTTGTCCCATGATAAATTTTTATCGGACCAAATCTTGGAACTGATTTGAAAAAAATAAAATAACTAGTTGATACCAAAGAAAAAAAATGACTGATCCATATAAACCAATAAAATTAACTAAAAATCCAAGTTAATCATTTTAATTCTTTCAATACCATTAATGCAAATCACAGTCATCGGTTGAAATTCGAAAAGATATGCTGATGCTCTTTTCACCAGCAATTCAGAAAAGAGGAATTCATTAACCTGAAGTAAATGCACTACAAAAATCTTCCTGTAATAGCTTTAACGGCCATACAGGGAAACAAACATCTCAAAAAGCAGACAAATCAGTACCCACAGCTAGGGATGGCAATTGTACCCGGACCCGCGGGTACCGAACCGAACCCGAACCATATGGGTCGGGTCTGGGTCCTCATATTCGGGTCGCATGTCGGGTATGTGTCCAAAATAGCAGACCCGATTCGGGTTCGGGTCGGGTCTGGGTCTGAGCCAAAAACCCGGATCCGGACCTGTGGACCCGATTAATACAAAACACTAAAATACTGTCGTTTTATACATTTAGGTGACCTAACCTATTTTAATTCAAGTTAATTATTCATGTATTGAACATGTTTTACTAGGTAAAAAAAAATATAAAAAAAAAAACGAAAGAAGTGAGTTTTATAGTATATTAAAGGTTTTGCGGGTCCGTGGGTCTGTGGGTCCGCGGGTCCAGACCCGGACCCATGAAATTTAGCGGGTCCTCGGGGCGGGTCTGGGTCTGGGTCTGCTTAAGACCCGTGGGTCTAGACCCGAACCCAAACCCGAAAATTTTCATGAGTCTGGATCTGGGTTTAGGTCTAAATTTTTTTGATGGGTCTGGGTCTGGGCCTGGTAGGACCCGACCCGAACCCTACCCATTGTCATCCCTACCCACAGCCCACTTGGCTAAAAAATGAGCCACGTTTTTACAATGTCTAGAAATGTGAGCTAAAGAACTAACACTAGAAAAAGAAAATGAGCCACGTTGTTACCACACTACTTGCATCAGATTCTAATTCTGATTCAAATCAGATGTACAAAATAACTGTTTCAATTTATGTCTAGTCAATCAAATTAGAAAAATTATCAATATTTATAGATGTTGAAAAAGAATAATTAAATGTAGACACATATTTCAATTTGATTTGTTGGACACAAATTAAAACACCATTTTTAGCTCCAAGTGCATGAGAGAAAGATGACGTAAAAATGTTTTAGTGTGTTTGGTATACGATGGTCTTCTCACCAAATATTGCATCAAACTATTAAACAACTAAACTCGAGATAAAAACTTATTTTATTTGTTTTTATTTAATAAAAACACCTAAAATTAATCATTAAAGCATGTTAATGACTATTACAAAATTAAAATCTTCTTTTAGCCGATGCTAAGAGGTACATCTGAAAAAAGAAGAAGAAGAAAAAGCAGAGCTGCTAATTGATCACCATTGAAGCAGAGGGCTTCAAAATATTCTGGACAGGGAACAGGTTGCGTTGTGGAACAAGATAGAAGAGCTAAATCCTACCATTGCAGATTCAAGATCAAACTCTACAAGATTGTTCTCCAACGGATACCCTCCTAAAATTATCGAAGTCATTGGTGTTGACCCACCATCTATGAATCCCAAACACAATACATTTTTCTTCACTTTGACCATCGAATTAGCACCTGAAATTAATCCTCCAAGGTGCATTGTTTCCTTTAACCACCAGATCGATAATCGGCACTGCCGGTCCATTCATAGTGTTTTTGATATTCTCAGAGCTGAAACATGCCCCAAATGGCGCAACTGAACCCACCCTCTTCATCTTCTTAGCTGCAGCTTCCTTCACAAAATCTCCAACAAAAGCCTTGTAAATAGCCGAATGTAGAACCGTGTAATAAGTCATTGTACTGATCATGGTGCCTCCTTTGCCTTCGTTGTTGATGGACAACAGAGAAGTGCTGAAGGAAATTACTGGTTTCCCATCAACCTTAATACCCTTCACGTCAATGAAATAGTCTGGAGAAGAAAAATCTTTTGCATTAATCGGAGGACGAGGATCGCTTACAGGAATACAGGGTTTATCACAAGTGGTGTTTTGACTAGCAACTTAGAAGCATCGTCTGGATAATAAGGAAGGAAATAGTAAGGACTGCCGGCAACGAAAATATCTCCAGAGTAAAACTGTCTTCAAGAGGGGAGACACAGAGCAAACTTATGTTGAACAAGCTTGAATGCAGAGGAGAGCTGTGTAGACAACGAACTAGGAGATCTTCCGAGACCTAATACTCCTTTAGTTGGTTTAGCACGACCTGTCAAGAGATCGTTAAGTAGTCCACATGCGAAAGAGTAGCGACGCATGTCAACATCAAGTAGATACAAGCGACCATCTGTGGAGGAGAGACTCATGGTGTCTTCTCCTACTCCACCAAGTGTGGTTATTGTTGTTTTTGGGTTGTATGAAATGGTAGCGCATGTGTTTCTTGTGCAACCTGGTCCAAGGGATTTTTCTCTGCAGTCCATGCAAGCAGCTGTTAAAATATCTAATTTGTAATCTGTGAAAATTAATATGTTGTTACATGTGTCTAGATGATCTTGGAATCCTAGTCAAGTCTCTTAGAGAGAAGATAAGATTAAATGTTCGAAATAAATGTTCTTAGATTCTCAAGATTATGTTTAAATATGTATCAATGCAGCCACTAAAATTATCAGAGAAAAAATTCCAGCAATAAGATATTAGTGGGAATGGTGAGAAATATCACATTTTTGGATATGAGTTGCACCGACGTCACTGCTTTAATAAGTTATGTTTAAAAGGTACCTATTATGGTGAACTACTAAAATTGCCCTTAAATAATCATTTTTCTATTGTCTTTGTACTTTCATCTCTATATTTAGAACACTGAACTCGTCTGTTTCTCTCTCTACAATAAACTTGTCTGAAAATAAAATTCTCGACATCCTTCAGCACAACAAGATAACATATTTCTGAAATACTTCTTTTTTATCCTGCATTTCTGAGTATGAGTCTTGTAACACTTTAACCGTTCCTTTTGTAGATATAAAGGTCGTTTTGTGAAGTTTGAATCTGGAAATTTTGAATCTCCGAGCTTTTTCTAAAGGCTCCGAGCTTTTTAAAAATAGCTCGGAGCCTTTAGTAAAAAGCTCGAAAGAAAGTTAAAAAAGCTCTAAAAAAAGTTTAAAAAGCTCGAAAAAGAGTTAAAAAAATGGCTCCGAGCCTTTTTAGAAATGTTTTCGAGCTTTTTTTAAAAATGGCTCCGAGCTTTTTCATGAAGGCTTAGAGCTTTTTCATGAAGGCCCCGAGCTTTTTCATGGCTCCGAGCTTTTTTAAAAATGGCTCCGAGCTTTTTCATGGCTCCGAGCTTTTTCATGAAGGCCCGAGCTTTTTTATGAATGCTCCGAACTTTTTTAAAAATGGCTCCGAGCTTTTTCATGACTCCGAGCTTTTTCATGAAGGCCCGAGCTTTTTCATGAATGCTCCGAGCTTTTTTAAAAATGGCTCCGAGCTTTTTCATGACACCGAGCTTTTTCATGAATGCCCGAGCTCGACCCCCGAATGCATCTGCGTAGCGCCACTCCATCACCGTTCGAGTGATTGCCTGAGTTTCAATCGAACTTTCTCTCTCTACTTCACAACTTTGTCACTGTAAACTGAATGAAAGAAATCTGATGTGAAACAACTATTGGGGGTATTTTTGTCCGTTCACCATAATAGGTGCCTTTTAAACATAAGTTATTAAAGCAGTGACATTGTTGAAATACCACCTCTAAAAAGTGCTATTTATTTTTTGAGCCCTAAGATATTATCCCCTCTTCAACAATTTCTTTAAGTTACTCTTCTTTTTCACATAAATCTCCAACAAATTTGGTATCAGAGCAAGGTTATTTTTCTAGCCTTATTAATCAAAGTTCTATGGTTGCAGGAACATCCAGCCAGAATTTTCCACAGAATTTTCCACAAAATCTTATTCGCATCTTCGATGGAGAAAATTATGATTTTTGGAGTATCCAAATGAAAACTCTTTTCATTTCTCAAGATCTTTGGGATCTTGTAGAGGAAGGCTATGAAGAACCAGAGTCTACAACGGTGCTTGCAACATGGTCAAATGCCAAGAAGAAGGAGTTCAAGGAGAACAAAAAGAAAGATGCTAAAGCATTATTCTTCATCCAGCAAGGGGTAAGCAAAGAAATTTTTCCAAGAATTTCTTTCTCTTCAAAATCAAAGGAAGCATGGGAAATTCTCAAAGTAGAATTTCAAGGGAGTGAAAAGGTAATCTCCATTAAACTCCAAACCTTATGGAGAGAATTTGATAATTTATTTATGAAAGAATGTGAATCCATTCAAACTTTCTTCAACAAAGTCTCTAGTATTGTTAACCAAATAAGAAGTTACTGAGATACCATTGACAATAAGAGAATTGTTGAAAAAGTTTTGAGAAGCTTAGCTCCTAAATTTGATCATGTAGTTGCTGCTATCGAAGAATCTAAGAATTTATCTCAACTATCAACTCATGAATTAATGGGTTCTCTTGAGGCACATGAGAAAAGAATGAGCAGGTTTTCCGATCAGTCCTTGGAGCAAGCCTTCCAATCAAGAGTGAATTTCAAGAAAGGACCAGAGGCTAGAAATGAAGATTCAAGAGGGGAATCTTCACAAAAAAAATCAGTATGGAAGAGGATCGAGTTCCAATCAAATATAGAGAAATTCTAATTCGCAGAGTCGTGGACAAGGGAGAGGAAAGAATCAACGAGGTAATGAAAAATCAAACTTACAATGCTATGTTTGCCAGAAGTTTGGTCATGCAAGTAAAGAATGTCGATTCAAATGCACTCGATGCAATAAGCTCAACCATATGGATAAAGATTGCTGGTACAGAAATAAAAATGAAGCAAATCTTTCAGAATCAAATGATTCATCAGACCAGTTATTTTACACCTGCCTTAGTTCTCACCAGGAGTCACAAGATATTTGGTATGTCGACAATGGTTGCAGCAACCATATGACAGGGAATAGAGAACGTTTTGTGAGCCTGGATGAGTCAACAACTTCACAAGTTCGGCTTGGAGATGGCAAGCTATATAATGTGAAAGGTAGAGGAGTTATTTCCATACAAACAAAAGGAGGTAACTCTAAACTTATGCATGATGTTCTTTATGTTCCTGGTCTTACTCAGGATTTATTAAGTGTTGGCCAATTAATGCAAAGAGGATTTAAATTGATTTTCGATGAAAATGAATGTCTCATTTTTGACAAAGGAAAAAAACAAGTGGTGACTAAAGTACAAATGACACCAAATAAAATCTTTCCTCTTGTTCTACCATCAAATATAGAAAATGCTTTAAGGGTTGAGCATGATGATTCATTCCTATGGCATTTGAGATATGGCCATTTGAATTATAAATCCCTTAAAGTATTAAAAAGTAAGAATATGGTGATTGGTTTTCCTACCATTAACATTGAGAAGGAAGTATGTGAAAGATGTATTTTTGGGAAGCAACATAAGCTTCCATTCACCAAAACATCCTGGAGAGCCAAGGCACCTCTTGAATTAGTTCATGCAGATATTTACGGGCCAACACAAACTCCATCTATTAAGAAGAAAAGATATTTTCTGCTCTTTGTTGATGATTTTACCAGGATGATGTGGGTGTATTTTCTGGAGCAAAAGTCAGAGGCATTCAACACATTTGTTAAATTCAAGGCTTTTGCTGAGAGACAAAGTGGTCAGAAGTTGAAGATTCTCAGGACAGATTGCGGTGGAGAATTCACTTCTAAAGAATTTAAAAATTATTGCAGCAGTCAAGGAATCAAGAGGGAGCTGACAGTGAGATACACTCCAGAGCAGAACGAGGTTGCTGAAAGTAAGAACCGTACTGTCGTTGAAATGGCTCGGAGTATGCTGAAAGAAAAAGGGCTTCCAAACAAATTATGGGCTGAGGCAGTAAATACTGCAGTCTATATTCTCAATAGAGCACCAACAAAAGCTGTGCTAAACAAAACCCCTTTTGAACCCTGGCACAAGCAAAAGCCACAGGTAAAATCTTTTGAAGTTTTTGGCTGTATTGCCTATTCTCACATTCCATCTCAATTCAGGGAAAAATTTGATGAAAAAGGTGAAAAATATATCTTTATCGGATATAGTGATGAATCGAAGGGGTATTGTCTTCTAAACCCCAAAACTGAAGAATTGCTGATTTCTAGAAATGTAATATTTAATGAGTTGAATGCTTGGAATTGGAAAAGGGAAGAAGTCAAATCTCTCATCTTTTTTGGAGATGCAGATATGCCAGCAAAGGTAACAGAACCAGGTTCTTCAACATTAATTCCGAGCACTGGTCAATCTCCTCAATCTTCACCAAGCTGTCATAATTCTCCTCCAAGTTCTCCAGAATCTACACCAAGGAAAATGTGGTCTCTAACTGACACTATGATGTATGTGACTGTGACTTTCTATTATTGCTGTTGAACCACAGAAGTTTGAAGAAGCTGTGAAAGAAGAAAAATGGGCTCGAGCAATGGATGAAGAAATAAAAGTGATTGAAAAAAACAAGACGTGGGAGCTTGTTGATCGGCCAAAAGAAAAAGACATTATTGGCTTGAAATGGGTCTACAAGACCAAATTTAATGATAATGGCTCAATTCAAAAACATAAAGCTCGATTTGTCGCGAAGGGGTATTCTCAACAACCTGGTATAGATTTCAATGAGACTTTCGCTCCGGTTGCACGTATTGAGACAATCCGTACAATTCTTGCTCTTGCAAGCTCAATTGGAGTTGAAAGTTTATCAACTGGATGTTAAATCGGCGTTTTTGAATAGGGAACTTGTTGATTGATTTGGTCGACTCAAATCAACCAACCGACACCTGTTCTTGATCTAAAAAGAACCTGTATGAAATACACTCACACACAAGAACAGAATAACAAAGATAGTACCACTATGCAACAAACAAATATCACAATTAACAGATCTTTTGAAAAAATAAAAGAAAGTAAAGAGAACAGAGGAAGAGAGACAGATTTATCGTGGTTCAGTCACTAAGGACCTACATCCACGTTGAGCCAGACCGAGCGACTCAATCCACTATATGAACGTTTATTACAAGCCAGAAACTACACAGGATTCAACCTGACTAGCCCTCAAAAGGAGCCCAGAAACCCTAACTATAACACTCAACCAAAAACAAGACCTATTACACAACTAAGCCTGAGATTACAAACCCAGAAATACTCAAGACTTATATCAATAGAATCACCTTTCAACGATCTATCTTTTTCTCTCTATACACTCTTACAAATTCAAAGAAGAGAAGCCTGGAAATCAAGATGTATCCAAGAACAACACAGAGAAAACCTATCTGAGAAATATCAACTAAAACCTAGAAAATCAGAAAAGTGATTTTCTCTCTCTATCGTTACACTTTTATACCCTTATCAGATAAGGTCCAAGTCAGTCAAGAGTAGCGAATCAGATATTGCCATGTCATCAAGAGAATCCTGACTCAGCCTTATCAAGTCGATCTCTGAGAAGTTAAAACGCACCGTTTCACTCAAACCAGATGGGTCACATTGGGAGCATTACAATTTGTGTCTCTTCTGGCTTCAACCATGCTCTTATCATTGGGCTTCCTCTTACTTGCTTTGGGCTTCTGACTTTGGGTCATCAGAATGAATTAGATGGACTAATCTTCACAGAACTAGAGGAAGAAGTCTACGTCGAGCAGCCTCAAGGATATATTGCGTCCTAGTGAGCCATCTCTGTATGTCAAGAGGTATGGTGATCAAGATTTCATCATAGTTTGTCTTTATGTTGATGACTTAATTTATGCCAGCACAAGCTTGAAGATGGCAGAAGTTTTTAAAGTTTCCATGATGAAAGAATATGAAATGTCTGATCTTGGCCTTATGAGATACTTTATTGGAATTCAAGTCAAACAATCCAATGGAAGTATCTTAATTTCACAAGAAAAATATGCAGAAGATTTGTTAAAAAGTTTTCATATGTTAAATTGCAAGTCTGTGGCTACACCAATGGCTTTGAATGAAAAGCTAACCAAATTTGATGGAGCATCAAAGGCCAATGCATCTCAATTTCGAAGTCTTGTGGGATCACTTATTTATCTCATAAATACAAGACCTGACATTGTTCATGCTGTTAGTGTCATTTCTCGATTCATGAATGATCCTAGTCAGCTTCATTTTTCAGCAGCAAAAAGAGTTTTGCGTTATGTCAAAGGGACGAAGAATTTTGGGCTTCATTATGTTAAAGAAGAAGATAATAGCTTAATTGGCTATACGGATAGCGATTGGGCAGGTTTTGTTGACGACAGGAAGAGCACTTCTGGCTATGTATTTTGTCTTGGAACAAAACCAGTCACCTGGTCTTTAAAGAAGTAGAGTACAATTGCCTTATCATCAGCTGAAGCTGAATATATATCTGCAACAACTGCAGCTTATGAGGCAGTTTGGCTCAGAAAATTTTTGAAGGATGTGAAGCAAGGGCAAAAATCTGCTACAGCTATCTATTGTGATAACATGTCTGCTATTGCAATGACAAAAAATCCAATCTTCCACAGCAGATCGAAGCACATCGAGCTCCGTCATCATTTCATCAGAAAGTTGGTTGAAGACAAAGAAATTGAATTGCAATTCTGCAAAACAAATGAATAATTGGCCGATATCTTCACAAAGGCAATATCAGCACAGAAGTTCAGCTACTTCAGAGAAGTATTGAAGATTACAAATTAAGAGGGGATGTTAAAATATCTAATTTGTAATCTGTGAAAATTAATATGCTGTTACATGTGTCTAGATGATCTTGGAATCCTAGTCAAGTCTCTTAGAGAGAAGATAAGATTAAATGTTAGAAATAAATGTTCTTAGATTCTCAAGATTATGTTTAAATATGTATCAGTGCAGCCACTAAAATTATCAGAGAAAAAATTCCAGCAATAAGATATTATCCCCTCTTCAACAATTTCTTTAAGTTACTCTTCTTTTTCACATAAATCTCCAAGCAGCGCCGTCGCCTCCGATGGTGGCATTACATATTGTTGACCAACAGCTGACGCGTCGATATGTAATAGTAGGTATTGCAGTCGAGCCATGTGAACTGACCTCCAAGATCAATCACTACGTTTATAAACTGTGTGGGTGTTCCCATGTCGAGTTCTGTGTAGAATTGGAGTGTTTTTTCATCTCTTTTAATGGGAAATATGAAGGCACGAGGTTTTGGTGGTTTAAATGTACTAGAGGAGACAAGACTGAAGGTAAGAACAATGGTGAAGAAGAAGAAGATGAAGAGATGAAGAGAAGAAGAAACCATTGAGGTGGTGTTAAAGAAGGAGAGTTGATGGACCGTGTGTCTGTTGTAACATTGTGCAGACACTTGTGAGCTGTATGTTGTTAGTCATCAGCACATGTTGCAATACAATTGGCTGGATGGTTCTAAACTTTGTAAATTTTACAATTCTAGACTATTCGTCATCTGTGTATATATAACAGTAAAATACACTGTTGTAATATCTCCAGATCAGAAAATATCAATATCAAACTTATTTCTCCTATTTTACATCCATATTTTCAAAGTGATGGTGAAAGAGACAGTGCAAGGTAGTTGGCTTTTTATAGCACTGGCGAGGGATGCTGATGATGTTATCCATGTTGGATATGATTCAAATTTCCAATGGTTACCTAACGGGATTCACCAATGCGGAGACTTCCTGAAGACGTGGGACACATTTGGAAGTATGAGATCGAGATCGAGATTGAGGGAGGCTTGAAGATCTGAAGAATCGGAGAAACTGAAAACAGCTCAAACCGTTGTTCCGTGCACTGTGAATTTCCACAGCGGCAGGGACAGCGGTCCTATTCCAGTAGGCAACCGTTGTGCATTGCGCTGTGGGAATCGACAACAGTAAGGACATCGGTCGTGTTCCAAGAAGCCTACGCCGTGAGTTGCGCTGTGCATGTGTCACAGTGGTGGAACAGCGGCAGCGGTAGGATAACGATCGTAACAGCGGTCGTGACTTGGTAACGTGGTGCGTGGATCGCGGTTTTCTGAGCAATGTAATTCAAGACGGTTTAGGAAGCGGGTGGCCAACTGCAACTTGAATCGTAGTCAATCTTAAACACGTGTTGAATCAGGAAATATTAAATAGAAAGGGACATAGTTTTGTTTCTAGAAGTTCTTATAGAAAAATGAATTTCTCCTTTACAAGATAACTTGTCATAAATAGGAAATATTATTTATGTGAAATAAGGAAATCTTGTACTTATAGGAGAAGGATTTCCTTTTTGATTTAAACTCTATGTAATTCATATAAATATACCATAATAGCTTGGCTATTGGGTGTGGAGCAAATTAACAATTAATTAGAGAGATCTCAAAGAGAGTATTTGGTGTAATTGAGTTTGGGTTATTAGAGAGAGAAAATCTTGAGAGTGAAGTTGTAACAATTTTCTTCATAGTGGATTGATTTCTTGTCGTCCTGACGGCCGTGGTTTTTTCCCGATTTTGGTTTCCATAGTAAAACTCTTGTGTTGTGTGTATTTGGATTTATTTTCTTCTTTCATCTTAATTCTTTTGCTATTGTTTGTTTGTGATCTATCTGGCAACGCTTCCGCGTAGTGAAGTTTGTGCGCCAATAATCCACTCAACAAGTGATGCTTCGAAGATTTTCACCTTCTTCCCATTAAGTGTCCATTGGAGCTAGTTTATGATCAGAAAAGTGTGGTTATTTCGATCAATATTGTATTAATTTTTGTTTGATAATAAAACAAAAATGGATCGCTATCAACGTGGTTCAAAAGTAAGAACGTTCATTTAATATAACAATATCATAGGTTCAAATATCCATAATATGGTATATATATATATAAAAAAAAAAATCCGGCAAGATGGTTTCCCATGCGAGTCATTATCGTATATTATCTTCTTGTACAACTCCAAATACTTTTGCATTTTGTGTTGTTTAATACCATCTTCTTTAATAAATGTGTACCCATTTAGATAGGATAGTATTAATTTATAATCAGGTTGCAAATTAATAACTTAAAACTATTTATAAAGGCAGGCGCCAATTATGGTATTGAGTTGTATATGTTCTTCAACATTTTAAATATAATGTTAAAATATGTTTGCTCATCATGGCAATGGGTCGGTCATCGGTGTATATTCATTTAAGCGTAAAAACTTGTAGAAATGTGTGTCAATTCGTTTTGACTAATAATATAATTAAAACTTATTTTATAGGTAAAATTAAGGTTGGGAAATATTGTGTGCATCTACAAGAGTGCAACAAGATATAGTATTTAAGTCATGATATGATGGACCATACAAGAAGATCCCCACTATATAATTCAAGTGATCATATCAGTGGCATGGTATATCAGTGTTCTAGAAATCAAATCGGATTAGATGCCCGATTAAGAATTATATGGCTCTGGGCGCTGCGACTAGACACTAGTCGGCCATCCTAGATGGCCGGCTGCCTAGTAGACGACTAGCACCGATTAATACGTGTGAAGAGTCGGAGAGAAACAAGATATGAAATCTTATAAAAGGTGAAATGAAGAGCATGAGATAGAGATTGAGATCGAGAGAAATGTAGAGAGAGATGGAGTGTCTATTGAAATGAGTCAAATGAGAGAGATAGAGAGAGGGAGTAGTTGCACGTTATTTGAGAGAAGAAAATAAGTGATGATGACGTGGACGGGTGAATTAATTGAAGACATGTGATGATGTGAACAAAATTTGTTTAAAAAAAATGAAGTGATATAGTCTGATAGTGGGGAGTGGTGGAAGATGGAAGATGATTGGTTGCTTTTGTTAGTGGGTCTCACCGTCAACAACAATTCTTTTTAAAAATTATTATAAAATGTAAAAGAAAAATAAAAATTCGTGATAATCGACGCCTAGTCCTAGACAGTCTAAATTATTATTATTTGTTTCTATTAAAGCATCTTAAATTCAACATTAAAGCATCTTAATAACTTTTACATCGTTAAAATCTGCCTTCAGACAATCTTAAGAGGTACATGTGGAAGGAAAAAAAAAAAACAGAGTTGCAAATCAACGGTCATGATGAGGGCTTCAAAATAATCTGGTCTGGGAACAGCTTGCGTTGTGTAACAAGAGAGTAGAACTAAATCCTACCACTGAAGATTCAAGATCAAACTCTAAAAAATTGTTCTCCAACTGATACCCTCCTAAAATTATCGAAGTCGTTGGTGTTGATCCACCATCTACGAATCCCAAACACAATACATTTTTCTTCACTTTAACCATCGAATTGGCACCATAAATCCTCCAAGGTGCATTGTTTCCTTTAAACACCAGATCGATAATGGGCACAGCCGGTCCAGTCATAGTGTTTTTGATATTCTCAGAGCTGAAACATGCCCCAAACGGCGCAACAGAACCCACCCTTTTCATCTTCTTAGCTGCAGCCTCCTTCACGAAATCTCCAACCAAAGCCTTGTAAATAGCAGAATGCAAGACTGTGTAATAAGTCATTGTACTTGTTAATAAGAATAAATCGCACACACACAAATCTAATCATAAATAAATAATATGAAAGCAATAAGAAGAAAAAGACAACACCAAAGATTTTACGTGGTTCAGCAATTTGCCTACGTCCACGGAGCGCACCGCACTCAATCCACTATTATAGAGTTGATTACAATCTCTCTGTCTCTCTTTCAGTCTCTCTAAAATTGCTCTCTCTCTCTAGTAATTTTTCTCACACATTACGCACTATTAAATACAATGGGAAATAGTAGTATTTATATGGGAACACTAAGGTAAGCCAAAACCCTAAAGGAGCACTTTTCTTTTTCGCACATGTTTTCCTAAAATTACACAGATTTCGTACCTACCGAGGTCTGGGTCGCGGCTGCAGCCCGCGACCTGGACCGCGGTTCTTCTACTGTCTTCCACCGCTCAGAATACCGCGATGTAGGTACTTGTCTATGCCGCGGTCAACACCGCATATCACCTACTGGAAAACATCGCGTCCTATGCCGCGGTATGTGCACTATGTCCGTACCGCGGTATACACAGCATCAACCTTCTGTAGTTCAACGCTGTGTGTGTCGCGGCTTGGGCTACCTGTCTACGACGCGGTATACGCCGCGCTGCATGCTGTAATCCGTTCCTCAGGCTGATTTCTGGCTTCACAAAACCCAACAATCTCCCACTTGAAGACTGAAACTCAAATAGGCATTCTCCATCCTTCCTTGATGACTTGGTGGATAAATAACGGTGCGCTCATTCCCCACGTCTTCACTCTTGAAGACCCACTGAAGTTGCGCACAACTCCAGTTTCTCAGTAGTGACTGGCTTGGTTAACATGTCAGCCGGATTCTTAGTTCCTGCGATCTTCACTAACTTCAACACTCCTTCTTCGATTAATGACCGAATAAAGTGATAGCGCAGGTCTATATGCTTAGTCCTAGAATGGAACGCCGAATTCTTGGCCAAGTGTATTGCACTCTGACTATCACTGTGCAACACATTCATCACATGATCGAATCCTAATTCAGCTAACAGTCCTTGTAACCATATAAGCTCTTTGCTTGCTTCCGTCGCAGCCACATACTCTGCTTCAGTTGTAGATAATGTTACTATTTTCTGCAACTGAGACACCCAACTAATCGCGGTACTTGCCATTGTGAACACATATCCGGTGGTACTTCTTCTATGATCCACCTCTCCAGCAAAATCTGAATCCACATAACCTTCTAGCTTGAGTCCATCTCTTCTGAAGGTTAAACACTTCTCTGTCGTACCCCGCATATATCTTAGGATCCATTTTACGGCCTCCCAGTGAGACTTGCCTGGATTAGACATATATCTGCTCACAACTCCCACTGCTTGGGAAATATCAGGTCTTGTGCAGGTCATGGCATACATTAGACTTCCAATGGCTGAAGCATAAGGCACTTTAGCCATGAAGTCCTTCTCTTCTTCTGTCTTCGGACTCTGGTCCTTGGACAGCCTGAAATGACTAGCCAAAGGTGTTCTTACTGATTTTGCATCACCCATGCTGAATCTCTGTAACACCTTCCGAACGTACTCTGCTTGTGAAAGCTTCAATGTACCTTCATGTTCATCTCTGCTAATCCTCATTCCAAGAATCTGCTTTGCTGCACCTAAATCCTTCATTTCGAACTCACTCGAGAGTTGCTTCTTCAAATTGTTAATTTCCTCTAAATCTGCACCAGCTACTAACATGTCATCAACATAAAGTAGCAAAATAATAAAGCTTGACTTAACCTTTTTGAAGTAGCAGCAGTGGTCAGCATTGCATCTTAAATAGCCATTGCCTTGCATAAACCCATCAAACTTCTTGTACCACTGTCGGGGAGCTTGTTTTAAACCATACAAGCTCTTCGTCAATTTACATACCAACTCTTCCTTGCCATCTTCCGCAAACCCCTCTGGTTGTTTCATGTATATCTCTTCTTCTAAATCACCATGAAGAAATGCAGTCTTCACATCTAACTGCTCCAGATATAATTCTTTTGCTGCGACAATACTCAACACTAACCGGATCGTAGTTAGTTTAACAACAGGAGAGAAAATTTCAGAGTAGTCAATACCTTCAATTTGTTGAAAACCTTTGACTACTAGTCGTGCCTTGTATCTCTTGGAACCATCATGTTCCTCTTTTATCCGAAACACCCACTTATTCTGTAGGGCTTTCTTTCCTTCAGGTAGCTTGGCTAACTCCCAAGTTTGATTGGATACTAACGACTTCATCTCATCCTTCATTGCAAGCTCCCACTTGCTCGCATCTTCTCCCTGACATGCCTCATCATAGCACTCAGGTTCTCCCGCATCTGTCAGCAACATGTATTGCAAGTACTTCCTATTTGGTGTAGGAGTTCGAGTTGATCTTCTTAATGTACTTTGAGCCTGTGTCACTGGAACATCTCTATGTGGGATAGGTTCTTGAACCTGAGGCTGCACACCTTGCTCTTCGTCATTCTGTTTAATATGTTCCATGATCCCGCTATCCTGTACATCATCCGGCCCAAAATACTCTGGCTCTTCCGGCTCAGACACCTGTGTGTTCCTGTCTTTGTACATGACCCTTTCGTTGAAGACGACATCTCTACTTCTGATCATCTTGCGGTTTTGGTCATCCCACAGCTTGTAACCAAATTCATCTTCTCCATAGCCCACCAAAGTGCACTTCAATGACTTGGCGTCTAACTTACTTCTCGCATGATCACCTACATGTACATAGGAAACACACCCAAACACTTTAAGATGAGAAAGTTTTACCTCTTTCCCAGTCCAGATCTCCTCTGGTATAGCGAGGTCCAAGGGTTTTGATGGTCCTCTATTGATCAAATACGCTGCTGTATTGACTGCTTCTGCCCAGAACTGTTTTGGCAACCCTGAATGTAACCTCATGCTTCTGGCTCTCTCAGTCAATGTCTTGTTCATCCGTTCTGCTATACCATTCTGCTGTGGGGTTCCAGGAACCGTTCTACTGAGCTTTATCCCGCTCTGGTAGCAAAACTTCTTGAACTCATTGTCTTCATATTCTCCACCATTGTCTGAATGCAGCTTTTTAATCTTTAAACCTGTCTCGTTCTCAACCCTAGCTTTCCATCTCTTGAAAACATCAAACACTTCAGACTTGTATTTCAAGAAGTAAACCCATACCTTTCTGGAATGATCGTCGATAAAGGTGACAAAATACTGTTTATCCCCGGTTGACGAGACTGAAGCTGGACCCCAAACATCGGTGTGCACTAGTTCCAGCTTCTCCTTTACCGGTACTCTTCCGGTCTTCTTGAAGCTCACTCGCTTCTGTTTTCCTAATATGCAGCTCTCACAGAAATCAACCTCAACATTCTTCAAATCTGGCAACTTTCCTTTCGAATGCAGACACTTCAGCCCCTGATTACTCATGTGCCCAAACCTCTGGTGCCATAAGTTTGAATCGTCTTTACCTTCCGCCATAGCGATTGAACCACAACCATCTGTGGTTGTATAAAGCGACCCATTCTTATTTCCTCGGGCGATTGTCATGATACCCTTCGAAATCTTCCACTTGTCACCTGTGAAAGTTGTCATGTAGCCATCTGATGCCAGTTGCCCAATAGAGATCAAGTTCTTCCTCAAATCCGGTATGTGCCTCACATTGTCGAGTTTCCAAACTGACCATTTCAGCTGAATCTCCACATCTCCCTTCCCGGTAATATTGCATGCTTGATCGTCACCAAGATACACCTTACCCAAATTTTTGGAGACGTAATTCTCAAACAGTTCCCTGTGAGGTGTGGCATGGAATGACGCTCCTGAATCCAAAACCCAGGACTCCGTCTTGCTTTCCAACGAGCAGATGAGGCAGTCATCTGACTCCTCAGATACATAATTTGCGCTGTTCTTGCCCTTATCCTTCTTCTCAGATCTACACTCATACGAGAAGTGGCCCTTCTTACCACAATTCCAGCACTCTACATCCTTCTTGCTTCGTTGCTGATTTCTCGAATAGTTGACCTGATACCTGGATTTAGATTTTCCTCTTGACTTTGATCTTCCCCGTTGATTCGTGTTTCGATTTCTGTTTCTGCCTTCTCTGCTTTCCACATTCAGTGCTGAAGATGTAGATGCCCCTAATCCCTCTTCACACAACCTGATTTCTTCGGTCATGATCATGTTCACAACCTGTTGGAAGTTCAATTTTTCTTTCCCGAACGAGTTGGCAATTGCCTGACTTGTCATCTTCCAACTTTCTGGCAATTGGGTGAGCATAAATACTGCCATAAACTCCTCATCGAAACCCATAGACAATGAACATAACCCATCCTTCACTTCGTTGAATTGATTCAGAAACTCTTTAAAGTTCTGACTTTCCGCCATCTTCAAGGTTGATAGCTTCTTAACAAGATGAACTTTCCTTACCGCAGAAGGCTGTTCATATAGGTCTGATAGAGTATCCATTAGATCTTTGGCAGTCTGTTGATCCTTTACGTTGAAAGTGACCTGCTTCGTCAAACTGAGACGAATTGCTCACAATGCTTTCCGGTCCAGGAGTTCAAAATCATCATCATCCATATTCTTCGGTTTCCGCTTCTTTGACCAATCTTCGTTGGTCATATCCTTCGGTCTCTCTTTTATCGGCCAGTGTAGATCCTTCTGGTACAGATAATCCTCCATCTGCATCTTCCAGCTGCTGAAATTCGTCCCATTGAATTTCTCAATCTTGTGCATATCCTTTTCTGATTCCATCTCTACGACGAAATCGTTGACTTCGAGAAAACCTAGATTTGTGTATAAAAAAAAAAAATTGTCCCAACCTGGGGCTCTGATACCAATTGTTAAAAAGAATAAATCGCACACACACAAATCTAATCACAAATAAATAATATGAAAGCAATAAGAAGAAAAAGACAACACCAAAGATTTTACGTGGTTCAGCAATTTGCCTACGTCCACGGAGCGCACCGCACTCAATCCACTATTATAGAGTTGATTACAATCTCTCTGTCTCTCTTTCAGTCTCTCTAGAATTGCTCTCTCTCTCTAGTAATTTTTCTCACACATTACGCACTATTAAATACAATGGGAAATAGTAGTATTTATATGGGAACACTAGGGTAAGCCAAAACCCTAAAGGAGCACTTTTCTTTTTCGCACATGTTTTCCTAAAATTACACAGATTTCGTACCTACCGCGGTCTGGGTCGCGGCTGCAGCCCGCGACCTGGACCGCGGTTCTTCTACTGTCTTCCACCGCTCAGAATACCGCGATGTAGGTACTTGTCTATGCCGCGGTCAACACCGCATATCACCTACTGGAAAACATCGCGTCCTATGCCGCGGTATGTGCACTATGTCCGTACCGCGGTCTACACAGCATCAACCTTCTGTAGTTCAACGCTGTGTGTGTCGCGGCTTGGGCTACCTGTCTACGACGCGGTATACGCCGCGCTGCATGCTGTAATCCGTTCCTCAGGCTGATTTCTGGCTTCACAAAACCCAACAGTACTGATCATGGTGCCTCCCTTGCCTTCGTTGTCGATGGACAACAGAGAAGTGTTGAAGGAAATTACTGGTTTCCCATCAACCTTAATACCCTTCACGTCAAGGAAATAGTCTCGAGAAGAAAAGTCTTTTGAATTAAGTGGGGGGCGAGAATGGCCTACAGGATTGATCACAAGTGGTGTTTTGATGTTGAGCAAAGTGGAAGAATCTCCCGTATAATTTATGAAGTAGAAAGGACCCCTGCCAACGAACATTGTCCCAAGGTAAATCTCTGTTGAAGAGGGCAGACACAGAGCAAACTTATTGTGAACAAGCTTGAAAGCAGAGGAGAGCTGTGTAGAGAGTGAAATAGGTGCTCTTCCAAGGCCTAAGATTCCTTTAGTGGGTTTAGCGAGACCAGACAAGAGACCCTTAACTCCACATCCGAAAGTGAAGCGACGCATGACTTCATCATCAACATATACGTTACCATCTGTGAAAGAGACTCCCATGGTGTCTTCTCCTACACCTCCAACTATATACATGTCTGTTTTTGGGTTGTATGAAGAGAGAGCGCATGTGTTTCTTGTGCATCCTGGCCGATGGGGTTTTTCTTTGCAATCAATGCAGTTGGCGCCGTCGCCTCCGATGGTGGCTTTGCATTTTGGTGACGAACAGCGGACGTGGCGATATGTGGAGGAATTGTATTGATCGCAATCGAGCCATGAGAACTGACCTCCGAGATCAATCACTACATATATGTTGTTTGTGGGTGTTCCTATGTCAAGTTCTGTGTAGAATTGGTGTGTTTCTTCATCTCTTCTAATGGGGAATATGAAGGCGTGAAGTTTAGGTGGTTTGGAGGAGACAGAAATGAAGGCGAGAACAATGGTGAAGAAGAAGGATAAGAGATAAAGAGAAGAAGAAGAAGCCATTGAAATGGTGAAAGAGATAGTACAAGCCTACAAGGCAGCTGGCTTTTTATAGAAGAAGAAGCCATTGAAATGGTGAAAGAGATAGTACAAGCCTACAAGGCAGCTGGCTTTTTATAGCACTGGCGCTTCGGACCTGAAGATTTTCTTTTTTATTTAAATCAGTTGTCTAAAAATGGTATCTTAATTTGTGTCTAACCGATCAAATTTGAATATGTATCTACATTTATTAAAGAAGTTGAAAATAAATAATTAAACGTAAACACATATCCCAATTTAGTTGATTAGAAACGAATTAAGACATAATTTTTAAACAACTGATTTAAGTCTGTTTCTTTTCGTTTTCTTCTCATAAAGTGTCCATTCTGGTTAGTCTATGGTTAAAAAAAGGTGGCTGTTCCGATTAATTTTGTATTGATTTTTGGTCGACGATTTAAAAAAATTCTGGCAATTATGTTGGTTTCCCATGTTGTGAGTCATATAATTATCTTCTACAGCATCAAAATCCAAATCTTTTGCATTTTGTATTGTTCAATATCATCTTCATTAATGAATCTACCCCCTCTAATATTAAAATGGATAGTGTTAATGTGGATAGTGCTAATATGTATCTTTACCTATGTTCTAAAGATACCGGTTAACAACCACATTACTATTAAAAAAAAAATTACGATAAGTATTGTAATAACTAATAAGACAATGTTTACATATATTAATATATATTTTTATTTCTCTTTTTTAACAATAAAATAACCCTATTAAAATATGTTTGCTCATTATGGCAAGAAGTCGGTGTATCTTTATTTAAGCTTAAAGCTTGTAGAAATGTGTGTCAATTCGTTTTGATTAATAATATAATTAAAATAAAATTAACGTTGTGCAATACTTTGTGGATCTACAACTGATTCCTGATAAGAGAGACAGTATTTAAGTCGTATGATGGGCTCTCTAAAGAAAAAGTCGTGATGAACCATAAAAAGAAGCTTCCTCCACTGGAATTGATATGGCACGTTAAATTACAAGCAGGCAAGCTGGAAGTGGTGGGATTAATTCGAGGCGGTTTATGTGTATTTTATAAATATATATATATCAGAGATCAGTTTATGTTTTGTAATCGTGAGAATAGATATTTCTCCTTATCCTTATGAGAGTAGATACTAATAGAATATCTTAAATATCTATATTTGAACCGATCGAGAGGATTCCCATGAATAATTTAACAAGAACTTGAAAATGGGTACTTTCAATAAAGGATTAAAGAACCCAAATAACTACTTTTTAATTATCATATGTATTATGTACTAACTCATAATTACTCATTATCATAATTAATTATCTAGTACACTTCTTGAAATTAACCTTCACCTTTAAGTATATAATACAAGTATTTTCTTAAAGGAAGCACTGATGATCAATAAATGAAAGTAGTATTAAACAACTTGAAAACCATCAGCTATGGAGTAAAAAACAATGTTTCAACATGGACCTCCCGTCCACTCCACATGAGTGACATGATGATGGAAAGATTAGCATAATTTATACAGTAAAACATCTATAAATTAATAATGTTAGGTTGTACGAAATTTATTAATTAATAATGTTATTAATTAATCGATAAATTAGAGAACTTAGATGAATCCTTAAATGGAAAAGTCAATATTGGTGAATTTAGGAGTTGGGACGATAATCAAAGGATTGGGTTACCGTTATGAAATTGATGTAAATTACATCTTAAATTATCCCTATGAAAATTGTGCAAGTTCAAAGGTTTTAAGTATAAAATAAATTGTTAAACATCACTGATAAAATGACGAAGTTGAGGATGATATATACAATAGTTTTTGAGCATGTTACGCACAAAGAAAGACTCAAAGTATCAACAACACTTTATAATTTGTTGTTTTGTTGTTGCAGTTTGAGAATTCAATTCCATAACTTGTAGGTGCATTAAGCAAAATTAGAGATGAGATTGAACTATATTTGAATTTCAAGAAAGAAAAAAAAACAACAATAGAGTCATATTTCAAGAAAATATGATAGTAAATTTTGTTTGTAATTTCAACAAATTATTAATTTAAGATATGAATGAGACCATATATTTACATATAGTTTTTATGAAAAAATTTATCTTATCAATTTATCGAAATTATTAATTTATCCCATTGATCTAAGTCAAAATCGGAAAAATTATTATATTATAAAGATTATTAATTTATCGTAGAGTTTCTATGGTATATCTTAAAAAAAAAAATACTTTATGGGCCAAATGGGCCTAAAAGTAATGGGTCAAATGGGCCGATTATAAAGGCCCCACTACTATAAAAATAAGGTTTTATGACACAAAATAATAATGGTTTTTAAAAAAGGGTCAAAAATCTTGATGGTTTTTAAAAACCGTCATAAAGTTATAATGGTTTTTAAAAACCGTCATAAAGTCGTGATGGTTTTTAAAAACCGTCATAAGATTATGACGGTTTTGGTTTGAAAAAACGGTCATAAGATCTTGATGGTTTTTAAAAACCGTCGTAAAAGCATGACAGTTTGTAACCTTCATTATCCATTCGAAAAAATAAATATATTTGACAAACCCTATTTACCCTACACTCTTTTTATCTCTTACATTCTCTCATTGCCGCCTCCAACCCCCCTCATTCTTTTACATTCATAACGTTCTTTGTTTCATAATGTTATTCTTATCATTCACCATATTTTAAGGTATCAATACCACATCTTATTTATTTTCTCCTTATTTTTATGATTCTTTTATTTTTATATATATATATATATATATATATATATTAATTTTCTTCCTACATATTTTGGGTTCTATTTGTATGATTAAGCATTTTTTTGGTTCTTTTTACATTGTTGTTTTTATTTGATTCGTATATATATTTTGTTTTTTTTCTCCTTATTTACATGATTCTTTTACTAATTATATTTTTATTCTTGTTTTATTTTATTTTTCTTACATATTTTGGGTTCTTTTAATTTGATTAAGAACTTTTTTTTTTAATCTTTTTATATGGTTGTTTTTACATGATTCTCATATAGATTCTTGTTTTTTTTTCCTCCCTATTTACATGATTCTTTAACCATATATTTCTTTATTCTTGTTTTTCTTTTCCAACATAATTTGGGTTATATTTGTTTGTTTAAGCATTGTTTTTTTTTTGTTCTTTTTACCTAGTTTTTTGTACTTGATTCTTATATATATTACTGTTTTTTTTCTCCTTATTTACATAATTCTTTTAATATATATTTTTTATTCGTGTTTTATTTTATTTTTCATATATATTACATGGTTGTTTTTACTTGATTCTTATATATATTCTTGTTTTTTTTCTAACTTCTTGTACAATTTTTATGTTGTATTTCTATTTTTTATTCATCTCATTGCAGTTATTTTACACCACTTTTTTTTTGGTGTTTCAATCATTCAGGTTATCAATATGAAGATTATAGCATTGTGTAGAAGCATTTTGTTGAAATCGAAGTACGCTTAAGTGAATTTTGCAACTTGAATTTGTTAGTTAAAATTTTTTATATCTTGTATTTGTTATTAATATTTTTTTTCGTAGTTGTTCATTGTAATAAGATAAACTTTGTTGAATAAATTTTTTGTACTACTTTTATGTAATATTACTTTTTTGTTTCTTGAAGTTCTTTTGTGTAATTTTGTTACTGAATATTTATTTGTATTATATTTTTTTATAATTTTTTGAATTTGATAAAATTAATTGAATTTAAAAAAATTAATTGAATTATACATTCATATAAGCAATTATAAAAATTAATTTTTTTTAATAAACGTTTTAAGTTAATGACGTTTTTGAACCATCATATTTTTATGATGGGTAAAAACCGTTATAAATTAAAACCGTTATAAATTAAAACAATCATAAAACCACTCTTGACGATGGATTCCTTGCTGGTTTTAAACCGTAAAAAATCAACGTTTATGACAGTTTTTACCCATAATAAAACATCATTTTTCTGGTAGTGTCTGCAGAGACATTTAACAGCAGAGAATCATTTCCCGTGAAAGACCAATTATCGACACACGCGCATGGCGCACACACAATATATTCCATAACTAACTTATGGTATCTCAACGTTCACAATTGTAGAGGGTCGTTCTACCGTTAGTGGATTTAGTTAAATTTTAAAGTAGGCCCAAGCAGCCTGGTTTGACTGGTCGAATCAGACTACTTGTCTTCTTCAAAAACCTACAAAAAATACGAAAATAACAGAAGGAAAAAGAAAGAGCTGGTGATGGTGATTTTGGCCTTAGGTATGCTTGGGCTGACCGGAGTAACAGTTTGTACAGAGTTTCGGTACGCTATAGCTTTGGATCAATTAAACGAAAATCAGAATCCCTCTCAAATGGTGTGAGGTTTCATTTATAGGCATGAAGGAGGTTTGATCGTGGTCTGTTGAAGTGAATCCCCGAAATCTCGGTCAGATTTTGTGGGATAATCTTTGACCCATTCAAATTTTTGATCAAGTAAACAGTTAGATAGAGATAAGCGACTAAATCAAACAGTGATTTTGTTTTGGTTCTTTGAGTCGACCCGAACGTTTTGGGCCTGAATCAAATCTGACCTGAAATTATCGATGGGCTCAAGTATTGGGCCTATGAGCCACAACAATCACAATCTGATGCATTACTTGCAGTTTTTTCCACTCAAAATCGCAACCTTCGCTGCTGGTCAGTTTTAATTTATTTGCTTTTAATATGGTTTATCTGATCTCAGTTATAAATTCATCATATTTGTTCATTGTTTGCGCCGAATTCTTGGAAATATCGTATGCTTGTTTTGTTTTGTTTTGTGAATTCGATTTTTATTTAGGGTTTTTTTATTACTATTTATTCTGTTAATGTTTGATTGCCGATCAAGATTGAATCATCCTCGAGTTTCTTTGATGCATTTCCTTGCAAATGATAACTTTGAAACTATGAAGAGTTGTTGAATTTATGGGTATATAAGGCTCCGTCCTGCAGCTGTTTTTTTTTTTTTTTTTTTTTTTCCAAAAACGATTTTGAATTCGCGTTCGTTTAACCGTTTTTCATTTTATTTTTGAAAAACAAAAAAAATTTGAAAAACATAATTAGTGTTAAAAGTGAAAAATTTGAAAAACATCTGAAAGTTGTTTTTCGTTTTTTTTTTGTTTTTCGAAAAAAATTTAACATTAATTATTATTGTTAATTTCTTTTTCTTTTTTCTCTTCGATTGTGAAATCATTTCTCCACTTCTTTCTTCCTCACCTTCTTTCTTCTTCACCTTCTTTCTTCTTTTGTTGTTCGTCGTCGACCAGCTATTCATCTCCGCTCGCCGCCGCCGCCGCCGCCGATCTGGTCGGCTTCGCAGCTTGCCGTCGCCGATCTGGTCTTCTTCTTCTCCCGGTCGCCGTCGATCTGCTATTCTTCAGCTCGTCATCAGATGGTCTTCTTCTTCTTCGTCTTCGTCACCCGCTGTTCGTCGTCGTCTTCGCCGCCGGTTGTTCGTCGTCGTCTTCTTCGCCAGCAGCTGTTCGTCGTCCTGCTCTTCTTCGTCTTCGTCACCCGTTGTTTGTCGTCGTCTTCGCCGCCGGTTGTTCGTCGCCGTCTTCTTCGCCAGCAGCTGTTCGTCGTCCTGCTCTTCTTCGTCGCCGGCTGCTGGTCGTCTTCTTCGTCGCCGGCTGCTGGTTGTGTTGTTGTTAATCTCAGAGCAACTAACAAGCTCTCATGGATCTTCCCAATTCTAGGGAAATTTGAAGAATTTTGGGGTTGGGATTGTGTCATTAACAGAGAAATTGTTTTTGTTAGATAATTGCAAAATTTTCCAATTATTCTACCAGACGCGTTTTTTCCGTTTTTATATTTAAAATACGGTTTTCATATGTGCTACCAGACGCGTTTTTCGGATTTCGAAACTGAAACCAAAAACACTGTTTTCATTTTTTTTTTATTTTCGAAAAACATTCAACGAAAAACGCTTACAGGACGGACCCTAATGAATTGGAAAAACACAATTATTTTGTACGGTGTTTTGCCTATGATTTTTGTTTGGTTTTTCAATTTCGCGGAGACGTGAGAATTCGGTCTAGTGTTGTTAGTTTCTCATGTGAGTCCTATATTATCTTCCAGTATTACTACAAATATTTTTGCATTTTGTGTTGTTTAATATATGTTCTTCAACATTTTAAATCTAATGTTAAAATATGTTTGCTCATTATGGCAATGGGTCGGTATATCTTCATTTAAGCTTAAAAACTTATAGAAATGTGTCAATTCGTTTTGACTAATAATATAATTAAAAATTATTTTATAGATAAAAATTAAGGTTTGGAAATATTTTGTGGGGGTCAAAAAATAAATAGCACTATTTGTGGTGGGTGTTGTGCAAATATCACCACATTACTAATTCATGTTTAAAAGGCACCAATATAGGTGTCCAGACAAAAATACCCCTTCCAAGTGAGTTTTTGTCGTTTTCAAACCTAGTGAGAAAAACCAGAGAGAGAAAACATCTCTTGGAAAAAGAACCGGCGTTGGAAGATCAGTGGTTTTCCGTCTGAAAAAGACGTCGAAGTAACCGGCGGTAGGACAACAGTGTTTATCGGGTGTTCAGACGAGAGCATCTTCAATCGACGGTAAGTTGAGTCAGATTATGTTGTTGATTTTGTTTGTAATAAGTTCATGTTTGATGTTGGTTGGTTGTTGATTAAACTTGTAGATTATGTTTGTTTGTTGATCTGAGAATGGTTGTGGGTTAGGTTAGGGTTTGTAAATCCGTTGAAGATCTGGGTTCCCGAGCTTTTTCAAGGTGATTCCGAGCTTTTTTCAAGCTTATTCGAGCTTTTTAAGAGTTTTTTCCGAGCTTTTTAAAACGTTTTCCGAGCTTTTTCAGGGTTTTCGAGCTTTTTCTGGGTTTTCGAGCTTTTTCAAACTAGTTCCGAGCTTTTTGAAAATGGCCGAGCTTTTTGAAACTATTGTCGAGCTATTTTAAAATGTGGCCGAGCTTTTTAAAACAATTTCCAAGCTTTTTGAAACAGTGCCCGAGATTTTTTAAAAAGCCCGAGCTTTTTTAAACAGTGTCCGAGCTTTTTGAAACTGAGTCCGAGCTTTTTCAAACAGTTGCCGAGCTTTTTTAGACAGTTCGAGCTTGTTAAAACTGAGTCCGAGCTTTTTGAACAGTCCGAACATTTTCAACACGTGTTCGAGCTTTTTGAAAAAATTTCGAGCTTTTTTAAACTGAGTCCGAGCTTTTTGAACAGTCCGAGCATTTTCAACACGTGTCCGAGCTTTTTGAAAAATTTTCCGAGCTTTTTTAAACTGAGTCCGAGCTTGTTAAAACCGAGTCCGAGCTTTTTCAACAGTCCGAGCATTTTCAACACGTGTTCGAGCTTTTTGAAACAGTTTCCGAGCTTTTTGAAAAAAGTTCGAGCTTTTTTAAACTGAGTCCGAGCGTTTTTAAACTGAGTCCGAGCTTTTTGAACAGTCCGAGCATTTTCAACACGTGTTCGAGCTTTTTGAAACAGTTTCCGAGCTTTTTGAAAAAAGTTCGAGCTTTTTTAAACTGAGTCCGAGCTTGTTAAAACCGAGTCCGAGCTTTTTGAAACAGTGTCCGAGCTTTTTCAACAGTCCGAGCGTTTTCAAACTGGTCCCGAGCTTTTTCAAACTGGTCCCGAGCTTTTTCAAACTGTGCCCGAGCTTTTTTTATATGAGTCCGAGCATTTTCCAACTGTGTCCGAGCTTTTTTCACACTGTCCGAGCGTTTTCAATATGAGTCCGAGCTTTTTGAAACTGCTTCTCTGCTATTTTATATTATTATGTCCTAGCCTTTTACAGTTTACTGATGCATTCTTTCTATGAAAATGCAGATGAGTAGTGAACTAAAGGATTTGCTTAAAACTCCAGAGGATGAATGGTACGATGGAAAAATAACTCGGCATGACCATTTCAGCGACCTTAAAGATATCGACGTCGCACTAGACAGTGTACCAGAACAATTCAAGGTCGAAGACCGACGTCGGTATACAGAGTCTTGTTTTGGTCATTTCCTGAGGATGGATCGGGGGATGAAGTTTTCGGGTAGCGTAGTCCATCGACTGCTATTGCGCGAGCTACATCACGATGGGCCGCAGGATGAGATGAGATTTTTGTTAGGTACTCGTTCGGTCCGGTTCTCCAAGGTTGAATTCTGTCTGATCACCGGATTGAAGTTTGGAGTGATTCCCGACACGACGAGGTATGAGATGGTTCAGAACGGGATACAACAACGGTATTTCAATGGTGCAGCTGATGTGGATTATGAACAGCTGAAAGCTGTTCTACGGATGGGTGTATTTGAGGAGCAGTACGATGCTGTGAAGCTGTGCCTCCTTTATATGCTAAACTGGATATTGATGGGGTTGGACGAGAGACAGAAAGTTCCATTATGGCAGATCCGGCTAGTCGAGGACTTGGACGCTTTTGATGCATTCCCGTGGGGTGCCCACGTGTATAGGCAGTCCATTATTGGATTCAAGAATGCCTTAAACGGTCGACGTGTGCGGTATGAGAGACGACAGCATGAAAAGGGCGTTGACGTTCACACGGTGGAGACGTACAACATTTACGGTCTAGCTCACGCACTGTTGGTGAGAATTTAGAATTTGTATCGTTTGAAAACCTGAAATTTTTTTTCCATGAGTTACGGAATAAATGATTGGATTCTGAATAACTTGTTCTTTTACATAGGTATTTGCGTATGAGGTTATCCCCGAGCTTGGGACCCGATTTGGGACACGTAGGGAGATTGAGTTGTCCCCCGTATTCTGAAATGGCAGTTGCAAACTCAACCAAGGTCGGACAAGCTGGACAGAAAAATTTTCTTAGCCAGGGTAAGGATCTATTGTGTTAAAGTGTTTACATATTACGATTATACAAATAGAATGGTCTAACCACGATTTCAGATGTTTGCGAGGACTGCACTGGTGCCGACAGCAGCTGAGAGGGTTGCACGGTACTACGAGGGCATAAATGAGGGAGGCAGTCTATATATGGTTGCCGATGGACACGACGGCTCGGTACCGGATCCCTTACATCATACGACTGCCGGACCCAGTCATACGGAGGGTTCCGACCATGAGTTTGGCGGTGGGAGTCCCCTCAGGCACAGGCCGGATACGGAGGGTTCGGTCCCGGAGTTTGTCGCTGGGAGTCCTCTTAGGCGCAGACAGGTTCGCTTTGCGATGCCCAGTGGAGTACATTCACGAGAAGACGTTGGAGGGCATCGCCAGGTATGTAAAAAATGGTGTAATGCATTATTTATGTTGAAACAAGTGTTGGGTTTTAGTACTGATAATAATGATTTTGTTTCAGGATCGTTTGGAACAAAAAATCCAAGATGTGATGGATGCAGTCGCTGCGTTACGGGAGGATATCCGGAAGAGTGATCGGGAACGGGATAGGCAGCATAGAGAGGTGATGGACTTTCTCCGGGGGCGGTGGGGTTCGACATCACAGTCTGGCAGGGATGGTCCACCCTCCCATGATCAAGACTCTCCCCGTACAGACAGAGACGGAGGGACAGACCCAGCCACCGGACCTACGACGGAGGCTGATGGACCTCAGACACAGGGTCCAACAGCTGGAGATACAGTACGAGACCAGCAGATGCAAGTCCCTGGTGGCACGGATACAGGAGTATTTGGGGAGACAGTTACCCAGGCGATATTAGAGTATCCGCTGCTTATGGAGGTACAGGATGTGGATCCTCCTGTTTATATCCAGGACCACACAGCGGACCCGTTCAGTCCACTGGGTCAGAGTCCCTCCTCCCGTACAGTCCACACTCCTGACCTGACCAGGCGATCCATAGGGAGCACCCCTGCGGTCCATCCGACACCGCTCCCCTCTACTCTATCCAGTCACACCTCACCCCCTAGTGACACTGGCGGTCCATCCCACCGGAGCCCTCGACGTGATCAGCCATTTCAGAGTTCCTCCTCCTAACACCCCCCAATCCACAGTCAGCATAGGCAGCAGCGGATGCGCAAACGAGGCTGGCAGTTGATGAGCCCATACACTGACCCCTGTCGGCCGAAGAGGCCAAGGACACTGCCCATGTCATCAGCACATACATTCAGGCCCGATGGATTGGTAGACGCTGACCAGCTTGCGGCTTACAAAGCCTACAAGAGGAACGTGACGGGGGAATTGTAAGTATTAAAATATTGTGAATTTATTTTGAAACACCTAAGTTAAATTAGTTGTATTCCTAAATAATTGAAAATTACACAGACGTGATGTGGATCTGATGACCCCCGTGCCTGTGACTTGGTTCCACCGGTTGCAAACCAACTTTATGGAGTTGGAGGACACGGTACTTTCCTTACTTTGATTGTCTTTTAAGTTTGTTTAACTTATGGAAGAATACTAACAATGTATAATGTTTATATTGTCAGCATATTGACGCGTACCTGCATATTTTACGGAAGCGTCAACGAGCATTCCCCACTGTCTACATTCAGAGGATGAATCTACTAGATTCTCAGTTCTATGTAAGTGTTTCAAATGTACTGTTTTCACCCGTCTGTTTGTTGTGTTTCATCCTGTTTCTAACGTTTCAGTTCGTTGTCTATTTTCAGTCAATGCTGGAGTTTCAGTGGCGGAGAATCATGCCTCGCGATGCTGTGGGCAAAGCCCCAAAAAACTGGTCTGTGTTGAAGTACAGGTGGTCCCCTGAAGATCTGATGACGGTACGTGGATTGCTCCCGGTAGGGAACCGACCATGGCACGAGGTTGACACGGTGAGCAAAATACAGTTATGGTTTCAATGTGTTTAATTAAAAATTCTTATTTTGACCATAACAATATCTTGAACACTTGGTACAGGTCCTTATTCCGTGCAACGTTGGTGGCCAGCATTGGCTCGTGGCCAGCGTTGACCTTACTGTCGGGAAGATCCACCTGCTAGACCCGTTCAGACAGGAAGTCCCCCTACAGATCAGGAAAGAGCAGGTCGCTCCATTGCGGTGGTTTATACCCTCGATGTTGCATCAGGTGGGGTTTCACGATGCCAGACCAACGGGCGAGGCGAAGTATCAGAAGCGGAATAGGCCCTTTGGGGTAAGCATGGTGTCTACAACACATGTGCCCCAACAGACTAGAGGGTATGACTGTACGAACATCATTTAAACTTTAAGTTTGTTTTATTCAACTTCTATTGTAACGGTTGTTCATGTGCTGAGTCGCAGGGGTAACTGTGGTGCTCATACCTTGAGATTGATGGAGTACGTACTGGCGAACAGGATGACGTTCGACTGGTCAGAAGAAGATATGTGCACCATACGGGAGAAGATGGCTGTGGAGATTTTTTGTAACTCCAAGCCACATTAGATGTTGTAGTTGTCGATGTACAAACAATTATAGTAATGAACTTTCAAATTATAAATTTTTTGTTTAAAATTTAAAGTGTTTTCATTTACAAGTACAACACACGCATTTCATATCATACAATAAAACAAGTAATAATTAACACCCCAACTCAATTAAACAATAAGTATGAACGGCTCGGTTCAATCCTCGGCAGATTCTTTGTGTGGGCACGTCTGTTTGTTATGTCCAACTTGATGACATACGCTACACTTACGACGGTATTCCTCGGGAACAATTCTGCTCGGACCTTCAATAATCAAGGGCGGATTAGAACACCTCCTGCTATTATGACCTGATTGTCCACATCTTCTACACGATTGGGTGGTTGTCCTCTCGGAAGACGATGCATGTCGACCCTCCATCGGGCGACCTGATTGTCTCTTGGTCTTTGGATTTAAAACCACCCGCTCAGCGATGTCGGACGGCACTACCCATGAAGAAGGATGGCCAACAGGCATAATAGGAACTGAGTATGCATCAATAAGTGTCTGTCTCTTGTAGTAGTCCGAACACAGCGATGTGAAATCCAAATTCCGCTCCCTGCAAAACCAATGAAAAAAGTGACAATCACGCTTGCTTAATATAGGGTATAATTTTATACTGTTAATGTACCTTGCCGCTGCGAGTGCGTGAGAACACGGAAACTGATCCATTTGGAATTTGTTGCATGTGCATGTCTTCCGGGCTAAGTCAACAGTCCACTGTTTTCCGGACCGTTTGACAGAGAAAATGTTCCAGTCCACTGGATTGACTGTCATATAACCGCACTTCTCGACCCGTTGTAGCATCACAAGATGTGCTGCGTCGGTCAACTGATGACGCATGGACTGTGCAGCTCGATGTCGATCGTGAAACCAACGCTGTAACATATTCCTAATGAACTCTGCCAATGTCAACATAGGGAGTTGTCGTGCGAATTTAAGGCATGAGTTTATGCACTCTGCAACATTTGTTGTCATCACCCTGAACCTTCGTTGGGGACAGTGTACACGAGACCATTTGTGTGGACCGGCAGATTCAACATAATCGAACGCATTCTTGTGCAGGTTACGTAACTCACCCATGTACCGGTTATATTTGAATTCAGTGTACGCTCTAGCGGCTTTGCCCATTAAGCTGGCAACATCTTTTCTGTGAAATCGCTTCTTCACATTTTCACCAAAGTGCCAACAACATATGGTATGGGTTGCATAAGGGAACACTTTAGAAATCCCTGCTTCAATGCTTGCATGTCGATCGGAAATAAAAACCAGATCATCTATATGACCAAGGGCACCCTTCAAGCAATCCAAAAACCATTCCCATGAAAGGTTGTTTTCGGAGTCGCCGTACCCAAAAGCAATTGGATACACCTGTTCGTTTCCATCTTGGGCAGTTGCAACAAACATTGTACCCCCGAATCTTCCCTTCAAATGGGTACCATCAACTGCAATAACCGGACGCATGCACCTCTGAAAACCTCTAACTGAGGCCCCTAATGACATGAAAAAGTAAAGGAATTTACCGTCGTCAGCGCACTGTAAGTCAGTGATTGTGCCGGGATTTTGTTGTTCCAGCACGTAACCAAAAGACGGCAGTAGTTGGAAGGTTTCTTCATGTGTCCCATAGGTCAGTGACAATGCATAATGCAAGGCTTGATATGCCTTACTGTACATGATTTGGATGCCATACATTGTTTTCATATCGGCGATTATATCCTTGGGACGCATGAGACGACCATCTTGTTGTTGAAGTCTAGGTGCAACCACTTCTCCAATTATAACTGCACTAGCTTGTCGGTGGCGACGGTGAATCTCCTCCAATGGACAACTGTGTTCATTGACAAAACTTCTTACTTGGAAGTACATCCCTTCATCTCTTCTCACCGCTCTTAATTTCCATGTACAGTTGTCAATCAAACAAACAAGATGTAACGTTGTCTTATTGGACCTTTTCACCTTCCATTCGAAGTTTCGCCGCATTGCGAAAAGGCCAACTAGTCTCTTCAGATCCTTTTTTGTCGGAAAGAACTGACCTTTATAAATCATGGATGTAGGTTCTTCTGCTACCAAGGTTGTGCTTCTACCAATCCCAAACGAGTATGAATCTGCTCCGGGAATAACCCACGTTGTGGTATTATCAGAATCATCTGTAGATACATTATGCCGGACCTCGGAAGTACCAGGCATATCTGCTCCGGTGCAACTAACTCCTTCTACACGTCTTCCACGTCTTTCAATTTGGACATGATCTTCATCAGTGTTCTCTACAGGATCTACCAGATCAATATTTGCCTCATTATCCACCTCCTGGTTAGGCCCAAGGTTCGGTTCAGTGTTCTCCTCATTGTACATCTCATTGTATTGCTCATTGTACCGCTCATCATTCATCTCAAATCGACAACCAAACACATCGTCGAATTGAGGTTCACAAACATCTGCATGGTCGACCACTACCGGTTGGACAGCACATATGTTTTCCCCACCTTCAGTGGCACTCCTTTGTGTGAACACTTGGTTGCTACCGCTAGCGGATCCAAATGGTTGGGTATTTTCAGGAGCAGGAATATCATTCCGTATCACATCTCCAGTTGCCCTCTCAATTAGACTAACACATACTTGAGGGATCACCCGATCTTCCCCTAGCATAAACTGAACATCATCGTCATTTCTTACAAATGTGCGACATGTAGCGCCAGGAACGATTGATATTGACTGTAGATCAACATTGTATTTGTTTACATCATACTTCACAACGGTATGCACGATCGACACCAATTCTTCGTAACTCATATTCTTTGACACATACATTCCTTGGTTGTCGGATCCAACAAACCTCTGACTTCCGTCGGGTAACTGCTCCCATCGACCGTTGTAAGATATTACTATTCTCACCCGATTCATTATCCTGTAACATTCATCACCACAAACCATTATAACAAACATAAAAGCTATGGAAAAGGCTCAGAGCCTTTTAAAATAGTTGCCGAGGTTTTTACGAACTTTTTTACAAAGTACATAGCTTTTTTATAAAGTCCGAGCTTTTTTACAAATTCCAGAGATTTTTTACAAATTCCAGAGATTTTTTACAAAAGTCCAGAGCTTTTTTACAAAAGTCCCGAGCTTTTTCACAAAGTCCCGAGCTTTTTCAGAAAGTCCCGAGCTTTTTTACAAAAGTCCCGAGCTTTTTCACAAAGTCCCGAGCTTTTTTACAAAAATCTCGAGCTTTTTCACAAAGTCCCGAGCTTTTTTACAAAAGTCCCGAGCTTTTTCAGAAAGTCCCGAGCTTTTTCAGAAAGTCCCGAGCTTTTTTACAAAGTCCCGAGCTTTTTCACAAAGTCCCGAGCTTTTTTACAAAAGTCCCGAGCTTTTTCACAAAGTCCCGAGCTTTTTTACAAAAGTCTCGAGCTTTTTCACAAAGTCCCGAGCTTTTTTACAAAGTCTCGAGCTTTTTTCATGTCTCCGAGCTTGTTTTCTAAAGGCTCGAGCCTTTTGTCCAAAGGCTCGAGCTTTTTCAAACATGCTCCGAGTTTTTTCAAACAGTGTCCGAGCTTTTTAAAACAGGGTCCGAGCATTTTCAAACAGGCTCCGAGCTTTTTATTAACAGGTTCGGAGATTCAAATTTCACAGATTCAATATTCACAAAACCAGTTTCATGTTTACAAAAGGAACGTTTAAAAAAATGAAGGATCAAAAACAGTATTTCAGTCAAACATATTACCTTGTTGTGCTTACTGAAGAACGTTGAGTAGAGTAGTTTTGAAATTTATTGTAGACAGAGAAAGAGAGGAGTTCCTGCCTTCAGCGTTTCAAGTGTGGAGATGGAAGTAAAGACACAATTATAAATTCATTATTTAAGGGCAATTTTGGTAGTTCACCAAAATAGGTGCCTTTTAAACATAAGTTATTAAACCGGTGACGTTGGTGCAACAGCGAGACAAAAAGGTGACATTTCTCACCATTTGCACATATTTTGTGCATCTACAAGAGTGACAAGAATGTATAGTATTTAAGTCATATATACGATGGACCATACAAGAGCTCCCCACTATAGAATTCAAGTGATCATATCAGTGGCACATTAAATTACAGGCAGGCAAGCATGCCAAGCAAGCAAGTGGCATTTGACCATACTTGTTTACTAATTAGGCCACGTTGTTCGAGATATATATCATTCCCGTGAATAATTTAACAAGAAGAGCTTCAATAAAGAATTAAATAACTTGAATCACTAGGCAACTTCAGATTATATGTACCAATATATACAAGTATTTTCTTAAAGGGGTTGTACAGATCAATTAAGGAAGCTAGTATTAACTATTAAACTTTATCTTTGGAGTCAAAAATAATTAATAATGTATCAACATGTGATCCTACCTGATGGAAAAATTAGTATAAAAATGTCTTAGTGTGTTAGATAGGTATACGATGATCTTCTCACTTACATCATACATAGATCATAATTCATTGCAAATCAGATGGATGTAACCTTATGCACAATATATATATATATATATATATATATATATATATATATATGTGTGTGTGTGTGATATGAATTAAAAGAGCATGATATATACTTAGTTTAGTAAAATTTCATTATTATTTAACCTCAGAGAATATATTATTTCCCGTGAAAGACCAATTAGTTAGGGAGTAATACTAGATTTTTCAATTTTTTTTCCAAAAAACTTCTCAAATCATGTTGATATGTAAATTGTCAACATCTTATAAATCATAGTTTATATGGTGATGGCTGTGATGGTAACAACTCACATGTCAACATGATTTGGAAAAAAAATTGGGAACTAATATTCCAACGAGCTAACTAGCTTGTAATATGTTAACATTTCGGCATTTCTCATGTCTCAGTGGTACTATATATTCTATTTGAGATTTAAAATATTTCTTAATGTGTGTTTGATATGGTTTTGTATGGATCAAAAGCGTTTTTTTAATGTTAAAAGCTATTTTGAAGTTTTTTTAAATTGTTTGACAAAACTCAAAACAGCATTTTTAATGTATGAATTGTCTCAATTACCCTTTATAAAATCTATTTTATGTCTATTTAGAGAAGCCCAAAATTTAGGTTTTTCCAAAAAGTTTTTTTTAAGCTTTTTTAAAACATATGAATTGTCACAAATACTCATACAACTCTTTTATTATAAATACATTGTCAACACCCTTTTTGTAACCAAAAGTCATTTTAAAAAATATATTGTGAACACTTTTTTTTTTGTAATTTACACAACCAAAAACCTTTTTTTATTAGAAGTTCTACTCATTAGAAGTTCTATACAAAAAGATTCACTCTAGAAGCTGTCTTTAAAATGCCATACACTCATAAAGAAATTTAACATTGTGATCGAGAGCTTGAATGTTGAAACAATTAATTATATATATATGTAGCAAATTAACCACCAAGGCACCAAGCGGCAATCAGTTACAAAGAATTTGCTTATTTGAATATGAATATTGTATAATGGCATTTTTTTTTAATTTAATATGAAATCAACAGTCAAGTAGTCAACACTTGTTGCATGTGTTATGTGTATTAAGATAAAAACTGATTTTATTTGTTTTTATTTAATAAAAGCACCTTAAATTCAACATTGAAGCATCTTAATAACTTATTAACTTGTACAATCTTATTTAGAAAGGATCGGCTGGATTGGATGGCTATCATCATGTTGGTTTCCCACGTGACATATTATCGGACTTCTACTGCCAAAATCTTCTGCATTTTTGTGTTGTTTAATACCATCTTCAGTAATGAATCTTGTACTCATTTGTTGAGATATAATAATTAATGGTTTAAATCTAATGTTAAAATATATGTGCGCGCCCATTATGGGATTTATGGCAATGAGTCAGTGTTTATCCTAATATAAGCTTAAAGCTTATAGTAATGTGTGGCAGCTGTTCATTTTGATTAATAATATAATTAAAATTAAAGGTCTAATAATCAACTCTATCTTCTCTAGATGAGCTTATTGGGGGCCAACATGATGCCAATTAATAGATAAATTAAGGTTGAAAAATATTGTGTGTATCTACAAGTGCGACAAGAGACAGAATTTAAGTCATCATGTTCCATTGTTTTGTCATGATTTTTAGAGTCTAAACTAGATTATAATTAGTAGAGATAACAATATGGGTCACTACCTATGAATCTGAAGAAAATTAACAAGTTTGGGTTTACCCATTTAACTTGTTTAATAAATGGATGATTTCGAATTTTTTAACAGATTGACACATATATTAGGATTAAATTTGTAATTTTAAATTAATTTGAAGATACAGTGCTTATAATTTGACTCATAGTATATATGATACTATTGAAACCCTAAAACCTAAACTTAACTTCATTCTCTGATCTATATCTAGACTCCATTTAATTACGGTTGATTTTTAATAATTGTTTTTAATAGGTTTAAAATTTTTAATATAATGTATTAAACAAGTTGTAAACATGTTACAAAGTCAAACGGGTCAAAATTTGATACGAGTCGACATGACATTATTATTAAATAGGTTAGATGAGTCATTTCGGGTTGGATAAAAAATTAATCTGAGTATGGGTAAAACACGAACACGAATTGTAAGCTCTTATTAATTAGCTATTAAGTTGTATATTAATCATCCATATTCCATGAATACATGCTTCTTCTTTTTTGAAGTATTAATTACACCATGGATACATGCATTTAGGAATGTTATATAGTTTAACTCGCTGATGGATTTTGATCCATTTCTTAACTGTGCTAATAAAAACGATTAAGAATTTTGATACCAAAGAAATTATACATTAAAACTGATTTTATTTGTTTTTATTCAATAAAGAAACCGTAAATTCAACATTAAAGTATCTTAATAACTTTTACATTGTTAAACTCTGCCTTTAGACAATGTGTACATCTGAAGGAAAAAAAAAAGAGAGTTGCAAATCACCAGTCTTGATAGGCCTTCAAAATATTCTGCTCTGGGAACAGGTTGCGTAGTGTAACAAGAGAGAAGAGCTAAATCCTACCATTGAAGATTCAAGATCAAACTCTAAAAGATTGTTCTCCAACTGATGCCCTCCTAAAATTATTGAAGTTATTGGTGTCGATCCACCATCTACGAATCCCAAGCACAATACATTTTTATTCACTTTGACCATCGAATTAGCACCGTAAATCCTCCAAGGTGCATTGTTTCCTTTAACCACCAGATCGATAATCGGCACTGCCGGTCCAGTCATATTGTTTTTGATGTTCTCAGAGCTGAAACATGCCCCAAATGGCGCCACTGAACCCACCCTTTTCATCTTCTTAGCTGCAGCCTCGTTCACAAACTCAGTAACCAGAGCCTTGTAAATAGCAGAATGTAGAACCGTGTAATAAGTCATTGTACTGATCATGGTGCCTCCTTTGCCTTCGTTGTCAATGGACAACAGAGAAGTGTTGAAGGAAATTACTGGTTTCCCATCAACCTTGATGCCCTTCACGTCAATGAAATACTCTGGAGAAGAAAAGTCTTTTGAATTAAGTAGGGGACGAGGATAGCTTACAGGATTGATCACAAGTGGTGTTTTGATAAGCAAATTAGAAGCATCTCCCATATAATTTACGAAGTAGTAAGGACCGCCGCCAACGAATATGTCTCCAGAGTAAACCTGTCTTGGAGAGGGGAGACACAGAGCAAACTTATTTTGAACCAACTTGAATGCAGAGGAGAACTGTGTAGACAGTGAACTAGGTGTTCTTCCGAGGCCTAAGATTCCTTTAGTGGGTTTAGCGAGACCAGACAAGAGACCTTTAACTCCACATCCGAAAGTGAAGCGACGCATGTCTTCATCAGTAAGATACACGTAACCATCTGTGGAAGAGACTCTCATGGTGTCTTCTCCTACACCTCCAACTTTATACATGTTTGTTTTGGGGTTGTACGAAGAGAGAGCGCATGTGTTTCTTGTGCATCCTGGCCGATGGGGTTTTTCTTTGCAATCAATGCAGCTGGCGCCGTCCCCTCCGATGGTGGCTTTGCATTTTGGTGACCAACAGCGGACGTGACGATATGTGGAGGAATTGTATTGATCGCAATCGAGCCATGAGAACTGACCTCCAAGATCAATCACTACATCTATCCTGTTTGTGGTTCCCATGTCAAGTTCTGTGTAGAATTGGTGTGTTTTTTCATCTCTTTTAATGGGGAATATGAAGACGCGAGGTTTAGGTGGTTTAAATGTACCGGATGAGACAGAAATGAAGGCGAGAACAATGGTGAAGAAGAAGGATAAGAGATGAAGAGAAGAAGAAGAAGAAGAAGCCATTGAAATGGTGAAAGAGATAGTACAAGGCAGCTGGCTTTTTATAGCACTAGCGGCTTAACGGGTAAGATTTTCTTTTCTCCCCATTAGTGCCAATTCTGGCTAGTCTATGGTCAGAAAAAGGTGGCTATTCCGATTAATTTTGTAATCATTTTTGTTCTACGATTTTAAACAAAAATTCTGGCAATTATGTTGGATTCCCATGTGAGTCATATAATTATCTTCTATAGCATCAAAGTCAAATCTTTTGCATTTTGTGTTGTTTAATATCATCTTCATTAATGAATCTACACCCTCCAATATTAAAATATGTTTGCTCATTATGGCAAGAAGTCGGTGTATCTTTATTTGAACTCAAAGCTTATAGAAACGTGTGTCAATTCGTTTTGATTAATAATATAATTAAAATAAGTGGAAATTGTTAAAAATTGACCAAATCAAACATGGTAAATTCGTTTTTAATTACGAAACTTTAATTGTTAATAACCATATTTTGAAAAAAAAAATCAGTGTATATCGATAAATTACCAAGATACCCCCAAATTAATATTTCTATTTTCTTTTGTTTTTTTTTCACTGTCTTCTTCTTGCTCCTCTGTTCTTCTTCATCATCGTATTTGTTCTTCATCACCGTCCTGCAAATCGAACACCAATGGCAGCATCATTGTTGTTCTTGCAAATCGACTAACTAGAGGATGGTTTGATATCATAAACTCGTTGAACATTTCACGAAGTGAATAAAGAAAAACTTTTCCGATTTGCTCTAAATCGGTAAATATCATTCATTTGTTCATCAATTGAGTTGCAAACAGTTACTTTAACATAGTTTTAGCTTTAATGCGTCAATTATGTGTGTTTTTGTGAAGAATCGATTTCAATAAAGTTCCCAGTTTTTTCCAGAAGATTTCAAGTTTCACGGGTTCGAAAACTTGAAATCTTCTGTTAAAACTCGGAATGTAGACAAAACTTGAAATCCTCTATAAAAACTCGAAATATTGACAAAACTTGAAATGTTCTATAAAAACTTGAAATGTTGACGAAAAACTTGAAATTTTGAAACTTGAAATGTTGAAACTCGCATGTTTTGTGATCGACATATCAAGTTTCAAAATTTCAAGTTTTTCGTCAAGATTTTGAGTTTTTATAGAAGATTTCAAGTTTTGTCAACATTCTGAGTTTTACAGTAGATTTCAAGTTTTAACAGAAGATTTCAAGTTTTCAAACCCGTGAAACTTGAAATCTTCTGGAAAAAACTTGAAACTTTATTTCATTCGATTCTTCACAAAAATGATCCAATAACGCTAAAACTATGTTAAAATAATTGTTTACAACTCAATTAATGAACAAATGATTGATATTTATACAACTTAAACCGATTTAGAGCAATCGGAACAATGATTGGAATTCGATCATGAAGAAAGAACATTGAAGCAAAAAGAAGAACGAATAGAGAAGCAAGAAAAACCATCAGAATTTGATCATTGGTGTTCGATTTATAGGAACAACGATCGGAATTTGATCCTGAAAGAGAGAGTTAGCGAACTAGGCGAAGATTTTGTCGAGATAGAAAGGAGAAAAAAGAGAGAGAGGGAGAGGGAGAGAGAGGGAGAGAGAGAGAGAGAGAGAGAGAGAGAGAGAGAGAGAGAGAGTGTGTGTGTGTGTGTGTGTGTGTGTGTGTGTGTGTGTGTTTGGGGATGGTTTATAAATAAGAACATTCAAATAATTTCTTAAAAATATGGTTATTAACAATTAAAATTTCATATGTGATAATAAAAGAAATTCTAATATTTTGGAAGGCTAGTTTTAGTTTTCTCTCTTAAAATAAAAGAATGTTGTGAAATATTTTGTGGATCTACAAGTGATAACCGATAAGAGGGACAGTATGTAAGTCATATGTTGGGCTCTCTAAAGAAAAAGATAGAGAAAGTCGTGATGAACCATAAAAAGAAGCTTCCCCCCACTATAAGTGATATGGCACGTTAAATTACAGGCAGGCAGCTGAGAAGTGGTGGGATTAATTCGAGGTGTATCATGTGTATTATATATATAGTCTTTTCTCCTCAGTACGCACTGATATAAAATACATCAATATATTGTATGTGAGCTATAGATTATGGATAAGCACTGACAAGTGCATATATCATTGCATAGTACGCACTGAGATGAAAAGTTACATATATATATGAGTTTTCTTTTTAGTATCGTTGGAATTATGGATGGTAACGGGTCAGCTTCGGGCTGGTTTTGTGAAATCCACACCAACACTCTTGAAAATTTACCTCACCCACGCCCGTCCGCGAACCCGCGTAGGCAAGCGGGTTCGGGTGCGGGTTTGCACCCGCGGGTTTAGGCTGCACCCATACCCTCATCCGTGAACCCGCAAACCAATGCAGGTTCCCGGGTTGATGCTTCACCAGCGGGGTACCCATAAACCCGCGAACCCGCGATTTGTCACTTGTAAATTTCCACATGTAATCACTAATCACCTGCTTTGTACTTGATTAATTGAATTGAACTTCTATCTCTAATTCCCTACTCGATACATTTACAAAACAATAATAACCAAAAAAATAAAATGACCAAAAATAATTCAAAATTCCATAATTTAAGGGTTCTAACTTCTTAATCCATTAGTAGTTAAGTACATAATCTATAAATTCATAATATATAAGTCCATGAAAATTTGGTAGGATTTCATACTTTCATGTTTTGACTTTTGACTTTTATTTTATTTTCTTAATCAAAACGACATAGACATATAGTTTCAAATACATGATATTTTATTCATGTGGGTTCACCCGCGAGTCCGTTTTCCTCGCCCACACCTGCACCCGCACCCACCGGGTTTTTATTTAAACTGATTCACAAATTCGCGGGTCGTAAATTCTCCACCAAAATCCGACCCTCCAGAGTCGGGTTCGAACAGGTACTCGCGGGTGCGGGTCAAATTACCATCCCTAGTTGAAATAGATATTTCTCCTTCTAAAAATAGATATTAATAGATTGACCTAAATATCTATATTTAAACCGTTGGAGAGGATTCATGAATAATTTAACAAGAACATGAAATTGGGAACTTCAATAAAGGATTAAATAACCCGTATAACTACCTTTTATCGTATGTATTATGTACCAACTCGTAATTACTCATTATCATAATTAATTATCTAGTACACTTCTTGAAATTAATCTTCACCTTTAAGTATATAATACAAGTATTTTCTTAAAGGAAGCACTGATGATCAATAAATGAAAGTAGTATTAAACAACTTGAAAAACATCAGCTATGGAGTAAAAAACAATGTTTCAACATGTGAACCTCCCGTCCACTCCACATGATGATGGAAAGATTAGCATAATTTATATAGTAAAACATCTATAAATTAATAATGTTGGGCCGTTTAAAATTTATTAATTAATAGAGTTATTAATTAATCAATATATTAATAATTTATTAATTTATAGAGTGTATTTTTAAATGACCTTAGAGAACTTAGATGAATCCGTAGATGGAAAAGTCAATATTGGTGAACTTAAGATGATAATCAAAGGATTGGGTTACCGTGATGAAATTGTTGTAAATTACATCTTAGATTATCCTGATGAAAATTGTGCAAGTTCAAAGGTTTTAAGTATAAAACAAATTGTTGAACATCACTAATAAGATAACGAAGCTGAGAATGATATATACAACACCTTTAGAGCATGTTACGCACTTACGCGTAAAGAAACACTCAAAGTATCGGCAATACTTCATAATTTGTTGTTGCAATTTGAGAATTCAATTCCATAACTTGTATGTGCATTAAGAAAAATTAGAGATGAGATTCAACTATATTTTAATTTCAAAAAAAAAAAGCAACAATAGAGTCATATTTTAAAAAAATATGATAGTAAATTTTATTTATAATTTCCACAGATTATTAATTTAAGATATAAATGAGATCACAGATTTATATAGGGGTTTCTTTTGAAAACTATTATCTTCTCAATTTATCGAGTATTAATTTAAGAAGTTTCTACCGTATATCTTTCCAAAAACCAAATACTTTCTGGGCCAAATGGGCTTACAAGTAATGGATCAATGGGCCGACTGTAAAGGTCTGCAGAGACATTTAACCGCAGAGAATCATTTCCCGCGAAAGACCAATTATCGACACACGCTCACGGCGCACACACAATATATTCAATAACTAACTTATGGTATCTCAACGTTCACAATCACAATCTGATGCATTACTTGCAGTTTTTTCCACTCAAAATCGCAACCTTCGCTGCTGGTCAGTTTTAATTTATTTGCTTTTAATATGGTTTATCTGATCTCAGTTATAAATTCATAAAATTTGTTCATTGTTTGCGTCGAATTCTTGGAAATATCGTATGCTTGTTTTGTTTTGTTTTGTGAATTCGATTTTCATTTAGGTTTTTTTTATTATTATTATTTATGCTGTTAATGTTTGATTGCCGATCAAGATTGAATCATCCTCGAGTTTCTTTGATGCATTTCCTTGCAAATGATAATTTTGAAACTATGAAGAGTTGTTGAATTTATGGGTATATAATGAATTGGAGAAACACAATTATTTTGTACTGTGTTTTGCCTATGATTTTGTTTGATTTTTCAATTTGTCGGAGACGTGAGAATGCAGTCTAGTGTTGTTAGTGTTAAATCCATTTAGAACCTGGTGTAAATTATGGAAATTCGACTTTATTGCAGCTTAAATATCTGTTTTGAAAGGAAATTAAAGAGAAAAAAGAGGAGTTGAAAGTTTTCATCTTACCGGTGATGGCTCAGTTTGATGATGCCTTTCGGAAGCAAATAGCATCACTTGTACGCGTTTTGAATGTGTCGGTGTGCTTGAGGGATGACAAGGTTCCTTGCGAAATTGAAGAGGTAATTGATAATATGTTGTTTATATAACATCTTTGAAATTTGCTTTGCTTTCACCGAGTTCTTTTTGATCTCATATAGGGTCTGTTCTTGGGTTCTATGGGAGCAGCTAGTTATAAGGATGGACTGAAAAGCAGGAATGTCACACACGTCTTAACAGTATCTAATTCTTTGTCTCCTGCGCATCCCAATGATTTTGTATATAAAGTTGTTGCAGGTATGATGGATTTTTCTTACATTTGGATTAATTTTTTTTTTTTTTTTTTTTTTGCTTTCATATTGAAGAAAAGAAACATTTGCAATTCCACATTTCAAACTGCATTTTCTTGAAGCTGTTCTGTTTTCATTTTCTTAATGCTGTTGATCTTTAATGCTGCTTTTATATTTGTTTTCGGCTATATATTTCTTCTTTAACTAGTATCTGTAATAACTTGGCGGTTTTATTTACAAAATAGTCGCAGACAGAGAAGACACAAATTTATCACAGTACTTTGATGAGTGTATTGATTTTATTGACGATGCTAAAAGACAGGGTGGTGGTGTATTGGTTCATTGCTTTGTGGGAAGATCCAGAAGGTGATTTATCTGTTTCTATACTATTTTCTTCTTGCATTTGTTCTTTTCTGAACAGTGATGATATAGACATCGAAACAAAAAAAAAAAAAAAAAGATTGAAAGATTGATAATTTAGTTCCCTTAAAATAACCCATTAAGAGTTAGTGTGGATTTTAAATGTCAGATCAGTGTTCCTCATTTTTGTCTAGTCCTTTATATACTGCTGAATTTTGGTGTGATTTTTAAGTATATGGATGGGATGAGTGACATTTTTATATTTAGTTGCCTTTTCTGGTGTCGTTATTCTTTTTAACTTACTAAACCAATTTTCTGTGTGGCCTCTGCCACCAAAGACAACTCTGACATTTTAGGATGAGAAGCCTATATTATAGAAGGCATTTTTGTTTCTTCCAAGTTGGATGTATCCCAACTCAAACGCATCTGAAATTCTGAAACATTAAATGCTTAAACCGTTGTGCACACTACAGATTACAGATAGTGAATTTCCAATTCTAATTGCAAACTTTAAGGAGCAATGGTGTGTTTGTCACTTGCTGTCCATGTCAAACAAATAAATAAATTTACATTGTATACTTGTGCATGTATATGTGAAGGCACAGATTTAATGGTTGATGTGGAATTAACATTTCTTAATATAACTCTGTTAATTTGCTGTTATGGTGTTGCTTGGTGCAAATAATAGGGAGGAAAATAATGGAACAAAGATGCAGTGCTAATAAAATGCATACTGCATTTATTATTGGTTTTTTTCCGAGAATCATGATATGATATTTATATGGTTGGAACTCAGAAGATGATTAGTTGTTATCTTCATTTGTATCATCACTTTTGTTTTCACATTTTCAACAGCTTAAATTTTTACATTGTACACTGAAAAAATAAATACTTCTAAGACGTTATTTTTTTTCTTTTTCAAGTATTTGAAATTGAAAACTGGGTTGAAGGTATATTAATTGACTTTTCCTGCCTTTTCAGTGTGACTATTATTCTTGCTTACTTGATGAAGAAACGTGGTATGAGTTTTTCCGAAGCTCTGGAACATGTGAAAAGCAGACGACCTCAGGCTTCTCCAAATTCAGGTTTTATTTCACAATTGAAGGAGTTGGAGAAATCTCTTCAAGGTATTCCCACAGCTTGAAGTAGTGCCCTCTTGAAGCATCATAACTTCAAATAAGGAAGTAGATATCTAAATAAATTAGAAAAAAGAAAAAAGAACATCTATCATAAAATTATTGCATCCTTGAAAATATACTTATTTGATTGTACTTGACTCGGAAATGTCATGTTACAACTATATCACAGTAGAGTTCATTTCCCAACTACTTCTATCTTTAACTTGTTATACTAGTCTTGTATGCACGCTACCGCAAGATTTTTGTTCGTAGACAAACACCAGATACCGAAGATTGCGACCCTAAAGAGATCTGGATGCAATTAAATTGTATATGTGTTGTTTGTGAATTTAATGAACGTTTCTGTTTACTGTATCTCGTAATTTATGAGATAAGAGCATATCCGTGTTTGAATGTCTCTTTGCATGTACAAATCTACTAACAGAAGTGCATAACTTCATATTTTTAATGTAAATATGTGCATTATTTTCCAAATGTCAGACAAGGTTGGACATAAATATGTTTTGTTCCCAAATTTCCAGAAATTAGAATGGGAGCAAATTCCGATTTCCAATTCAGGTGAATGCTGTCCGTTTGAAAGGGAAAAACTTGTATGCTTTTCTCTTCCGGAACTTAATAGAACAAAAATGTGATTTTATGTGTCAAATGAAGTATTCAGCATATCAAACACTTGCTTGATGAAAAATTGTTTATGGTCATGTAAGATTACAATAATTTTGTATGAACGCTTAGACTGTCATAGTGTCATTAGCCTCACCTGATCATATCTGTCCTACTCTTGCAGGTGGTAAATAAAGTTGCAAGCTTCCTCAGTCCAACAAATATCGTTTCTTTTCGAAGCTAATACAGTTTGTGATCGCAGTTTCTGCTTCGATGGAAACTTCATCACTATTTCCTCAATTTCTTTTCTCAATATTTTTGTCAATTTGGTTATACACAATATTGTTTCAGTACATAGCCTATGAATATATATGTGAAGACAATTACTTTTTGTTTCTTCTTGAAGGAAGGATATATGACAACAATATATAGAAGGTGTATACATGAAAAGGCTTAGCATTGCAGATTCATTGGTCTTATTATGGCAAATGCTGCTTCTTTGCATCATTAAAGGATAATCCGAACTCCGAAGGACGAATCATAAAAACTTGTGAGACTATGACTTTGAAGGAAAGAAAGTTTATAATTTAATTTGGCACATCGATCTTCTTTTAACTCAAATGGTGAGAAGTCAGTCAAGTCTCACATTACGTATTTTATAAGTATGTGTTGAGAGTTTTATTTCCGAAGTTGTGAGAGTAAATATTTCTTGTTATGGAAGTAGATATCTGAATACCTTTGAGCCGGCTTACAAGACATATTACATTTATTCATGATAAGATTGATTATGGTTTATGGATATAGTACTTCTTAATTTCTCTTTGGTTTAGTTTTACTAATAGCACTTCTTTTGAATGAGTATCAATTATTAATCCATAATACACAACTTGTTTGTTTGATGTATAAAGACAAAAACAAAGTAAATAAATACTCAAATTTCATCCTAAACAGATTTGGATCCCATATCTAATCAAAATTCATGATGAAGATCAAGTTATGGTAGCACTGTATAAATCAAGTTGTTGTCACTGTATAAATCATGATGTTGACAACAACTTGATTTATACAATTTCATCAATCACTTATGATGAAGGAAATTGCTTAATTTATGTGATTTGACCGATCATAGAGATGATTAAGGCATATTGTTTGGTGATTGTGACTGCTCCATTTCTACATGTAAATGTAGCTCCAAATTCTTATCAAATTGTGCGTTTCTTTCGGGTAAAACCATGTTTTTAACCTTTAAATCAAGTTGTGCAGGTCAAAATTGGGTTTGGAGCTTAATGGTGTTGAATGGAGTTGAAGTGGAGCACAAAAAACTCAAGTAACCAAAACAGACGCAATAGCGACCTCAAGGTGATCTGGAGGTCACCCCAAGGTCGCTATCCTCTCTGCTCAAGAAATTCCCCACCAGACGCAATAGCGACCTCAAGGTGACCTCAAAGCGACCTCCAGGTCACTTCAGCCAAAGTTGCCCAAAAGACTTCTCTTTTTAGATAGAGAGCAAAACGACCTCAGGGCGACCTCACCCAGGTCGCCCATTTGCCCAGAAAAAGTATAAAATTAGAAAAATGACATTTTTTCCCCTACCCTAATTCACTCTTCTATATATTTCCTTTCCATTTTCAGACCTAACACGACTCTCTACCTAAAAATTCTCTCAACCTTCATCCTTTCATCTTCCTAAAATACAACACACACATCTCCCAAGAAAACTACCAAGACACCACATTTCCCTACAATCCAAAGCCTTGATCACTTCCATCCACCAATCCATCTTTTCTTTATATTTTTGAGCAAAAGAGAGTTGAAGACAACAAGAAGGAGAAGAAGAAGAAGAATCAATCAAAGGAGGAGACTTGCCATCTAGTTTTCTCTAAACTCTTTCTCTTTTACATTTTGTTGTAGAGCCATGTATTTATGCTCATATATGTTGTGGATGGCTCTAGTTTGTAACATGAACTAAATCTTCTCTTGCTAAGACTTGATGAAACCAAACCATTGATTTTATCTTTATAGACTACTCTTTTATTCATTTATGTCTTGTGTTATGTATGGATGTTTTTAAATACTTAATGCTTTGGCTAGATTGATTACCTTGTGAATGATTTTTGGTGGTGTGTTATGGACCGAGGGGTGATGCACACCACATGTTTGATGAAATGTCCACTATATATGTCTAGTAAGGTAGAGATACGCAATACTAGCATATAGAACTTTTGTGTGTGTGCCAAAGTCCTTAATGAATTCATGCATATATTCTAGGGTCATCGAGAGATAGGCTTTGGGTGTGCTTGGGTGTTATTTCTATTACTCAAGGGACAATAAAGGTTATTGTTGGGTACACGGGTCTACAATACACAAGTGCACTAATTGGGTAGTTGAGTAAGTCTATAACTTAATTAGTTAGAGGGTGAGGTGGATTCTTTGTCTTAGCATTTTTCATCATATAGTTACATTCATTATTACTTTCAAGTTCATCTTTTACTTTGTAGTTGCTTGATAGCTTAATTTAGAGTAATTGTAGTTACAAGACAATATCTCTCTTTAATCATTGTTTAAATAGTAATTGAATCAATCAATTTCGGTAATCAACTCCTCAATCTTCTTGGGAACGAACTTTACTTATTATTGTACTACACTCAGGCCTCGTACACTTGCGAGCGCCCACTTGGAGCAAGTCAATTTTTGGCGCCGCTGCCGGGGATTGAGCGGAGAGTTGATATCAATACTAGTTGGTTTGTTATTAGTTTGGACATTTTTCTTTTGATTTTTTAACTTAGTGTTTGTTGTTGGTTTTTCAGGTAAGCTACTCTTGTATGTACCTACATACAAGAAGTAGAAATCTAGAGTCCTTCGACTTTGATCCAGAGATCAAGAGGCCGGCCCGTAGGAATAGAAGACAATCCAGAGTGGACAGAGCAATAATGAACAATCCGAATGTAGTACGGGATCAAGGGGAAGTGCCTCCTACTGCAGACCAAGATCAGGGAGGTAACCATGTTGAAGATGGACGGAGTCTACGGGATTTCTCTATGCTCAGAGCTGACCAGAACATGTCATCCATCCGTCGTCCGACAGTTGCAGCCAACACTTTTGAGATCAAGATGGCGGTTATTCAGATGATTACCACTATAGTTCAGTTTCATGGACTACCAAATGATGATCCAAACATGCACCTTCAGAGCTTCAATGACATATGTGACACCTTTAGGTATAACAGAGTCTTGGAAGATTTTATTAAGTTGAAATTGTTTCCATTTTCCTTAAGGGACAAAGCAAATGCGTGGCTTCAGTCGTTAGCCCCAGATTCAATCATCACATGGGACCAATTAGCTCAAGCATTTCTGAACAAGTACTTTCCTCTGGGGAAAGCTGCTCGCCTTCGGAACGAGATCACATCTTTTGTGCAGTTTGAGAATGAAAGTCTCCATGAAGCATGGGAACGGTTTAAGGAGCTCATAAAGAAGTGCCCCAACAATGGACTTGCTAAATGGCAAACTTTGCAAGCTTTCTACGAAGGAATGACAATTTCTATAAGGAATTTGGTAGACGCGGTTGTAGGAGGCTCACTCATGAAGAAATCAGAGGACGTGGCCCAAGACCTTTTGGAAGAAATGGCACTCAACAATAGCCATTGGGGAGGTGAGAGACAATTGACAAGGAAAGCTCCGGGTTTGCTAGAGGTAGATGAAATGACAAGTGTGAAAGCCCAACTAGCGGCGCTTACTAAGAAAATGAACAATATGAATGCGGGGTCTACCCAAGTGTATGTGGCTAGTTGTGAGTTGTGTTCGGGACCTCATTCTAGTATAGATTGCCAAGTTGGGAGCCCATTTGCCCTAAGTTCATCAGAGCAAGTCTCCTTTGTCAACTACAACCATAACTTCCAAAATCCCATGAACTATTAAATGGCCAACCATAACCAAAACAACCCATTCTCAAACACCTATAACCAGGGATGGAGAAACCATCCTAACTTCTCTTGGAAAGATAATCAACCTCAACCTTAACAAGATCTCAATCAAAGACAACCATCTGGATTCTAGAACCAATTTGTGAACAATCAAGGAGAAAGAAAGCCTACCTTAGAGGAACTCTTCTCAAAATACATGAACAAGCTCGATATTCGTATGGAAGCGCAAGATGCCACAATTAAGAAGCTTGACACAAAGATTGGCCAAGTAGCCCAACATTCTCAAGCTTCCATTCAAAACTTAGAAATGCAAGTCGGGCAATTGGCAAGGGCTATTCAAGGAAGGCAACATGAAGCATTGCCTAGTAACACGGAGACAAATCCTATTGAGCAATGTAAGGCGATATCTTTAAGGAGTGGAAGAACAGTTGAGCAATTGAAAGACATTGACAAGAAAAAAGAAGTTGTGAAAGAAAAAGAAGAAGTGATAGAAGAAGAGGTTGTTGAGAAAGAAAAAGTGAAAGATGACTTACCCGAGGCATCATTTAATCTACCACCCCCACCAATCGTCAAAGCTTATGTGCCTCCAATTCCATATCCTCAACGCCTCAAGACACAAGAGGAGGATAAGAGCTTCTCCAAATTCCTTGAAGTTTTTAGAAGATTACACATCAATATTCCTTTTATAGAAGCCTTGGCTCAAATGCCATTGTATGTGAAATTTCTCAAGAAGATCATATCCAAGAAAATGAGGATTGAAGATTTTAGGACAGTTGCTTTGACTGAGGAATGTAGCGCAATCATTCAAAATAAGCTACCTCCTAAGTTGAAGGATCCGAGGAGGTTCATCATTCTGTGTACAATCGAAAATTCAGATTTTGATAAATCATTGTGTGATCTTGGGGCAAGTATAAATCTCATGCCGTATAGTGTCTTCAAGAAGTTGAGATTGGGTGAAGTCAAGGCCACAAATATGACTCTTCAATTGGAGGATCGATCCGTAAAGTACCCACATGGAGTCATAGAAGATGTGCTAGTGAAAGTTGGAAAGTTTTACTTCCCCGTTGACTTTATGGTACTAGAAATAGAAGAGGATGTCGAAGTCCCATTGCTTTTTGGGAGACCATTCCTAGCCACCGGAGGAGCATTAATAGATGTGCAAGAGGGAAAGCTAACGTTGAGAGTTAGAAAATAGAAAGAGGAGTTCAACGTGTTCAATGTCACCAAGAGCCCCTCTCAATATGAAACTTGTTGTAAAATTCATGCTTTGAGTCCTCCAAATGTGGAAGTTGTTAGGAGGGAAAATTTGAAGAATCCACTTAAAGCTTGTATTGGCCAAAATGAAATTAACAAAGATTGTGGAGGAGGTTGTAAACCAACCTCATATGGGGACATGAGCAAGAAGCAAAACTCGCATATGAGAGAAAATAGTGAAAAAAGGGATAAAAGGAAGAGAATATGTGCGGTTGAAGAAACAAAGAAAGTGAATGGGTTTTGGGTGAGGATGTTCTATGCCTCACAGAAGTTGAGAAAGGAATGTGGCGATGATGTCGCACCGGTTGGTGATCCAGATTGATGAGAGGAGCAAAATGCGTCTAGCCGAGACGTTAAATCAAGCGCTTGGTGGGAGGCAACTCACCTAGGTAACCCTTTCTACTCTTTTCTTGTTTAGAATTAAGTGTGCGGCGTTGTACTATGCCTAGTCTTAGGTTGATGTTTTGTTTATGTAGGTTACAGTTTGGCTTCCCTCCCACTTCTAAGCTTACATTGTCTGATCCTTTATTTTGCAAACATTGGGGACAATGTTTCATTTGGGTTTAGAGGTGCGGCCATCCAGTGACCGTTGTGTGTTTTGTTTTGTTTTGTTTTGTTTTTGCATGATTGTCTTGCATGTTTGTCCATTTTTTTTTCAAAATTTTGCTTGATTGTGTGGGTGTAGTGTCCGTTTAGTCCAGTCTCCTGCTTTGCCAAATTTTGGAGCATTGTCTTGCTTAATGAGATGCCATTGGGATGTGCCTTTGGAGGCAAATTTTTTTGTATGCTTTGTTCCACTGAGTCTAGGCAAGGGATGGTGCTAGTTAAAGCTACACCACATTGCTTGCACACATCTTACCAGACTCTAAAGTGCTTTAATGAATGGGTATCGCACTCGAGAAGTCTAGATCATTAGTAGAGACTACCCGTGTGAGGCCAGAACCCATATAGCGTCCTTATGAGTGCATATTTCATTGTCAATTCTTAAACACTCTTCTTATAAGTAACTAAGCATAAACGAAAAGACCTCACTCCATATCTTTGGACATTAAAGAACGACCATTCAAGAGCATCACCATACATTTCGCCTTTGTTTGTTCATTGGACTTGTGCCTTTAGAGAAGACGTAGGCAATGTGTGTTAAGTCACTTAAACATAACCCAAACACGTCCATTGCCTTGTATGTGTGCTTGAATGTCCTAACAATGTAGACCTACACACTAAACCCAATCACCATACCTTCCCATTTCATATACACACCACCACAAATAACCAAACACTAGCCTACCAGATGGCTATGATGATGGCTAGAGAAAATGGAAAAACAAAGCTCAAAATAATGAAAATTTGCAACCTAGCGTGTACTTAGGCGAAAAATGTATCGTGTGCAAAGAAAAAGAGCTAAAAATGAAATAGATAGTAAGTGCTAAAAAGAAAAGCATAAAAAGCCTTATGAGTTCAAAATGTAAAAAATTGTCATCTTACAAGACAACTACAAATAGCAGAAAGTGCTTAAAGTCAAAACTCATGCCTAGACGCTCGATTAATGTACGAAAAGATCACTACAAAGAATTCTCTAGCATAATCACTAGCTTACCCACAATATCATATCCACATAACCTCTCCATCACCAACATAATCTCAACATCACTTGAGCCTAAAAAAAAATCCTAATTGATCTTTATGAGGAGTCTTGCTTAGAGGTGAAGGCGTGTATGGTGCTCTGCTCTTGTTCTTAATGCTCAAATCCATTTTGTGGTCCATTTGCATATAAATGAAGCGGTTTTTCAAAATTCATCATATGCATATAAAGTTTGAAAATTTATTGTGCATAACCTCCAACTGCATATGCTTGTTGAGTGAACCTAGTTTCTTTGTGGTAAAATGAGAGAGATCCGAAAAGGTGTAGAGTCGAAGCGAAATTCTATCATAAGACTCTTGTGTTCGATGCTCTCGAAGCTGAGTTCACTAAGAAGTATGGAATTGCAATCTCTCTTGTTGTAACACCTTAGCGTGCATTGTTCTAAACCTTTACTTAGTGGTCTTAGCATGCATATGCCTCCATTTCGGTTCACCCATTGTTGCATCTCTGTCTATAGTTGAATCAGCAGGAAAGACGTTTGTGGGTATCGTTCTGTAAACCCTCACGAGAATTCACTCGTCCTCTAGGGATCGTCTAGGGGTTTAAAAGGGCTTGTGGCACATGATAAGTGTCATCGTGTCACCCGCAAAAGTGGTGTTATCTTTCATTTTGTTTCTTTATTTTTTGGGTTTTACTCGAGGACGATCAAATGATAGGTTTGAAGGTATTTGACTGCTCCATTTCTACATGTAAATATAGCCCCAAATTCTTATCAAATTGTGCGTGTCTATCGGGTAAAACCATGTTTTTAACCTTTAAATCAAGTTGTGCAAGTCAAAATTGGGTTTAGAGCTTAATGGTGTTGGATGGAGTTGGATGGAGTTGAAGTGGAGCAGAAAAAACTTAAGTAACCAAAACAGGCGCAATAGGGACCTCAAGGTGACCGGGAGGTCACCCCAAGATCTCTATCCTCTAGGCTCAAGAAGTTCCCCACCAGACGCAATAGCGACCTCAAGGTGACTTCAAGGTGACCTCCAGGTCACTTCAGCCAAAGTTGCCCAAAAGACTTCTCTTTTCAAACAGAGAGCAAAGCGACCTCAGGGTGACCTCACCCAGGTCGCCCATTTGCCCGGAAAAAGTATAAAATTAGAAATATGACCTTTTTTCCCCTACCCTAATTCACTTATCTATATATTTTCTTTCCATTTTCAGACCTAACACGACTCTCTACCTAAAAATTCTCTCAACCTTCATCCTTTCATCTTCCTAAAACACAACCCACACATCTTCCAAAAAAACAACCAAGACACCACTTTTCCCTACAATCCAAAGCCTTCATCACTTCCATCCACCAAATCCATCTTTTCTTCATATTTTTGGGCAAAAGGGAGTTGAAGACAACAAGAAGGAGAAGAAGAATCAAGCAAAGGAGGACACTTGCCATTTAGTTTTCTCTAAACTCTTTCTCTTTTACATTTTGTTGTAGAGCCATGTATTTATTTTCATATATGTTGTGGATGGCTCTAGTTTGTAACATGAACTAAATCTTCTCTTCCTAAGACTTGATGAAACCAAACCCTTGATTTTATCTATAAAGACTACTTCTTTATTCATTTATGCCTTGTGTTATGTATGGATGTTTTTGAATACTTAATGCTTTCACTAGATTGATCACCTTGTGAATGATTTTTGGTGGTGTGTTATGGACCAAGGGGTGATGCACGCCATATGTTTGATGAAATGTCCACTATATATGTCTAGTAAGGTAGAGATACGCAAGGCTAGCATATAGGACTCTTGTGTGTGTGCCAAAGTCCTTAATGAATTCATGCATATATTCTAGGGTCATCGAGAGATAGGCTTTGTGTATGCTTGGATATAATTTCTATTACTCGAGAGAGACTAGATATTATTATTGGGCACACAGGTCTACAATACATAAGTGCACTAATTGGGTAGTTGAGTGAGACTAGAGCTTCATTAGTTAGAGGGTGAGGTGGATTCTTTATCTTAGCATTTCTCATCGTATAGTTACATTCATTATTACTTTCAAGTTCATCTTTTACTTTGTAGTTGTTTGATAGCTTAATTTAGAGTAATTGTAGTTTCAAGACAATATCTCTCTTTAATCATTGTTCAAATAGTAATTGAATCAATCAATTTCGGTAATCAACTCTTCAATCTTCGTGGGAACGAACTTTACTTATTATTGTACTACATTCCGGCCTCGTACACTTGCGAACGCCCACTTGGAGCGAGTCAGATTGAAATTTTGATTTTATTCGTTTCCTTTTATGTAATTTTCCTACTCCTATATAAGAGAGCTTCGTAGCCATTTGATGGGAGTTGAGTTGATTAATAAAATTTCACTTATGAAATTTCTTATGTTTACTCTCTCGGTATTCATGTGAATCAACGAGTTAGCAATGTGTTCACAGTCCTGGGTATTCGCATAATCAACAGGGCTTGATCACGCATACCGGCACAGCATCATTTTTGATATCATAGCCAATCGATTCAGCATCGATTTAGCTATTTGCTGGTATTCGTAATGAATCAATAGCTTACAGTTCTTATTTCGCTTTCGGTATTCTTGAGAATCAACAGATCTACTTTTCGGCATTCCAAGAATCAACAGATTGTAATTTTCGGCATTCCAAGAATCAACGAAATCGAAATAGTTATCCCGTTTTGTATATCAATTAAATCTCTTTTGTAATTTTTTTTTCCATCACATTTGTAATCTTTAATTAATTCGATGACGAATTCTTTCGATCTAGGTGGGAATGATGCAGATCAAGTTATGGGAGAATTGCATAAATCATGATGTTGACAACAACTTGATTTATGCAATTTCATCAATCACCTATGATGAAGGAAATTGTTTAATTTATGTGATTTGACCAATCATATAGATGATTGAGACATATTGTTTGGTGATTGAAATTATGATTTTATTCATATCCTTTTATGTAATTTTCCTACTCCTATATAAGAGAGCTTTGTAGCCATTTGATGGGAGTTGAGTTGATTAATAAATTTACACTTATGAAATTTCTTGTGTTTACTCTCTCAGTATTCATGTGACTCAACGAGTTAGCAATGTGTTCATAGTCCTGAGTATTCCTAGAATCAACAGGGCTTGATCACTCATATCGGCGCTGCATCATTTTTGGTATGTTAGCGCACAAACGTCACTTCGCGGAAGCGTTGCCAGATAGATCACAAAAAAACAATAGCAAAAGAATTAAGATGGAAGAAGAAAATAAATCCAAACACACACAACACAAGAGTTTTATGTGGAAACCCAAATCGGGAAAAAACCACGGCCGTCAGGACGACAAGAGATCAATCTACTATGAAGAAAATTGTTACAACTTCACTCAAGATTTTCTCTCTCTCACAACCCCAAACCCAATTACACCCAATGCACTATTTGAGATCTCTCTAATATTTTCTAATTTGCTCCACCACCAATAACCTAGTTATTATGGTCTATTTATAAGTTATAGGGAGTTAAAAGATAAAAGGGAATCTTATTCCTATACGTACAAGAAATACTTATTCCACATAAATACTATTTTCTATTTATGACAAGATTTCTTATAAGGAGAAATCATTTTCCTTCAAGCATATGACTTTCCTATTCCGATAAACATAAGAACTTCCAGAAGAAAACCTTTCCTTTTTCGTGCAACATTCTTGATCTCGGCAAAATCCGTCATTACCACGGTCTGGGTCGCGGTTGGCCACCCGCGACCTAGACCGTGGAAAGCTAATGATGTCTACCGCTCAGAATACCGATGTTGGTGCATTTGCCACTGCCGCAGTCTACACTGCGCTCTACTCACTGGAATGTACCGCTATCTGCATCGCTCTCTATGCACATGTCTGTAGCGCTGTCCACATAGCGATTCTCTTCAGAATCCATTTCTTCAGTTTTTCTTCGGTCTTCAAGCCTCCCTCAAATACGATCTCCTACTTCCAAACGATTCCACGTCTCCAGAAAGTCTCCACATTGGTTGAATTCCGTTTGGTAACCATTGGAAATTCAAGCCATATCCAACAATCCTCCCTTATAGCTAGAATTCCCAAAACTTCGTCTATAGCTACGACTCTGACCACCGAGAATCAATATACCCACCACGAGGTATAACCACTTAGGAACACCCATCCTAAGATTTCACCGATACATGTCAAAATTTACCTTACTGAAATTGTGGTGTAACTCCTCACGTTAGGTTCCTAGGGAGTTCGTTCAGCCATCGACATCTTTGTCCACCACACACCTTGCATCATCTCCTAACCAATGCCCGTGCGCAATTGTGGACCCGCTATCAACAATACATCCTCTTTCATGGCAACTAGCGGTCATGCCATGAGGATGTTTATGCCCCTTTAGAGGGCATCGCTGTAGTCGTCATACTCAATAGAGGTGATTGCTGGATCCCTCTCTTTGGAGCCTTTAGCCACACTTGTCTTCTTATTTTTACAATCCTTCCTTATGTGTCCAGATTGTCTACATCCCCAGCAAGTGACTTTCTTATTGGAGCCTTCCTTCTTCCTGTCAACCAAAAGAGCAGAGTTATCAGAAGATTTACCTTCACTCTTTAGCCTTCGTTCCTCAGAGATTAATTTGTTCGCTACATCTCCAAAACATATGGTTGAACTCTCATGCATCAAGATTGGCTTCATCTGCGCATATGACGGTGGAAGGGACTAGATGAGTCTTAATCCTTTGTCTTCTTCATCAATCTTAACTCCAATCGACTCTAATTCAGAAACTATTCCATTGAACACTCCTAGAAGATCAGAAACTTTCGTACCTTCAGACATCTGCAGCATGTGAAACTGCTCCTTCAGGTAGAATCGGTTGCAGACGGTCTTCGCTTGATACAATTCTTTAAGCCTCTCCCAAAGTTCTTTTGCTGAATATGTTCCATGAATATTTGCAAGAACATTCTTGGTTAGGCTCAGTCGTATCGCACTTGCAGCCCTCTCGTCCAAATCCTCCCAATCATCATCGCTTATGACAGGTTTTTCAGAACTAGTACTAGTTGTTTCTTTACTAAGATCTCCAGAGCCTTCAGGGTTCGTAGGGGTTGGCTAGCCCTTCAACGCCTTGTGTAAACCGTATTGGATTAGCAAATCTTTGACTTGAACTTGCCACAAGCCAAAGTTAATATTTCCATCGAACTTCTCAACTTCGAATCTCATCATCTTTGACATGTCTAGTTTGTTAAGAAACACTATCAAGCAACCTAGGTTCTGATACCAATTGTTAGCGCACAAACTTTACTATGCGGAAGCGTTGCCAGATAGATCACAAACAAACAATAGCAAAAGAATTAAGATGGAAGAAGAAAATAAATCTAAACACACACAACACAAGAGTTTTATGTGGAAACCCATATCGGGAAAAAAAACTACGGCCGTCAGGACGACAAGAGATCAATTCACTATGAAGAAAATTGTTACAACTTCACTCAAGATTTTCTCTCTCTCACAACCCCAAACCCAATTACACCCAATGCTCTCTTTGAGATCTCTCTAATATTTGCTAATTTGCTCCACCACCAATAACCTATAGTTAATATGGTCTATTTATAAGTTACGGGAAGTTAAAAGATAAAACGAAATCCTATTCTTATACGTACAAGAAATACTTGTTCTACATAAATACTATTTTCTATTTATGACAAGATTTCTTATAAGGAGAAATATTTTTCCTTCAAGCATATGACTTACATATTCCGATAAACATAAGAACTTTCAGAAGAAAACCTTTCCTTTTTCGCGCAACATTCCTGATCTCGGTAAAATCCGTCATTACCGCGGTCTGGGTCACGGTTGGCCACCTGCGACCTGGACCCCGGAAAGCTACTGATGTCTACCGCTCAGAATACCGCGGTTGGTGGATTTGCCTCCGCCGCACTCTACTCACTGGAATGTACCGCTGTCTGCACCGCTCCCTATACACCTGTCCGCAGCGCGGTCCACGTAGCGGTTCTCTTCAGAATCCGTTTCTTCAGTGCTTCTTCGGTCTTCAGGCCTCCCTCAAACACGATCTCCTACTTCAAACGATTCCACGTCTCCAGAAAGTCTCCACATTGGTAATAACATAGTATCAGAGCCAAATCGATTCAGCATTGATTTAGCTATTTGCTGGTATTCATAGTGAATCAACAACATCTAGTTCTTTTTTCGCTTTCGGTATTCTCGAGAATCAACTGATCTACTTTATGGCACTCCAAGAATCAACGGATTGTAATTTTCGGCATTCCAAGAATAAACGAAATCGAAACAGTTATCCCATTTTGTATATCAATTTAATTTCTTTTGTATTTTTTGTTTCCATTACATTTGTAATCGTTAATTAATTCGAGGACGAATTCTTTCGATCCCGGTAGGAATGATGAAGATCAAGTTATGGGAGAATTGCATAAATCATGATGTTGACAACAACTTGATTTATGTAATTTCATCAATCACCTATGATGAAGGAAATTGCTTAATTTATGTGATTTGACCAAAATCATAGAGATGATTGAGGCATGTTGTTTGGTGATTAAAATTGTGATTTTATTTGTTTCCTTTTATGTAATTTTCCTACTCCTATATAAGAGAGCTTTATAGCCATTTGATGAGAGTTGAGTTGATTAATAAAATTTCACTTATGAAATTTCTTGTGTTTACTCTCTCGATATTCATGTGAATTAACGAGTTAGCAATATGTTCACAGTCCTGGGTATTCTCAGAATCAACAGGGCTTTATCACTCATACTGGCGCTGCATCATTTTTGGTATTATAGCCAAATCGATTCAGCATCGATTTAGCTATTTGCTGGTATTCGTAGTGAATCAACAACTTCTAGTTCTTATTTCGCTTTCGGTATTCTCGAGAATCAACGGATCTACTTTTCGGCATTCCAAGAATCAACGGATTGTAATTTTTGGCATTCCAATAATCAACGAAATCGAAATAGTTATCCCATTTTGTATATCAATTTAATTTCTTTTGTATTTTTTTTTCCATTACATTTGTAATCTTTAATTAATTCGATGACGAATTCTTTCGATCCCGGTGGGAATGATAAAGATCAAGTTATGGGAGAATTGCATAAATCATGATGTTGACAACAACTTGATTTATGCAATTTCATCAATCACCTATGATGAAGGAAATTGTTTAATTTATATGATTTGACCAATCATAGAGATGATTGAGACATTGTTTGGTGATTGAAATTGTGATTTTCTTCGTTTCCTTTTATGTAATTTTCCTACTCCTATATAAGAGAGCTTTGTAGCCATTTGATAGGAGTTGAGTTGATTAATAAAATTTCATTTATGAAATTTCTTGTGTTTGCTCTCTCGGTATTCATGTGAATTAACGAGTTAGCAATATTGTGTTCATAGTCCTAAGTATTACCAGAATCAACAGGGCTTGATCACCCATCACGTTGCATCAGTTCACTATTTGAGTTTTACAATTGTACTAGTATAGCTAAACATCCAAAAATATATGTATCTTGAATTCGTATAATTATTAACATCTTGAAAAAGTCACGTATATTATGGGATGACCAGAATGAAGTGCTACGTTATAGCTAATACAAATAAGATGTCACAGTACTGGATCAAGATTTAGGATTTCTTTCTTGGACCAAATAATGTGCAAGATTAATTACCGACAATGCGTATGAAATGTGAACTTATGATGCTAGTGCCGCGTAGTTAGACAGGATGAGGTTGGTCCGGTGGTTTGACCCCTCCCCAAATCTTAAATTATTGTAATATTTAAAAAAAAAATGGGGCGTAGTTGAAAATTTTCCTTCACACATTTGTTTTATCAACTATCAATCTTTGTCTAAGATAAAAACATTAACCAAGGAGAGAATTCATGTTCACTCGATTAAGAGATACTGATAAACAATATGATCAATAAAAGCTCAAATCAGGAAAGAATCCTTGTTCGATCTGTAGAGAGACAAGTGGTGTTGGTAATTGAGGAGGATGAGGAGGGAAGTACAAACATGGGAAAGATGAAAAAGAAGTTAAAGAGGGAAGGGAAGGCCTCCATAGTTTTTAACTCACGCGTGGAATGTAATTGAAGCAAGATAATAAACGTGAGACGATGTAATTTCTACAAGAGAGAGACACTCACAAAATACTCTCTCACGAGACTACAACATTCAGCATTTAATATCTCTCCCCAAACTATAAACAACTACCTACACTTCTCTAGCTACTTCATGCCCATCTCATCATCTCTCTCACTCACTCACATCCACTTCGTTGGCTTATAAATAAGAGAAAACCTTACACTTGATCAAGTAAAAGATAATACACTTTGTCCATACTTTGAAGAGAAAACCAAAAAAAAAAAAAAAAAATGTCTCACATAGCTGTGGAGAGAAACAGAAGAAGACAGATGAATGAACACCTCAAGGTTTTGCGATCTTTAACCCCATGTTTCTACATCAAACGGGTAATTTTTATCGATCTCTCTCTCTCTATATATATATATATATCTCTCGTGAATTTATATATACTAACTAGCTTAACTGGTAATATTTCTTACGGTTCTGATTCTGTCTTGGATCGAATCTTGGTATTTAATTAAGTGTTTGTAGTAGTGTATTGATTCTTTGTTGTTGTGTTAATTATATATATATAGGGAGATCAAGCATCAATTATAGGGGGAGTGATAGAGTTCATCAAGGAGTTGCATCAAGTTTTACAAGCTTTGGAGTCCAAGAAACAAAGGAAGAGCTTAAGCCCTAGCCCCGGTACTCCAACTACTCCAAGGCCTGTACTGGTGGTGCATCAAAAACCTAATATCCAACCTCCTCCTGCTGCAGGAGGTGATCATCATCATCATCACCTTCACACCCCTTTAGGGTTTGATAGTAGTTTAAAGGAACTGGAAGCAATCTGCAACTCTTCGGTTGCAGATGTGGAGGCCAAGATATCTGGATCAAACGTGTTACTGAAAGTGGTATCGAGGCGAATACCAGGTCAAGTTGTGAAGATAATCACTGTTTTGGAGAAACTCTCGTTTGATGTTCTTCATATCAACATCAGTAGCATGGAGGACACTGTCCTATACTCCTTTGTCATTAAGGTATAATCATATGCGAAATCGGGACTATTATAATCACTTCCAAAATTGAAATTTCAGACGTGCATGAAAAATTGTGAAATCTCTAGCTATCTTGCTTTTTATTGATTTTCAATTAATACTAAAAAGAGCATAAAATATTAGAAATAATAACAAGCTTCACCAGTATAGCAATTTTCTTGCTGATTATGTTATGTGGGGAACTGAAAGCTAATAACTTAATGGGAACCAGAGGAAACTGTAATCACAGTTTTGATTAGAATCATATATTTATTATCCGAGAGATGGTATTTAAATTTACAAGTACCATGAGACTTTTATGTTTACTCACTTTCATTTATACATGGTAGACAACATTAGAGTTTCATTTATTGTCTACATGATATATGTGCATCCATAGATGTGACATATACACCCGATTGATCATAGATCCATGATCCATATATACACATGCATTGCATGCAAAATTTAGGCACATCAGAAGCCGCTGGAAGAGCATGCATGCTAAATGATCACTACTTTTTGATCATTTTCCTTCATCAGTTTCAATCCATTGTTTAAAGTTACTCATTAGTGTAAAACTTTAGATTATGTCATTTTATGTGGCAATTGATGAAAGTGAACCATATAAGATCATTTGCATAACATGTTTATAGGAATATAAAGCAGTACGAAAATTATCATATGCATGCAAGCATCTCATACATATTTGAATTCTTTGTGTCAAGAGTTGACCCTTAACAAAAAAAATGTTCACAAAAAATATTAGCTCATTTCATTTCATTGTGACATCAAGATGGAATTGAAGTGCTAACAATATTTGCACTAGATAAGGATTATATATATACAAGCATTAGATATAGACAGAAGAAGCACTAAAAACTTTAGTTTATTAATTGAAAGCAATAGATATATATTTTCAATTTCTGATCCCTTGTCTCCTTACTGGTTGATCCCGGACTCACTCCTACGCATCTCGTTCTATCAACTAATCTTATTCTTGACTCTTGTCGGTGATCAAAATGAGAAAAATAAATATTATTACGTACTCTTATCCATTATATAACGATCCCATGATTGTTTTTCCTTGATGCATGATGAATTTGTGTGTATATATAGACTTGTCTTGTTTAACATTTGTTTTACTTTGATGGTTACAGATAGGGTTGGAATGCCAGGTGAGCTTGGAGGAACTTGCACTTGAAGTTCAACAAAGCTTCTTTCCAATTGCTACCGAGATATAGTTAAATAATTTGCTGCACTAGTAGTACTACTCTTCATACTTCTATATATATGATAGATCATAGATCATGATCATGTGTCTTAGCTTTAAAGAAAATATGGTTGATATATATTGTAACATCAATAACGTTAGATTATTCAAATTGTTTCTAAATTTATACTCAAATAATGTGATATGAGTTGTAACTAATACATCATTCACCATATCATTTTTTATATGATGGTTACAACACATATCGTATATCACATTATCTAAGTATGAATTTAGATAAATAATTTGGACAATCTAACATTTTATATCTAATGGAAATAAAACATCCTCATATTTATACTACCCAGATCATATATAGTCCATTTGATGTCGATTAATTTCTATATGAACTTTTTAGCAAATGGAATATCATTTTGTTGAGATTTTGTCCTCCACTAGAATCTTTGCATATCGAGAGATTGTCACTATCTTGACAAAAATCAAGATGGAACAGGTTGAATAATATAATGTAAGATAAAACAATAATATCAGGGGTGTTTCGACTCATATCCGAACTAGTAAGATGTGGTTTATAATTAATTATCACATGTCTAACACGTTATAGATTGACATGATCATCTAGTTCAGAATTGAAACAAAATTGTATCTGATCATCAGTCCCATATATGGTCATGGAAGACCTACAAAGGAAATTACAAGGCACGTACTAATTGGAAGATACAATGACTGTTATTTCATTTTATTAACACTTGATATATACACACACATATCTGACAACAACATTCATCCAGCAGATTAATATATTGACTTCAAAGTTAAAACTAAATTCTTAGATTGAATTAATAGATACAACTGAACTTTAAAACTCATCACAACTTCTTATATATGAAGATTGTTGAAATTTATTAAAATTGAATCTCTACAAAGAGATTTTTAATGTTTAAAATCCCATTGTTTGTCTATATTAATTTAATATATGCATGAACAGAAGGTTAATTTTAAAAAAAAAAAAAAATCCCCCTTCAAACTATATATGTGTGTGTATATATATATATATATATATTCAAATAGTGCTCTTTTTTTTTTCTTTATATTTTGTAATTGAACAGTTGAATGTTACTGTAATTTGGAAGCCAAAATGTAAACCGGGGATGTTCTTGGATCGGACTAAGTATGTGCTCTATTTCCTTCAACATGAACCTATGTTCATTGTTCAGGCACGTTTCATTCAGATATAATTTTGACATCAGTGACTCCAAAATACGGAAAATTTCAATTTTCAAGGATATACCAGGAAGAATATCAAAATATACTTTCTTAACATACAAAAAAACCCCAGTAAGAATTAACAAAAATATAGCTCTGGAGTTAGAATTTAGAAACATGTTATCAGAACTGAAATGGTTATTGGGTATGTACAGTTAGAAAAATGGCCCAACCATGAGCCCATATAATGGGCCTACCCAATTTGTACCTTGGACAAAATCAATATAATTGGGCTTGGCCCAATACCATCCACTATTTCATATGCATAGTTGCAAGCACATTCTAAAATTATGCATGTAGAAAATTCATATCTAACAAAATGCTTTTGATTTTTTTGGGAGATTTTAGCACCCAGAAATTCAGATACAATCACTTTAAAATCTAAAACAATTTAAATCATTTTCACTATTTTTCGTTAACTTATTAGATTCGAAAAGCGTCCTACGAACAAGGACCCCCATGGAATATGTGACAGTTCAACCCATAGCGATATGATATTATTGTACCACACCCCATGTCCTGAACAATAAATAAATTCTGGTCAGATACCTAAAATTGACAATATTTTTACACCAGTAGGTGTTACTATTAAATGTGAACAGATTTCTGGATTGACAATGAAATGACTTTGTCATATACCATATAAAATTAAACATGCCACCACTCCATGCCAAGCCACAACTACTGATATTTGCTTTTATTGAGTTTTCTCTACAGTGTAATAATTAAAATCTGGGCCCATATGGCCATATCCACCCATCACGAGTCGATTCAGGTGACAATTCGAGACGTATTCGATTCGATTGGTTTTTCCGACCGGTTTTGGATCGGATTTAGCATGTGATACAGTTTTGATTTTAACTTTTTTATTTTTAATGGTGCCCACATGCAGCAATATCATTCCTCGTAATAATTACAATGTGCTCTCAAGTTCAATGTGCTTGTGCTTTGAGCCCACCTAAAATTCTACTTAATTTTTTAAAAGCTAAACCAACCTCACATGAAAGTGTGTTTTTTTTTTTATCTGTTTTAAGGAATTGTTTTTGTTTTTGCCCATGTTTTTGTTATTGTTTTCATGAAATAAAAATTAAATGGCCAAGTGGTTAGGGGTTAGCTGCTAGATCTATGAATGATTTATGTACTATTATCATAAAAACCACATTAAATTAAATTAAATCTAATTTTTATTAATTGTTTATTTTTTACTATTATCGAATATTATTGTTTTATTTTTCATGACAATTTCCTTGATCTAGTTGAAAATTGTCCAATAAACGCAAGCAAGGTTTGACCTTTTTCATGCACCGTACATGAAAAATAATATTTTTATAAAAAAAAACTCACAAAAAGACATAATAAAACATAATAAAATTCAAAACAAAAGCTCAATCTTTGAAAAATGTTGTGGCAAAAATCAAACTAATCATGTGACCCCTTTATTCGAAAGCAACAATCAAATTTCTTTGACTTCTATGCTATTATCACATTCCATTGCCCCTATCTAGTGCCCTACTTAGTGACCTAAATTTTTCATTAAATTAAAACTAAAAATAAAAATTCTAACAATATTTAAATAAACAAAAAAAAAAAAAGAATTGCACAAGTATCAATCAAGGTAGACATTGTTTACAGATACCCAAAATGCCCAATTGAAGCAAAAAAACACGATTAAAAAAAGGGAGTAAAAAAAAGGTTGGAAGTAAAAACAAGGTAAAAAACAAAAGAAGAGAGCATGAATTTTGTGCCACAACTAAAAGTAATACAAATGATAACCCAAAAGGTATTTGAGTTTTGACTTTTGACCAACCTACTCCCGATTCACACTAACACACTAAAACGCCCGCGTGAGCAGAAATAATGAGCAACTCATGCTTGCTTGGTGTGTAAGCTACTCTTGTTTTTTCAATCTTATCAGTTATTCCATCGGACCGATTGGGTCAAGGGTTTATCGGTTAAAATCAAATCTCTTATATATTTATATATATATATATATATATTTTGGATGGATTTAGATTCTCTCCTCACTTCTTTTTATCATTATCTAAATCAATGGTCTGAATTAATTCAATCTTTTGGTTAAATAAAACATAAAAAAATTAATATAAGTAATTATGACCATTGATTTTCTATATTTAACACATATCAATAGATTATCAAGTTAAAAACAAGATAAAGAAAGGAAATGCAAAGAGAGGATCCAGACACATTCTGAATCTCAAGTCTCAAAACCAAAAAACTCACTATATGTATGATCTAAATATCAAATCTCGTTACCGAATGGTATTATGAGGCTCAAACACGTCACAAACATTATATATATATATATATATATATAATTAAGTTTTAAGTGGCAATAATTGTACCCCTTACAAAATATATGTATACCCTAAAATAGTATATATATTTTTAATCCAATAATACCCTTTAGTAAAATTACCAGAAATACTAAATAATTTGTAAGTACACCTATTAATAATTATTAATTAGTTTTTTATTATAATATTTTATGAAAAAATAAAATAGTTACCTATTAATTATTTGATATTAAAATATATCATAAAAACTCTTTCCATTTTCGTAACCCCTAGATTATCTTTTAAATACTAATTTCAAATATATTTTCAATTTCTTTTAAATAAATACAAATTTATTGCTAAGTATATTTATGGACAATGAATCAATATGAGGACCTAAAACCTCTCCTCACATTTTCTCTCCTCACATTTTCCCTCCTCACCATGTATTCATATTTACAATCTATTGACACGTGTTTAATATAGTAAAACAATGGTCTGGATTATTCTATTAATTTTCATTTTTTACACAATTAAAAAATAGAATTAATTCAGACCATTGATTTAGATGGAGACAAGATGAGATGAGGAGATGATCCAAATCCAATTATCCAAAGTTTTAAAGTAATTTGTATTATTTTTATTAAAAGAACAAAATAATTATGTATTATTTTCTCAATAATATTTGTTTTTTTTTCTTTCAAACACATTTTAGACTCTCTTTTTTTGTTATCAATATTAGTTACTCTTTAATTTCATTAAACACTACTTCAAAATCAATTGAGACATCATACATGATACAAACTGTGTATCCTTATAACTTTTACAAACACAAAATGGATCTCTAACTGAAAAAACCTCATATCGGAGTGATTTTATAGATATAAAACAATCAAGAAGAAATGAAGATAGTTGCTTAACATGATGAGAGAAAAAAATGGAGTTGATTTTGTGGAAGGAAAATATAGAAAGGAGAAGAAGTTTAGGGAGAGAAATAACAAAGATAGAATTACAGATAATAATAATAATTTAAATAGTAATAAAATTGATTAAAAAACATCATGATAGACGTAGGTGGTATGTATTTAAAAAATATAATACAATACATATAAAAATGAGAGACTTTTGACATAATTACTAAATGAGTATACATACAGTTTTTAAGGACTGTCGTATCGACACTCTTTCGTTTCTACTGTATTTTGTAATTTTGTATCTAAAAAAAATGAATGTGGGTCCCTTAGTCACAAAAAACTTAGCATCCCCCAATGAAAAAGATTCCTCCCAGCACCGGCTCTTTGCAGGCTAACTGACAATTTTCGCCGTTACTTGGCTTCCGTTTTCTTTGTTATTTATTTATAATTTAATTCAATTATTGCCGTCCGTTTACGGTTTTCAATTTCATTTTTACTGTTTTTACTGATTTACCGTCTCTCTCTCTCTCTGTCGGTCTCGGCTTCGCTCGGCTCGTGTTCGTTGGCTGAATTGTTTTTTTTTTATATTATTAATACCGGCATCTTTTGGGGATTTCTTTTCTTGGCCACAAGGTTTTCTTGTTTGTTCACTTTTATCCTTTCACTTTTTCATTTCCTAATTTCTACATTTTGTTTACCATTTTTTTTCTTTATATTATTATGTACGAATCGAACCTATAAATTTCCAAATTATTTTAACTCGCATTTATTTTTTTATTTTTTCTATTAAAAATATTTATAAATTTTATTATAGATTTTTCATGAAATTTTAAAAAATGAAATTCCTAACAAATATTGACAATCTAGAAGAGCTTATATCTAATAAAATTATATTTTTTTAAATGTGAAAGAAATTTTGCTGAATCTAAAGGAAGTAGCAAATTATTTGAGGTTGGCACCTACTATAGAGAAAAGAAAACTACAAAACACGTACAAAGAGAGTGAAAAATACAAAAAACAAGGAAAACAAAGAGAACGACAACAAATAATTTAGTGAATTTTGGTTTGAAGAAAGTGAAAGGTTAACGTGGACTGTACATGTATGTACTTCAATAAGTTTTGGCAATAATATCTTTCGTAAGATTTCATTTTCCAGAAAATCTAAGTCACACAACACAAAATAAATAAATAAATAAATAAACTTATTACAATCACACAAATAACCCTGACCCAGAACACAACACCTAGCAATCTTGGTAGTATTTTTTCAGTGGTATTATGGGAATTTAATTAATACACAGTACATGCACAGTTGCACAAACACTGTGGATCTAGAAGTCTTGTGATTACTGATTTCGATAAAAAAAAAATGGCAGTGTCTCTTTTTAGATTTGAATGATAGATGAGTTAGATTATTAGATTATATAGAGCTGTAAAAATAATACAAAAATGAAGAAGAAGCATCATTTCATGTAGTGTTTGAAGAAGAAAAGGATTCTTGTTTTGATCTTTTGTTGTGTGGTGTAATGATTGTTGTTTGTACCTATAATTCGATTTTAATTCAAATTATATTGCCTATTTAATTTTTATTTTTATAAGTAATGGGTGATTGTACTTGTACATTAGCTTTTAAAAAAACGTTAAAAGCACTTTTTGGAAATAAAACACCCTTTAAATTTATACGAGAAATCATACATAAATCACAATATTAGTTATAAGTTGGAATATGTTCATATTTAACATGAATTTCTTTCAAAAAAACAAATATCTAACATGAATTAAATGAAGAATATTTATCGATCATGGGATTTTTTTAGGAGACCACCATGTTGTCATGATATTGTCCTTAATTGACAATTCACCACCCTACCACGTTAGAGGTGAATGGTTTGAGTCTCATTATGTCCGGTTTATAAATATGTGTGAAGAGTTTTCTTTCCAATATCATGAGAGTAAACATCTGAATCGTACATGTACTGTTTAATATTGATAGATTCCGGTAGACTCATAACCCGTTTGGTATTAGAATTTGTTATAGTAATATTTTGAAATAATAAATACAATTTTAAATTTTAGATGGAATTTGCGAGTTATATTTTGGGTTTAACACATGTACTATAATTTTATTTTATTTTTTTAGAAAACAAAGTACGAAAAATAAATGCTTCCTGTAGAAACACATGTATATTTTTTTTTCTGAAAATATACTAGGAGAAAGAGAGTGAAAGAAGAAGAAACAAAGCATACCAAATAAGGGTAAAAATGAAGCTAGGGCATGCACCCATTTACATAATTACATGCAATGACCGAAGTAAAAGTAAAAATAAAAAATGCAATATTATCTAAAATTAACATATATATATGTGCTTCTTGTCTTAGCTAGTATTCAGTGATAAGAAAAAGAATTTGGGAGGTGTAGGTACATTATATGGTTCAAATTTAGAATTCTGTAATCAACTATTAATTAATTGTCTAGTACTGCATAGGCTTTTTTCAGGGAATGTGTCGGTTTTTGTCCCTTAAAAGAAAGTATATATAAACATATTGTATATGTTTATATACAGTGAAAATTATTGCTATTAACTGTGCTGATATTTAAGTTCACATAGCATTATAATAATAATTGGTGTATTGGATCAAATTAAGGGCATTGTTTGGTACGTGGGTCATCTTGTGTGTACATCAAAATAATTGTTTAATTTTGAGATCAGTCTTCACCATTGTCCATATGATAGAATGAAAATTTTCCATAAAGTATTCTATTTTGTAAATATTTTTTTTCTGGAAATGATAATTATTTCCTTTTGAAGTTATGTCTCTATATGAGAAAATGAAATTGACCCAATGTTACCATTGAAAATAATTTAGAGGGTAACCATATTCTGATGATGAAAATATATATATATATATATGTCTACATTGAAGTTTGCCGATTATTGACTTACTGCAACGTTGCAAGAAATCAAGTAAAAGCACCATTAGATTTAAAATAATAATAAATTTTAAAAAGAAAAAAAGATAGCCCTAGAAACACCCGAATCAAATAATTTAAAGTCTGCTAGTCAATCTCAATCAAATTAAATAACTCTAATTGTCAGAGAGAAAGAGAGAGAGAGAGAGAGACCACTCTAGCTATTCTCTGCCTAAATTATATAGCTTATACATGTGTTAAAGATGAGGTTTGTTTATAAAATTGTAAGGCTACCATGAAATGAAAGAGACAGTAAAACAGTAATAGTAACAGTGTACATACATGCATGCAATTGCAATTCATGAGTTTAGAGAATTGAAATACTTCTTGGGAAATTAAACCACAACAGATTGACAGGCCAAGGCATAGAAACCAAAAACGAAAAACCAAACCAGACCAAATTAATATTCTCATTACTCATTAGTGATTAGTGTAGTGTCTCGGGGGGTGAGTGAGGCAGCTAATAAGCTAATTAGTATAGGGCGTGAGTGCAGTGAAGTGAGCATGAGTCCTGAGTCCTGAGTCCTGAGTCCTGAGTCTCCTGACCCACCACCACCACACACACCTAACATGGATGATGGCCTCCATGTGATTTCCACTGCTAAACTCTTCCCCTTGATCCTTGTGCTTTGAATTTGAATTTTTTAGAATTCCTCATCCTTTGTTTGACTTCTATATAATTCTATATTGTTTTTTTATTGTACTGTAAATTCCATATATTATAGGAAACTAGGCTGCATGAGTCAGTGTTTGAGGCTGCTCACCCATCTGCTGCTGCACAATATGTTGTTGAAGCACAGAGTCCAACACCTCTTGGAATTGGTTGCTGCTAATATCTTCACAAGATATTGTGCTGCTTTTTATTTCCATTCTGTGCGAATAAAGATGTAAATTGGATCGGATGATCTGGATGATCCAAGATCAGATGATCTGGATCATCCGATCCGATCCATTTCTGATCTGAAAATCAGATAAAAAAAATGTATCGAAAAAAATGGATATGAAATGGAAAATAATACTGTTTAGATTCGGATTATACGAATCCAAAAATAATCAAAATCTGATCAGGATTTAAAATTGATCTGAATTCAATCTAAATTCGATTCAAATAGGATTTATCTGAATCCAAATCCAATATTTTCTTAAAAGAAATATAAGATAAACTAAAATTGTTATATTTTTTGTGTAGTGTGAGCACACTGCACATTGCACACTTAAAAAAAAAATTAGAAAGCTGACAGTTTAATTTAAATATGTTTTTGTTTTCTAATTTGATAAAAGTCTGAATCCAAATCAAACATAAGTCCAAATCCGATTTGGGGAAAATTCAATCCAAATTTGAACTGAAATTGTTTGGACCAAGACCAATCAGATTTGGATTATCTATATCCGATCAAATTAACACCTCTATGTGTGAATGTATATTACTATCACGGCTCAATGCACAGTGGTACTAATTAATAAGAACAAGATGGATTCGGATTTGGATTGTCCATATTCGATCCGATTGATACCTTTATATGTGAGTGTATATCACTATCACCGTTCGATGTCAATAGTAGTAATTAATAAGAGACATTGTTCAGATCAGATTGATACCTTTATGTGTGAACCTATATTACTATCATTGCCGGATACTCTAATGGTACTAATTAATAAGAGACCTCTTTCGGTATATTCATGTCTCAAATTCAAACATACATACATTATTATATATATATATATATATATATATAACACTCATGCCCTTGAAATGGCAATTTCAAGGGATAATATATATATATAATATTCATTTTTTTAACAGCATAAATAAATAATTCATTGATTGCTAAACATTAAGATATTTTTAGTTTAATATAATTTTTATCCGGTTTCACTACCTAAATAGTAGACCGCACTCTCCAAATACCTCGATAATCTAATGGATATAACTTGAATCTCACATTGAAACATAAGAGAAAAATGTATGGACACAAATATATTAATTGTAATATAACATATAATTAAATTAATCTACAAAAGAATTAATGATATTAATTAATCTAGATATGCTGCATTATATAAATCATCGGTACCCATTTAAATATTAAAGATTAGGTTTGATCCTCATCTTTACTAATAAAGCAAAGAAATCACTAAATCCCACTCTTAAAATTTTTTTCAAGTTAATTATTTAATTATGAGACTTTTGAATGAATAAAAAATAGTTTGTATAGTTATCAATCTGCATATCTAGAAACAGACGGCGCACTCAATCTTTTTTTACCAAAATAAATAATAGAGACTAGAGAGCACTTGCATAATTGTCATATTGACTTGTTGGTGGTTCTCTTCTTTGGCGACATGGATATGCCAAAGCTTTCTTCCCTTTAATTGGTGATCTCCACATACATTTCCAAATCTAGTTAATTTCTAACTTAATTATCCTTTTCTGTGCCACTTTAGGGGTGTAATGGAGAGCTACCTAGTTAATTAGTTTAATTAGAGAAGGGACATGCTATTCTTTTAAAACGATGAAATATCATTTGCCTTTTTTCTAATTTTTGTTTAGTTTATACCGTATCTTTTAAAATATTTATAAAATATGTATGGTGAGACTAAAACTCTAAAAATGGTTTAGGATTATAGAAATCACATAGCTTTATGATATTTAAATGATTTAAAAAAAATACAATAGGTCAATAAATTAATAATTTACTCTGCACATATCTAAGTGGTCCAAAACTTTGATTGTTAGAGGAATTAAAAACAATTAATTAATTACACTTACAAAGCTGATAACAGTGTGTAGTTACAAGTGGGGTTGATCAGTGTATTTTGTTTATTTTATCATATCTCTATGTGTTGGAAAGGTAGAAGTTTTATCTCTTGAATGTATAAACATTTTAATAATAGTATATGAAAGACATGTTTTGGACAGAAATAATTAATAAACAAATAATTATAGGTGCAATGTCACTGAATCCACCACTAGTTATATCAATCATATTATAAGGACTAAAGAGTAAAGAGTAAGAGTAAAGATATACTACTAGTTTCTTTTATTAATTTCAACATTTATTAATTATACACACTTATTAGCCTCTCCCACTATACAGGTCGACCCCCACACAAAATTATACACATACCCACCCAACCTAACAAAATCCCTCTCTTCCTCTATTTTTTTTTTCATAAAGAAAAAACGACCGAATATATGTCACATTGCCATTATTTTCAATGATATATATCTTCATAATAATAGTTTATAACGTATACGTTTACAATCGATAATTATATAAGATAAGGACATGTTTAATAATTATTGAATTGACATAATAGAAAATATGATACGTTCATATCAGATGATGGATAATGATCACTTATTTATAAATTATATGTTGTCACAATGATCATTTGTTTGTAAATTGTGAGTTGTGAACCGAATTATGTAGTAAACAACTGTATTGGTTAAATATATTGTCCAAACTTGGTATCAATCAATTCAGAAATCATCAAAGAGATGCATCATTATATGAAGTTTCCTTGATTAAAAATCCATAATTCAATTTCACAGTATATATACATTCAAAAAACACCTATATGATTATTTTGGCTTTCATTCAAGGAATTCAACACTTCACTAATAATAACAATTATTATCTTTACGAACTAGTTAGCCAGACAAGGATATTGCTTGGATTTTATTCAACCTAGCTTTCAAGAAAATATTCTATAGGGTGTATTTAAGGTTTTTTTTTATTTTATATATAACATAAGGTGTACGTCGTCAACTCGAAACTGAGACATTAATAGTTTGATAAGCATTTGGTGCAGTCATATTTGGAGCAAAAATAATGTTACTTATATAAAAAAATAGAATGTTTTTTCTACTAAAAATTGTATATAAAAACAAACACATTTTTTTATATAAATAAAAGTATTTTAGATAATATCAAATGAGCAATTTACCAAAATATATCTAACTGTATTGGTTAAATATATTGTCAAAACTTGGTATTTTTTTATTGTTACTAAAATTGAACTGACTTAGGGAGAAAAAGTATCATAAGTGCATATGCTGAAATACTCATAGGCAGTATCCATCAATATAAATAATAATAAGAATAAAATAAAAAGTAACAAAAACCAAAAAAAAACACAAAAGAAGGGAAACATTCCCAACAAAAACAGTGGCAAGCAGGCCACTAAAAATGAAACAGAAAACATCAAGAAAACGGAAAGACTCCTGACCCAAGCAAGCATTGTTGTTGATGGTGATTTTTGGGTCTACGTAAAGCTGATCACGAGTCCAACAAACAATTGCAAATTGCTAACAATGTTATGGAAATAATGAGAAAGAAAGAACATGCAAACAAACAATTTACGTGGTAAAACCTCAAATTGAGGAAATATCCACCGTTGTCGGTGACAGCAAGAAAACAATCCACTATGTATGAGATAATTACACGCTCTAATTCCCTCTCTCTTGCGAACTGATATCTTACAACCGTTACAATAATATTTTAGGGTCTATTTATACATGCATAAACCACAATTCTTGATACACGAGTAAGGGAAATTGATGACATTTAATGGAACTCTAACTTATCGGACTTATGGTTATCTTCTTTTATCTTCTTTCCTGTTCTGCGTCTCTTGCGTATCAAACGCATTAGATCTCTTTGCATAATCTGGATTCTGATATCTTAAAGGAGTTCAATTCCTTATCGAAGTGTGCTTCGAGACACCTTGTTCAAGCAAGACTCATTCTCTGTGTATTGGAATCGTGGTTGCATTGAATTATGCATTGTCCACATGTTGCTCAACCGAACGTCTACCAAACCCAACCAAAACTCACTCTCCCAGACCAGTTACTTGACCCTGACCGGATATATCGACCCGACCATCTTAGTGATCCCGACCGGATCACCTTCACCTGATCTATCTATCTACCTTAATTGAGTTATTTCTACCCGATCATCTGGGCAACCCCGATCGAGTCTCGTGGAGTCATCTTTGGTCAATTTAAGTTGGTTTAGTCTGGTTGACTTTTGGTAGCATGACATTTCTGGCTACCGTGAATCCTGGTGATCATGCTGACTTGTCATCCTTCCAGATTTTACCAATAACAATTGCCAACCAACAAAGAACAGAATAAACGGGGTGTTAAACCACCATGAATCAACCTCCAACCCCAAAACATGTTTAGAAAAAGTGTCTGCAACATGATTTCCCTTTCTGAAAATATGAGAGACCTGAAACTCCATTTTCGATATCTGATAGATGCAGCGCAGCCAAGCCTGCTGAATCCGCCAAAGAACCTGCTCTGAGCGAGAGGAGAGCAGCTAAACCACATAAGAAGAATCACTCTCAAGCCAAATCTGATGCCACCCATTCTGCCAAACATAGTTAATGGCTATCGAAGCTGTAAGAAGTTTCACTTCAAACGCAAACACCTAACCGAGATGAACAGCAAAACAACCCTTCACAAAAGCTCTACAATTACAAAAGACACCCCCCCCCCCTCTCCCCACAACCCCTTAGCATATGGAGAACTCAAGGCGGCTCTATCAGTACTAACTTTGATCCAACCAGGAGTCAGAGGTGACCAAATCACACTCTTGATAACCAGGGCCTTAGCTGGACGACCACAGAGATCAATCAATTCAAAAATCATCAAAGAGATGCATCATTATATGAAGTTCCTTTGATTGAAGATCTATAATTCATTTCATATATTGTGATACTGTGATATGTACATTCAGAAACATCTATATGATTATTTTTGTTTTCATTTAAGAAATTCGACACTTTAATGATAAAAACAATTTTTATCTTTAAGAATTAATTAGCCAGACAAGATATTGCTTGGATTTTCTTCAACCTTTTAAGAAAATATTCTATTGGGTGTTTTTATTTTTATTTATTTATTTATGAGTGGTGCTATTGGCACACCCCCTACCGATCTATTCATGCCCCACTTTTTAAATTATAGAATATTCTTTTTTTTCCATTATCAAAATTACTTAAAGAGACATACAATTTAGGAAATAAATCTTCTACAAAGTAAATCTATTAAAATTTCATATTCTTTTTCCAAAAAAAAAAAACCAATAATCTGTTTCTTCTTCAAAAAAAAATTAATTCTTAAACCCTTAATTTGTTTCTTAAAAAAAAAATTAATTCTTAAACCCTAAAATCTGCTTCTTACGTACATCTAAAATATTATGAAAGAGTTTGAGAACGATATCAAGAATATGGAAGAATCGTTTAAGAACGATATCAAACATGTTGAAGAATTGTCTGAGAATGTGACATAAAGTAAGAATTGTCTGACAATGATAGTAAGCATCTAGAAACAATTCATTCTCTGGAAATAAGTTTGAAATTTATTTTTTCTTTAGGATGATATCAAGCTGTCGTTGTGTTGAAGTACCCTATTATTTTTTATTTTTTCGTTTCCATCATGAAATAAGAAGAAAAAAAAAACTAAAAAAAAAAAGAAATAAAAAGAAAAAAATAAATCAATCAATGAATGTGAGAGAAATGTATACAGATACATAGATAAGAGATAGATAGATCATATATGGTATGTATTAAGTTTGAAAAATAAGTAAAATGAGTAGTTTTGGAAATAAATCAAAAAATTTAATAAAAATATTTAATTTTATTTAATTAAATCAAAATTTAAAAAGTGAGGTATGAATAGATCAGTAAAGGATGTGCCAATAGCACCACTCTTTATTTATATATCACATACGGTGTCAGAAGCTCCATATCCGACAGTAATATTTGGAGCAAAAATATTTTTTATTACAATTTTTTTTTCTAATAAAATTATATAAAAAAACAAACACATTTTTTTTATATATAAATAAAAGTATTTTTGATGATATCGAATGACCAAAATACTAAAATATCCCTTGTGCAATTACCAAAAGGGTTGAAAGGACACAAAAAAAAAAAACTATTTTGGACCTTAAGTTTGACCAAATTTGTTCACGTCAAAATGACTGATAAACATGCAACGTTAGTTTTGTAATTGATCTTAGAAACTAATGTTGGTTGTAGATCTCTTTCTTTATCAGCAACAGTAAATATTATAATCAGAACAAAAGCGTGGAGTAGAAATGAAGAATTTGACTTGCTGCAAATAAAGCAGAAAAAGATCACACCAAAAAAAAAAAAAAAAAAAACTATTGCTTTAATAAAAGGAAAAAAAAAGATAGTAAAGATTCAATTTCTTCTTGAAGATTAGTTAGGTGATGATTGACACTTGGTATTTGTATAATCTCGAAAACCAACAAAAAAAAGTCATGAAATGAACAGTATATAATTAGCAGCTTTTTGTGTGATGTATATGTATTATTAATCAAACTTTAATTAAAGTGGACTCAAAGTAATCATTTATGTAGCACAAGTCCAATCTGTCTTTTGTCTTTTGAATTATAAGGCTGCTTCATTGCATTGTTCATGAACATGTTAATCTCTCACTCTATTGCCCAACTTATTAATAAGTTTTAGGATTACTTCTGGTTTTTGAATGAGTTTTTTTTATTTATTTTTATATATATTTGGAATTTATTTAAAATTTATCAAAGATCGGTAACCTAGCTAGCATCGAAAAAAAACGAATATATTTATTGATTTCTTCTTAGATTGTAAAATATATATCATACATGACTGCTAATTTTTTTTATATATATTAATTATTAAGTGAGGTATATTTATTTTAATTTTAGTAAGAATCTTGAAGAAATGATATCGATTTTTATAAATTTTGATTTGAATTTTTTTTATGAATAATAAGTTTAATGAAATCTACATATGAATAAAATTTAAGAATTTTATAAACATCGAAACTATTTATCTTGATTTTGTTAAATATAAAGGCATTAGAAAAATAAGATAAATATAAAAAAATTCAAAAAAAAAATAGTTCTAAAAGACTTTTCTCCTCAATACGTACCGATGTTTTTTACATCGGTGCATTGAATGTGACTATATATATAAATAAATAAATATATATATATATATATATATATATATATATATAACTCACATGCAATGCACCGATGTATTTTACATTAATACATACTAAAGAGAAAATATATATATATATATATATATTCTACGAGGATCCCTTATTTTAATTTTGGTAAATATTCATATCTATTTTTATGATTTTTTTTATGGATGATAAGTTCATTGAAATATACATATGAATAAAATTTGAGAAATTTTCAAATATTATAACTAATTTTCTTAAATTTTCTTATATTTAATCTATTTTTTTGATGCTTTTATATTTCACAAAATCAGAATAAATAGTTTTATTGTTTGAAAAAATTTTAAAATTTATTTATAAGTACATTTTATTGAACTTACTATTTATAAAAAAAATTAGATCAAAATTCATAAAAATTGATATGATTTTATCAAGGTTCTTGCCGAAATTAAAATAAGAGATTTCTTATAAGAGAGTCATCTCTATATATATAATGGAAAAAGAAAAATTATAATCCAAGCCCTCATGCTATATTCTATGCTGGGATACAGATGACGGTCCAAGTATTTTATTTTTCATGGATATACATATCAATGAAAAAATTACAATTATCGTGCAAAACAATGAATAAATTACAATTCAAACATTAGTGCTACAATACAGATTCAGTAAAAATGTTTGAAAATTCATAACTCTATATTATGGAGATTGTAGAAACCCAATCGATATGAGATGAAGCTGGTTCGGTGGTAAATCCATCACACCTGTACTATGAGATTGCAGATTCGAGTTCTCCTCCCTTTAAAAAAAAAAATTCCCAAATTTATAATGCTATACTTTTTTTTTTTTTTATTTGTAGCCTACTAGAGCTTTGTTTTTTCCCCTCTATTTTCAAACAATTGGAAAATTAGGAGACAACACTCACTAAATTCGCTCAACCATCTAAGTGAACATGTGAGACTGATGAAGACGTGCACTAAATGTCAACTCAATCGTGGTTGTGAAAAAAATAAAAATAAAAGCAATTTGATTTGCTCTTGAAAAAGTGCTTCTCACAAGAGTCAAAATTTGGTTATATATACTGTATGTGATATATGTACAAGACGATTCTTCAGATTTTATGTAACACAAATTGAAACAGCGATGATCTCAGGAATCAGGATCCTACTCCACTTGGATTATTTGTTAGAAGAGATAAGTGGACCCTATTTATTGCCAAGAAATGCCAGCTCTATGACTGTGTAAAATCTTGGCCATAGATCACCATCATGATCCTTTGATTGTGACAAATCGTAATTGGATTGTTAGTGATGCAATCTTGATCATGTTTTTACTTTGTATTTACATCAAGTAGAAAAAAAAAAAGAAGAAGCTATTTACACCAATGATTTTCAATTTTGCACCTCTACCATTAATCAAATGGTTGCACATTTCTCCAGAAGTTCGGATCCTGTTTTTACTCATTAAATCGTGAAATGTTAAGATATTTGGTGACAAAACTATTTGGAGGCCCAGTGTGGCCATAGCCTTGCCGAAAGTATGTTAAAAAATATAGTTAATTTTTTCCTCGGATTTTAATTATTATTTATATTTATTTTAAAATGTATTTTGTCATGGTTCAATGATTCTCAATCCCGCAAATTTATGAAACCAGGTTTCGTAAATGGAGATATCTATTTTCAATCATGGGAGTTGCATTACATACCGTGTTTATAATTGATGATTTTGTTCTGATCCGATTGGTGTCAGGTTTAAAGAAAAAAAAAGGTCGATTTTCATACACTAAATTAATGGTGTCACGAGAGCTTAAAAAAAATTAAGCATGGTTAATCAATGGATGATAGTTGTTAATTATATACCAAATGATGTAACATTATTTGTGCCACAAACATTGAACATTAAAATTGGTTCCGTGATTGTTGTGAACTACTACTCATGATCAAGTTTCAAGTTTCAGATCAGAAAAATCAAAAGTAAAACCTAGATGTGTGATAGGTAGCACATGTATGTGATGAAAAATAATTGACACATTATATATAAAAGTGAAGATGGATTTTGAACATGTAATTCTTGGGACTCAACTCTCAAGTCTCTTTTCACTCCATCCAACACATTCCCTATATAATTTTCTTTTTTTTTTTGCTTGCCATCTATAGTAGCTAGTGGAATTTCAACTGTGTTCATGGTAATGGAGATTGGCCTACTTAGACCTAACCACATTATATGAGAAAGGGGGACCTTTTTAACCCTATAAATAGTAGTCATGACCATGATACATTGATTCTTTCCTATTATTGTCATCTTCTCTGTGGGACTTTTTCTTCCCATTTCACTTTTACTTTTAAATTTTATAACACATAAAAAAAATTATTATTAACAATAAGTAATTTATGTTTGGCATCACCGATTGTTATAATTGCAGTGCTACAAAATTAATAATTATTTGTTAATCAATGATTTTGAACGTATATTATGTTACATTTAAAAAAGCATCCTAACAATAAGTGGTTAGATTTTTTTTTTCATTCAATATTTTAATAACAATTAATCATATATTTTTTTAAAAATTAAAGGGCAACGAGGGTTTTTTTTCTTCTTTCTAACATATACCCATAATTTTCATATTTAGTATGGTTAATTTATACTTCACTTCGTAGTTCGATCTATTTCTTATTATATTTGATATGATATTATCATAATGAAAATTTATAATAAAGTCTCTGTGTAAGGAAATGCTTTTTGTTTTAAAGAATTTAGAATCAGTGTTGATATAGTGGATTAAACTGTTATTGATAACTTTACTTGAGTGCTACAAAATGAAAAATTGAACACACTCAAGCCCTTGGAAGTGGCAAGACCTAAGATCAATCTCTTCGAACTCCACTATATAATGAACCCAATTTAAATCCCCGTGACTTTTGTTTTGATATGTTCGGACATATACTAACACAACGCAATATGCGACGTGATTTATAATGATACCTTCAGATTACTAACATACCATTGGCACAAATTATATTCACGTTACATAGCACGATGTGTTACGCATGGTGCAATGGAAAATTTTCTCTAAAAAAGTACTAATAATAATAATAATAACAAAAGGGTATGTCAAAATAACAATAATAATATCAAAAGGGTATGTCAAAAATAAATAAATAAATAAATAATACCAAAAGGGTAATTCGGTAATTTTGAACACTGAGAATCGAGGGTGGCGTACGGTAAGAACGTGCGCGTGTGCGCAGATGAGAATCGAGTCTTTTCCGCCGTTCGATGGCAGGTGGGTTTGATTTGTTTTAATCGTTCGATGGTACGAATATATGCAATGCAACCACTGCTTTGCTTTTTTTGATTTGTAATAATTACTACGAGTGTTGTCGCTTTTTTTTTTGTTTTTTTTTTTTTAATATCGTGTTTATAATACTTAACGGAGTTTGCTGTCTGCCGTCAGTGGTGTTTTCGTAATTTCAAACTGTACGGGCTTGTTATTTTTCGTGATTCTTGGGGGCCCAGTGAATTGGATCGTTTTGTTGAGTAGACCAAACAAGGAAACAAATGGGTCCTACACCCCCATCTCGGCAATTGAAAATTATTTGGATTTATTAAGCATTGCTAAATTACTAAATGACCACTAATTTAATATTTATTTACATTTAATTCGGCATTTTTTTTGAGAGAGATGGATTCTTCCATTCTATTTCTAATCAATGTGATAAGTAAGAATTTAATACAATATTATGTATTAGATTCGTCTTGTGCTTATAAGATTATTTATATTATTAGATTTTTGAGTTAATCGAATTCGTTCATTTATATTAAAACGGGTATGAATAATTTTTCAATCGGTCACTTCAATTTCGCTATGGTTGACGATAAATATTAAATAATATTTTATTTCTTATATATCAATTATTGGATTGTCGTGAATTTGAATAGTGTTTGATTTTGTTGCATGTGTGAGTGGAAGTGGTTTTGACACCAACATCACTATCAAGGTTTAAGCTGATGAGTTGTTATTTGGACTCTTCATTTTTTTTGGACCATTTCGAAAATTAAAATCCAAACAAAATCCATTCAATAATGTCCCGTGACAACCAGACATCATTGTTTTGTGAATTCTTACACTAACAAAATTTCACTTTAATCCAATGTACTTTATTTATTTATTTTTAAATATAAATCAAGGTTGAATTTGAATGAATTAGATTATTATATGGTTTGATAAAAGGGTATTCTCTAAGTTTGTGATTGCAAGTTTGATCATGAGTTTAGGGATAAAATTTGGATGTAGCGTGATGCACCATGTATTGTCCACCCTGATGCTGCCACATCAGTACAGTTGTTACCGTGAAAGTATCAAGATGGACTTTACATCAGTGATGTCAATGGATCGGATTGGGTATGGATACCCCAATATCCATCTCTGTATCCGTTTGAGATACATATCTCCATCCCCGCATCCATCATCATTTATAAGTAAGCGAGATGGATTTGGATAATCCACTAATTAATATCGAGATATTCATCCCTGCTCCGTTTGTATCCATATCTAATGAAAAAACTTTAAATTTTTATAGTTTATAAGAGAAAAATGTAACAAATATATGTAATGGTATATTTTATCTTATTTAAAGAGAAACAAATACATCCAATAAAATTCAAATATAAAATTAATAATAACTTATATAATTAGAATTAATAATCACATAATAAATTTTTTTATTTTTAAAACATTAAAATATATAATGGATGCGGATGATGATGAATATCTATAGACAATATATATCCCCATCTCATCTCTAAAAATAAGATTGATATTAGGATGACATTCAATCATGTTCCGTTCCCGAAATAATAGTATCCATTTTCATTTTAAATGGAACAGATTCTTATTGATATCCTGATGCAGGAGATATTATTAAAGATTTTTTTGAAGATTTTAGATTTCAAAAATATTTATATAGTTAATAGATATTATTTTATTTCCATTTATTATGTATCTAATTAGGTAGTTACTTATTTTATGATTTGATTTTATTAAATCAAATATTATTTCCTTATTAGATAGGTTTTTAATGTTTTAGGGTTCTAGTATTTTTAATTTCCATTATTATCTCAATTATCCATTTTATAAGGAAATTGATAATTTTATTGCTTTACTAGTTATTTTAGGTTTCTTTTTAGGATTTTATTTTTCCCATTTAAAGATGATATACCCTAACAGGGATTTCAGTTTTTTGATGATTAATAAAAATTTGAAAGAGAGTATCTTTTTTTATCCATTTTCGGTACCTTTACGAGGGTCAACGAACTTGAAGCATAGTATTCTGATATCCGTACGTAAATCAACTGAAAATTAAAAGGTTATTTCTAATTGTTTCTTGCAGGTTTTTCTCGTATAGCTTCCGCTGCATCATATCCCTACCATACATTGTACAAGACTTACTCTGAAATCAGATATGATGATGAGATAAGGAAGATGTGCGTGTGTGTGTGTGTGAGTGCAATCCTGAAACCTGATATGATCAGACGATGGTGAGATAAGAGTAGTTGGATCGGTTTATTGTTTGCAGATTGACATGGCAACACATGAGTGGGTGAAGGATGTTTAATCAATGGAAGCCAATGGTGAAACTGAAACAGAAGGGCCCACGTGAAAGTTTCAGGATTTTCTAGCTCTCTCTAGTCAAAATTAAGGGCACAAAAAAGAAAAAGTGAAAATAATAAGAGACTGTTTTCTGTCAGCTAGGTCATGATTGGTAACTCTCCCTTTCCTCTCCATCTCTCCCTAGATGACTTTGTTTTCAAACTTCCTGTTTTTTCTCCTCAAAATAAGGTTAAAAGTTTACTACTAAAGCCAAACCCACCCCACTACATAGAATGATCGTAATTTCTAACGTCGAGGAAATGGAATTGCATAGCGGCAGTAATGTAACGTCGTTTGTTGAAGAAAAAACACATGCAACATTGCGCGCACTCTGTTGCCTTTGTTTGCTCCGTGTGTGACTCTGGTAATGAGTATGACTGGTCAGTCACTAGTCACTGACCTCGCGCGCGCACACACGCATATACATCCAAACAAAGCCCACAACACCAGCTCTCCTCTTCAACCCAATCAGGCAATCAATCAACGAACCAACACTCTTCTTCTCCATGTGATTCCTCCTCACATGCTAGCCTTCAAAGCCCTTGTCGCATGGACGACACCTGTCAATCATTCTATCTGGAATTCTGGATCAGGATTAGGGATATGTTTGTTCCGGATCAGGAATTGTGTTACGCTTGTGACCAAACACGCCATTTCAAGAAAAAAGATTTTGGATCTCGAGCTAGTAGCTAGTAGCTAGTAGCTAGTAGCTACCCACATTAAATGTTGTCACAGCACCCGTGCAACCGTAGGCCTGAAATTGGTATACAATACAACAGCTTGGCGTAAGCATATATACATAAGGTGGGTCCAGTAAAATCTTACAAGTGAAAATTCATTCTCAAATCTCACTAACTTAATACTGTAGATCCTGATTCACATTAACAAAATCCATTCAATGATCCAGTGCTTCGCGGACGTATGAGGCAATCGTATGTATATTGTATGCGTATGTGTGTAATGGTTTCACTCAAGAAAACAGATAAGTACTTTTGGGTAAAGAAAGTAGAATACTGTACTAACTGGGACCTCACTTCTATCACTGTCGTGATTAGACAGATAGATGAAGAAGAAGAAGATGATGGGGTTTTGACAGGGGGCCCCATTTATCATGATGATCATCACGTGAAATATCAAACACATGATGTAGGGGATTGTGTTAATTTTTTTGATAATCTGGGTCTTTTCTGATGATAAGACTAGACACAGACGAATACCAGAATTCGTGTCGAAAAGTGTCAACGCCGTTGGATTTTCAAAATTGAAAGTAGTTACCTTGTCTTTGTCAACATGTTCTACGGTTACTGATGCACATAGAACAGAGTATTATTAAATATAATGTTCACTTCATTTCTTTAATTTTAAAATGATTTCAAGTTCTATGAATCTATGGTGGATTGGTGGTGGGGGGAGACCATGGTCAAAAATGTATATATATATATATATATATATACCAAACTCACTGATCAGGATTGGTGGTGGGTCCGATGCTGCAAATAACACAACTCATATAGTGTGGTGAGCGGTGAGCCCTACAGCTCACAGGCCACACAGCAACCATCATTATTGTCTCACGCACATTTAAACAAACAGGTGGAGTGCAAAATAACAAAAGCAGAAAGACAGAAAAATATAAAAATATTTAGAGGAAAATTGGAGCACAGAAGAAACATTCTAAAATGAGAGATAACTTTGGGAGAGAAACGGGCAGGAGAGAGATGGGCTTTTTTTTTTTTTTTTTTTATATATATATCTTGCCCATTCTCTTTTTGTTTATCTTATTTTTTGTTTTTGCAACATTATATTAACACATATAAACATCTCATTAAAAAAAGCCCACCACTAAACTCCTCCCGGACCTCCCCTAAAGGACTTTTAATATAATATTATCTATAATAAATACTCCCCTATGATAATTAATTAAAACCACCTAATTCAACTTAGGATTAAAAAGAAAAATTAAACAAAAAGAAAATAAATAAAAAAAACTAAAATTGAACCCATTTTTTTCCATGTATAATATGGCACAAAGACCAAACTTGCTTTGCAGTTCCTCAACTGTCACTGAATCACCAGGCACCACTAGAACCAGCACAAAAACTTTAGCAAAGTTTTTTTTGTTTTTTTTTTGTAAGCTTATAATTTAATCACATGACATTGCAACTTGAGGTGTTTTCATCACTGAAGACATGGGCATAAGATGGGTCGGAATGCGGGTGGTGCGGGTACGGGTACGGGTGCTGCGGTGGATACTGTTGGTACTGCGGAGGGGGATATTGGGCGGGCATGTAATTGGTTGCAGGGGGTGGCCTTGCATACATTAAGGGATGAAAGCTTTCATTTCCCATTGGGCGTTGTTGGTTCATCATTGCAGCCATATATTGCTGTTGATGTTGCTGTTGTTGCTGCTGAGGATGGGGATGGTACGGGTTACCCGGCATCAGATCTGGTCCGGCTCCTTGGAAGTACCCGCCGCCACCACCGCCTCCGCCTCCAGGACCACCGCTCATTGCGGCTGCCGGAAGGCCTTGAACAGCAGGGATTCTGCCCATTTGGCCCATTGACATTTGACCCATTGGGCCATTACCCATTTGACCCATTTTGGCAGCAGCAGCAGCAGCAGCCAGAGCTTGAGCTTGAGGACCACCCATGTTTTGAAAAGCACTCATAGGGATATCACCCATACCACCACCACCGGTATTTACCTTTTTGCCCCCGTTTCCATTCGTGTTACCGTTACCACCACCAGGTCCACCACCACCACCACCACCATTCTTATTATTTGCCCCACCGCCGCCACCATTCTTGCCATCTTGAGGCAACCCACCACCTCCACCGTTTTTACCATTCTTGCCACCACCTTGGTTTTGGTTATTTCCGCCACCGCCGCCACCGCCACCGCCGCCACCTTTCTTGCCACCATTTCCATTTTTACCCTCATTGTTACCCATATTTACCTGAACAGGAACAGGTCCAGCGCCACCTTTCTTGCCATTTTGAGCACCATTTTGAGGGGGTTTTTGGGCATTCATGAGCTGGGGATGGTTCCCATTCATCATCATCATTATGTCGTTTGGTATGCCACCGCCTTGAGGCCCACCATTACCCATAGCTACCGGAGGTTTCATCTTATTTATAAGTGGAGGTGGTTCATCATACTCATCATCATACTCATCGTATAAATCATCTTCATCAAACTCTTCATCATCATAGTCAGACAAATCATCATCATCAGGCAAGGCAGCAAACTTCACAGCCTTCTGATTCGGGTTAGGGTCCTTCATGGGCATTTTCATATCCTTAAATTGTGGTAGCAGCTTCAGATCTTGGAACCCTTTCATTTGCTGAAGTTGTTGCAGCTGCTGCTGAAGTTGCTGTTGCGGGTTTGGTTGCCCACCACCGCCACCTCCTCCTTTGGGCTGGTTGTTGCCACCACCACCGCCGCCACCACCGCCGCCACCACCGCCTTTTTGGGCTTTGTTGTTACCACCTTTACCCTGGTCAAGCTGCATGTTCTTGAACTGATTAGCCATTTGGTTCTGGTTGTTGTTGTTGGCCTTTGGTGCACCCCACATCTCTGCATGTTTGCCTGATTTTGAGAGCTTCTTTATCAGAACAAGCGGGTCTACATTTCCAGAGACTGTCACCTTCCCTTGCTCTGAATCTATGGAGGTAGTGAAAACCCCTGCTCAAAAATTTCAAACCACCACAATATTGAACATACAAGAACACAACTTCGATACAAGGATTAGCAAACAAAAGGCTTGCAAATCCATAACAGGAACAAAGAAATGTTTTTTTTTTTGGTTTCTTCTAGTTAACATTTAAATTGAAAATCTATCTTGACAGAGTAGATATGAAAAAACGAAATTAAAAACAAATAAAAACTTTTGAAAAAGAAAAAGAGAATAGTTGGTGGGGGTGTGTCAGGAAAATGGAATGATACCGTCAATTTTCTGCAAGATTTTCTTCACTTTGTGCTTACATCCATCACAGTGTATGTTAACTTTCAGGACATAAGTCTGCATGCACAAGCAACCCAAAGAACAAACCCAGAGTGAAGAAAAGTATCAAAATCAATAATGGTGAACAAATAATTATAAGAATAATAATAACATAAATCAGCCGGGTTGACATGAAATTAAAAGCAAAATAAGAAAAAACAAAATGTGAATTTTTGTTCACATTAGAGAAAAATGATACAATAAATTGAGAGAGATAAGGGTGTACCTGAATCTTCATAAACTCTTCTTTACTCATTCTGTTTTGTGTTTTTGGATTTTCTATTACCAGTCAGATAAAACAAACAAGAGGGAATAACAATGGGAGAAGAAGAGAAGGAGCTGACAGACAATGCTGATAGATCTGAGAAACAGAAGCAGTAAAAACACAGGAAATTAATTTAGAATAACTCCTTGATGTGGGTGGTTGTTGTTGTTGTAGTTGTTGTACCTCTGTAAAATATCTTACAATGGTCTCTGTTTTTTTTTTTATGAAGAGAGATGAAAAAATTAAATGGGTGGTGGTCTCAGTATATCTCTCTCTCTCTCTGAGCAGAGAGAAAAAAAGGTTGAAGGCAGAGCAAGAAACAACAAGGTCAGTCTTTGAAGAAGAGGGAGGTTACAGGCTTACAGGAGGTGGGTGAACATTAAAACTTTGCTTGAGTGAGTCTGCTTCCTGTATTTCAGGGCAGAAAGAGAGAGAGAGAGAGAGAAGAGAGAAGAGAAGAGAAAGAGCAAAAGAGAGACTGGCAGAGAGTGAAGGAGCTGCAAGGCCTCACTGGTTTCTTTTGGGGGTTTATTTATAATTTATTTTGTATTTTTTTTCTACCTTTGTTTTAGTTTATAGATGTGTGTAGTTTATACTATCAATTCCATCCATTGTTTAACTGTTTATTTTTACTGTTCTAACAATAGAGAGAACTTTCAAGCTTTGATTAGTGTTTTTAATGTAATATGGTTACTTGTATATTTCTGGAAACCACTTGCTTTTTTCAAAGAATGACAAGGTTTTTATAATCAATTTATTAAAAAATATTAGTGTAATGTAAAACATTTTCAAAAGCTTAGAGACAAGAAAAATTAAATTAAATATAGAATTATAAATATTAATTTATATTTAATTTTGAATTGACACAAATGTACAATGGGTATTTACTACTAATGAAATATATGGATTCTATAAATTAGAATGACTGAAATATTTCATTTTTTTTAAATCAATTTCTTAATCTTAATGGATATAGTTGATTTTTTTTTAAAAAAAAAAAGTTTCTTCATTGAATACCTGCTGGGCGATTTGAAAATGGAAAATTGACAATTTTATTTTTTGAAAGAGCAATTTTTTTTTATTAAGTTAGAAAAAGAATAATGAAAAGAAAATAACAAATAAAAAAAAAAATACTAAGTTCCGTGATTCTGTCGGCTTGGCTTGGCTTAGGTGAGTAGCTGTGGCTAAGCTAGGATTTATTTACACATTAAACCAAGGTTAATAATAATAATAAATAAAAGAAGGGAAACAGATTTGTTATTTAAATGTTGATAATTATTATGAGTAGATGTGAATGAAGAAGATTGTCAGATTTTCTATCTCCTATTTTTGGTGGGTACATTTAATAATGTTATTTAATGGGTCCTTGTAAATTATTATTATTTATTTTACTGTTTTTGGATTTTGGTTGCCTCTCAAATTACCATTTTGCCCTCTCAAACCTAACCCTAACCCGACCCACTTGTCTTTTTTTGGATCTATAATTTGGGTTCTTCTTGGAACTTATTGATCCACATTCAAGTGGATATTGAGCTCATTTCTTTTTTTTGGAATTTAAATAATTCTATTAGAATTTTTTTTTTTGAATTGAATGAATGAGTCAATGTTACTATTTGTTTTCCAAGATTTGTGTATTTTGCACAACAAATAATGCATAATGTTGGATAAATTGATTTGTCGATAATGAATACTTGTAATATTGTATTTTCGAGATTCATGTATAATGTCATTATATGATAGAATATGATGATATAGTAGTTCGTCATGTTCAATATGTTATTCTAAATATGTATAATGCCCTAAATTAGGGGAAAAAACAAATGTGTAAAAACTAATGAAAAGCCAATATTTGTCTGCAATCGACAATAGGGATTTACTTGATATATTTTATCTATAAGACTATAATAGTATTACTTCAAAATAAATTTATATGTAGCATTAACATGGACTCTTAAAACACATGTTAAATACATAATAATTACTATAAAAAAGAAATAAGACAATGCATTTATTGTAGTTTCTTTTTATAGTAATTATTATGTTTTTAACACGTGGACATATATTAACATTGGATTTGGATCCTCTGTTGATCTGATCTTTTTTTCTGACCTTTTTAAAGCATGTAATTAGTTGTTGATAAAATGGTTGTGAAAACAAATCACATCTTAACCACTTACTCATTGCAATGCTTATGTGTCATAAGATTATATGAGGTCAGGAAAAAGATCAGATCAGCAGAGGATCCAAATTCATTAACACTACCCTTCTATCTAATTAACATTTTTTTTAAACATGAAAAATTAGTTCATATATATATATATATATATATATATATATAGTAACTTTCAATTGAGAGATCCCTTACTTTAATTTTAGTTCACACATTGATGAAATCACATTGATTTGAATGATTTTTGATATGATTTTTTTTTTGTGAATGATAAGTTCATTGAAATCTATCTATAAATAAAATTTGAGAATTTTCTAAGCATTATAACTATTTTTTTTGAATTTTCCTATATATCTCTCATTTTTCGATGCCTTTATATTTAAAAAAAAAAAACTGGAAAAAATAGTTATAGTGTTTAAAAAATTCTTAAATTTTATTTATAGGTAGAATTCAATGAATTTATCATGCACAAAAAAATTCATATCTAAATTCATATAAATCGATGTGATTTCATCAAGGTGTGGACCAAAATTAAAGTAAGGGATCCCTTACTTGAAAGTTATATATATATATATATATATATATATATATATATATATATATATGAGTAATGCTATGAGTCCTAAATTGTTTTCCTAAAATCATTCCTAAATGATGTGGCACGTGAGCAGTCAATATTTTATAAATCATGAAATTATGTGGGGAGTGTAGTGATGTTCACTATTTATATATATATATATATGGACATAAGTATAAAGTTTAATGTGTCATCAAAAATATATATATATATAAAGTTTAATGAAATTATTATTTTACCGAGTTTTTCATAATCATTTTGGCCATACAAATCTACAAATGATTGCATTTTCTCTTTATTTCTTCTAGTGTAATAGCTCTATTCAATTTTAATTCTAGACATAAATAAATTATATTTCAAAATTAATGAAAATTGAAAATGTCTAAATGTCTAATAACTTTGAAAAGCAGCTTACATTGGCCACGATAAATTAATGCTTGTGATGAAATCGAAATTTTGGAATTGTCAATGAATCAAAAAAAAAAATCTAATTATTTTAATTCATATTCATATGTATTTGTTGTACAATATATAGTACAAATGAAGGAAGTAACATGACCCATATGTCAACATGTTTCTTTATAAAACCATGTAGCACAATAATACTACATATCTATTTACTCAAGTGGTGTTTTAAATATATTATAGGCACTAGTTTGTCAAAAGTTATATCGGAAAACAATAGTTATAAAGTCTCAAATATGGTCGAATGAATAAAATCCCTCGAATTTTGACATGCACTTGATCAACTTAACTAGCTAATGCACAATATGTGAAGTCCACCGGTCCGATCTCCAACAACCTTGTAAAAAAACACAACACAATATGTGAGGTTGAGAATCAAAAAAAGATAGAAGAAATGTAATTGCCTAATATAGAAAGAAGTTGACCGAATAAGAGAGCATTATTGATGTTATTTTGAAATAGAGATTGTTAAAACCAGAGAAAGGGTCTGGCCATCAAAGATTATTTATTAATTTTTTGTATAAATTTGATCAAAATTTGGCATTCCATTGAAGTGGAGTGGTGGCATGTGAATGAAAAATCTTCTTGAGCAGTATATTAGTTGTTTGAATGAATCACACTTTTAAAAAAGAAATCATTCATTTTCATAGTTGTCATGTTATATATGTAACTATTAAAGCACTTTTGGTTGGTTTAATAATCAATGTGTTTACTTTAACAAACAATTAGGTAAGAAAACACAAATTGAAAAAAGCTAACCCTAAAACCAGCCCATAATCTGCAAGATAAGTCACATTTAGAGGACTATTTGCTCAAAATTGGTTACCCAATTAACTTTTTCTACAAGGGAAATAATTGTTCTTCCTTCTCAAAAGCCTAACCATGCATGATGATGGAAACCCTCTTCAATTGCCTTTGTTTGTTTCTATTTTACTTTATTTTGAATTTTTTTTTAATAAAAGGCATTTGAATGGTAAAAAAAGGACTTGAACAAAATCACTTTCCTCCTTTCCTTAAAGAAAAAAAAATATGGATATATCATATATTAAAAGAATTTATTGAGACAATTTATCTTATCGTTCATTTAGTCTTTAAACCATGGACGGACGATATCTTTAAAGTTCATCATGATTTAAATTTTGGAACAATTACTAAATACCGACATCACTTTAACTCGATGGACATGTAATTGATAATTGAGATTAGAAATGTAGAAGGAATAGCTATTTTACATGATTTGAAATCACATTTGAGTATTCTGTCTCAATGGGTTCATAAAAGGAATGGCTTGAGCAACTATGCAGAGCAATTGCCATATATGTTCATAGCATCACATGAGCACCCACATGGACATATTCTTGGATGGTGATTGTTAGTGCAAGAAAGACACAAGATTATTTGAGTAGATCTTTTTTTCTTCTTTCATCTGTGAATTGTGATCAAACTAGCTATAGCTAGCTAGCTAGCACCATATGTATGCTCACATGGGATCTCTGAAATCTTTCATTGTTTTAGCTCATGATTTTAGTGGTGTATGGTAAATAATAATGGAGTGTATACTGTATAGCCTTTACAAGTTTTGACTAGTATGGAAAAGTCTTGTTTTGCTGTAAATTTTTTTGTTTTATTTTTGCTCTCTCTCACTCACAAGGGGATCAACCATCTCCCCTTGTAATATATGCCGTGCATCAATTTGCAACAATTTGAGATATAAAGAATATGAAACATGGAAGAGTTCAGCTGCAAGAAACAAGAGCTTATATGGCAAACATGTTGCATTGTATGACTCTGTGCGAGGGATTGAATATTCATTGGTACGCAACTTGGACTTTCAGTTTCGTAGTTCCACAACATTTTAGAATCAGCCTGACTAAAGAATTATTTTTCAGAAATCACAATCCCAACATATAGATCTTGGTAGCAGGTAACTCATAGTTCTGATAAATATCAATCACAAACTCATTTGTAAATGATAATATGCTCAAAAGATGCCAACTAGAGAGACCCAAGTAAGGCAACACGTTCCATTCATTGTCTTGGCAAATTTTTATAAGGCCTTGTTTGGCAAGTCAATTGTTTGTGTATATAATAAGCAGCTTCAAAGAAGAATCATTTCTGTGGAGTACAAAAGGGAGTACTTGATGATTCTTGTTGCAATTGATAACTAGAACCCATGTTTTTTAAATCATTTTACAAGAACATAAACATGTTTTGCTTCACAATTTGAAAGAATTGCAGAGGAAGATTATCAAGAATACTTGTGGCAAGTGTGTACATTGCATGTGCATATGTCAAGCTCCATGAGAATCAGCCATGAATCATCTCACATGGCTACAATTACTAACCATTTCAAAAAATATGGCCAGGCAATGCCTGTGAACTTCATAAATCAGTCAACTACTCTGTATGCAAGCCTAAAACCAAGTGAACATGGCATGTGGCTTATTACAGCAGCAGCTTCACAGCTTCCAGTTAAAATCTTTCTAAAATTACAACTACTTTGATCAGTCGCCTAAAAATAATTCGATGAACATCATCTGTCATACACGAACTAGTTCTGTACAAGTTCGAAACACCTGTTAAGGAGTTTGTACACGGTGAATTTGCAAACAGTCATAAGATGCAGTATGAACTCACAAAGATAAAGTGTCATATTGTAGAATAAAGGCATAGCAAGTTCTATAGTCTTCAAGAAGTTCAACAAATAACAATGCATATACTATAATCAATCTGAGAGAACTTTTACAGCCAATCTGGCAAAGCAATAAAAGCGTATTAAAGTGGCCGTATAAGGAAAGATATTCAATCAGATCCAAACTATGATATAGTATTATTTGCACATCTTTAAATCTTTATCTGTTCAAAGGTAAACATCCTCTCTCAAGGTCCATCCAAGCTTTGAATGAAGATTCTTAGTTTGTCCTTAATGCTAACTTCTATGGCAAATATTCCCTCTCAAGACTCTCTTTTTGGCTGTTAGTCCAAAAGGAAAAAAGTACTCCTACTCCAACAGACCTAGAATGTTCATATCCCAGTCTAGTAGCCACACAACTTCTCTAAAAATCTAATTCTTTGCTGTCTTGAATCTGAATGCTCAACAACCTATAATCAACATACATGTATCGAAATTCAACCAAGGAGAGAGTAAGGGTTAAGAAGTTACCTGAACGCCTTCTGGGAGAATAAAGAAAAGGCAAAGATACAAAAAAATAAAAATAAAAAGTTCATTATCATCATATATATTCTTTGAAAACTTCAAATATCATTTAGTAAAAGGAGGAAAAAGATTATTCCTCCACCCCACAATCTGGCTATAATTCAACAAAAAGAGAGTAGCCCCAACTGATATAAAGATTTACATGACTAACTTGGTGGCTCAAAACCTTACTTTCATTAAAAGAATTGAACAAATGCATGCAGCCACCACAATGAAGATGACTAAAGGTTCAAACTGATAGGGTGAATAGTGGATATACCTAAATTTTTACATACACAGGTTCACTCTCTCTCACACTGACATAGGATCACAATTGAATTTTGTCATAGGATGTATAAATAAATACCTTTAGGAAGTCACATGAAGAAAGCTTAAAACTGATTTATACGATTGACATATACAAAGTAATAAAGACACATACACAGAGCAGGTAAAGACATATTACAGAAAGAATTTAATAGTTGTACCATGTGGCAAACTTGATATGAAGAAAAGAATCTTTCACTGATCACCACTATTTAATTTGATCTCTATAAGTTCCTGAATGGGTTGACGGCATATGGGACACTTATTTGATTGAAGCCTCAATGCTTTTGCACATTCACTGCACATACACTGAAAAGATACAACATATACAACTTGAATTAGTAACACTTCGGTTGTAAAAGGAAAATATAAGGAAAAGCCACAGAAACTAAGTGATTGAGCAAGATTTGAAGTGTTTTTTTTTTTTTTTGGTTGTAATACTGAAGATTTTCGTGGTAATATACAATAGGGACAAATTTTTAATCAGAAGATTCGAAGTCATGTCTCAAACTTTAAATCATCTTTATATATTTGCTCAAGCACACTGGTCTAATCCTCCGTGATTACTACTGTTAATGTTTATATGGTTGTTTGTATGAGTGCGGAGGCATCAAAATGTAGTTTATTCATGCACTGACACTCAGATAAAGTGAAGCTATTTAAGGTGGAACTCACCATGTGTCTGCAAGGAAGCACAGCTGTATCCTTAGGTTCAGTCATGCAAATCACGCACTCCTTCCCTGGGTCACTATCATCAAAGCCTTCAGCGGCTGAGCTTGCTATTCCATATATCTCACGTAGTTCATAGCGAACTCCTTCAACCCACAATATCTGCTTTATTACCTTAACTTGAAATAAGTCAGCATTATTCTTCTCCAGAACAGCTTGAGTGATCTGCATATGAGAAGATGTATTTGACACAGGATCACCAAGATGTTCATCATGTTCCTCAATTGAAGGAGATGGCAGGCATGTTTCGGCAGATATTACAAGAGGAAATACATCTTCTCCTGGCGACGGTTTTGAGAGATCATCCAACATAAAGAAGCCTAAGTCGATGCCTGTTCCTGAAGGCTGACGGAATTTCTGGCCCAGTCCTTTTGTAAAGGGAATTCTCACCGGCATAGAGGCTTCGGGAAATAGTGGAACAAACCTACAGTCAGGCTCTTCCTTGCCAAAGTAGAGGATTGTAATGCTGTAAATTAGAAAAGAAAAGAAGGGAAACAGCAGTTTATATTCAATCACGCCAGTAGTGGTTATTTAAATTTATTTATTTATTTATTTATTTTTTACTAAGTAATATCAAACAAACATGCTTCTTTTCTAGTGTTCATTGCAACCGATGCAATCACACAATATATTGTTTATGAGTTTCAACTAAGTTATTAACATTTTTTCATAACATAGAATTGTAAATTTCATAGATAAGCCGAGCTTCTATGTCTAAATACAGGATGGAAGTTCTCCAAATTGCAGCTACTTGTGGCCCTTCATTAAAAGAGTTGCAGAACTTGATTGTTTAATCATTTGGAGAGGAGAGCGAACTTTGGTCAAACCATAAGTAATCATGTTACAAGATGTTAATTGAGTCAATGATGAGTCTACTTCAATTAGTACAGACACTTATCATTAAATCTCCTGAATCCAGACAGTTATGCAGTACTATAATTTGCCAATCAGAATTTCGATTGCTTAAGAAATTAACTGTAAAGCATCAGGTATGCCACAAGTGAAAACAGCAAAGTTTGACAAAAATGAAGATGAAGGCCATTAAAATTTATCACAATATTCTATGAGAATAGCCACTCAGGACAAACAGTGATATTTAATGTTTATCCACAATGCTAGTAACATAATAACATATCCTAGTCATTGTAACATCAATAATTGCAACAAATTGCAGGTTTATTTTTGTGAATCCTTTCTTTACACCTTTTTCTTTTTTCGATTTTTTTCCTGATTTGATATAATGCACACACAGGCCAGTCATCTTTCTTTTCTCATCAACCTGAAAACTGGCCAAATATCAGGACCAAAAAAGGAGTAAAGCTCATGTCATCAAAGCTGTCCACTACAAGCACAGATAAATCCGTTGACTGTGTTTAAGCATTACAATGATACCAAAGCTCATGTCATCACTTTGAAAGCACAGCTGATGCTGCAAAAGGAAAACTATCATGAGAGTGATCTCATTATAATTTAATGAGCTTTTTCCATTTTCATCTTGACATAGTGCAAAGTCTGACGAATAGACAACCTTAGAAGCATCCTAGTTACTAGAATTTTATCAAAATATATTATCCGGATAAATCCAACAAAGTTGAATAAAAACTCAGGTTCTTTCTTTTCAAATATCGTTCAACCTGAATTTTTTTCATGTGTGATCAGTCGATGAGGGCAAGATTTGTTGCTTCTTCTGAATTTTACAAGCAAGCTGAGAAAAAATATTGACACAAGCATATTCTAATGTTCACATATGCACAAATGATGCAAGCCAAAGGATTTAAAACTTGAATTCACCATTTTTTTTTTCAAAGAGCAGCACTCAAAACATTTTATCCTCTGTCGCCCAATGAATTTTAAAAAAGTGATCCTTCTGGAAAATTTTACTTGTGGAGAAACTATTATGGCGACCAAGACAAAAACTTTAGAGGGAACAAGGGTATAAAGAAGATATGATGTTATCAAAGTTAGAGAGAGCCACCGGTTGTACATATGGACCTTCATTCCTTAAGGTGAGACAAATGGCAGAGGGGCAGCTTACACAAAAAGACCTTTGGCTTTTGTGGTGATTAGACCTAAGATCTAAGACTTCAAATACAATAAGGCAGAAATGAATAAAGCGAGGAAGGTCCAAAACGTATGGCCTGGTTAGAGAGGGACTGAGGGTTATTATGCTATACATGTAGACTTTCATCCATTACAAGTAATTATGTGTTTTAAAATCCACAAGTCTTAAGGTAAAAAATATAATATCATTACTATTTGGGTTAGGATCTTACCGCTACCATATATGAGAACCAAGTTAATACATTGTTAAGGACTTTTTTAGGATAAAATTGGCAATACTGTTACTTTGGATTAGGGTTTTACAACAACCATATTTAGGAAAGAGGTGAAACAGACATTAATGAAATGCCCTAAACTCCTGAAGAGGTATAAAGCATCTAAGGTGATAAATGATAAAAAGGGTTAGGCATGAGTGAGCCTTGTCATCAATGATTTGGCTGCTTAGAAATTCCCCTTCATAAGTTGAATTATGACAAACTAGTATGACCACACTGCCAAGTACCTATACTGCTAATTCACAATCCTACTTTAGAAATTCCCCTTCATAAATTGAATTATCACAGACTAGCACAATTACTCACTAAATTTTATAGCCTTACTCATCAAAAAAATTAGCATGACCTGACTTGAAGATTGGAGCTGACCTGCATGTGGTGCAGATTGTACTTAATACTTTTACACCACACCTAAGGATTTCTAACAAGAGCTTGGATATGATCTTCATCTACTAAACAGAAACAAGCAAATGACTAACAACTGCACAGCCAAAATGTGGAGGAAAAACAAAGTCATGTTCAAACATTGGTTATGACTTATGATCGTGTCCTACATTTCTACTTATTTTACTCTGTCCCACACTCTTATCAGCGCTCTCACATTCACCAGGAAGAACGGAACAAGCTGAAAGAGCTCCATTTCTTCTATGGCTTCCCATCAACCCATACATCATCCAGAGACTCACTTCTGAGTATAAAGTGTCAATCATAATCCCAAATTATTATCATAAAGAGTTTTGGTAATGAAAATTATGAAAATAGTTATCCAATAATTCTTAGTCAATTCTATCTCTGCAATTGCTCCAATTTTATGCGTACAATAATAGCTAGCATCTAATAATCAGATAACTTGTTCCCGATGTCTCCGAAAAGTCAAGAAATCGCAAACAAATTAGACATTTCGTGTTGTTTGGATCAAAACGATTAACCTTTAAACTTAGAAGATGACCATTTCAGTTCTCCTCTTACATCTCTGCAACAACTAAACCAATCCAAAAAGTCATATATGGGATTACTTCACAATCCAAAAACACACAATTCAACAATTCACACAAAAACAATCAAATTCATAAGATAATAAAAAAAGGAAAGAAATCACTGACCTCCCATCAAACATGGCATCGAAAACGAAGGAAACCAAGACAAGATCCGGGTTCTGCTCATCCACTTCGATCCTCAACGTGTCCTTATGGACATTGACATCATTCCTCACCTTCTTCGCACTCTGATGATCAACATAAGGTGGGGGTGGACCCACCGGAGCAGCCCTGGCGGTGGAGGGCCATCCATGTGCCTGGTTGTTGTAATAAGGTGGTTGCTGGTACTGATACTGGTAATTGAACCTACCCATCATGGGATTTCCATAATTGCACGAACTGTACCCATGATGAGACTGGTAATTGTAGTAGTTAACTGGCGGCGGCGGTGGAGGAGGAGGAGGTGCAGAGTAAGGGTTGTGACTGTGAAGCGGGGGCGGAGGATGGAAGGCTTGTGGAGGTGGGTTTGTTGTAGGATACAAGATGGGCTCATGATAAGGTGGCAGTGGCGGCGGTGGTGGCGGCGCCGCTATATAATGATGATGATGGTGGTTGTTTCTTCTTCTATTGCTCCATGAAATTCCCATCTTTGTGATATTTGATGAACAGGAAGGGAAAGTTGAAGATTTGATTGTCAGTTTTCACTTTCTCTCTACCTTGTAATAAACGCGTACACTAATTAAGACTTCTTGAATCTTGACAAACAAAATAAAAATTAAAAAAAATAATAATTTTTTTTGCTTTTGTTTATGTGACTGAGGTTGAGTTTTAGTTGAGTTTAGTTCTTGAAGACAGACTTGACAATTACACAAGCTTCTGACTTTTTCTCTTCTCTCTCTTGAGTCTTGAGTCTTGACCTTGTTTTTATTTTTATTTTTTTTATATCTTATAACATTTGGAATTGTTCTTTGTTGGAAAATTTATTAATGGAGTTGAAAACAAACAGAGATTCAAAGTTTTGGCTTTTGAAATTTTAAGTAAATCTGTTTTATGGTGAATTTTGAGAACATAAGATAGATGTTTGAGTGGAACTTTGGACCTGAAATGTTTTACAATATTTTGTTGCTTCTTTTGCATACAAATTTCCAATGAAAATTGCATGTATGATGATGACTAGTGTGAAAATGGAATTGTAAAGTGAATAGTTGTTGGTAAAAATCATCATCACCCACCAACATGCTATATAAAGTTGTTATAATTCATTTTAAGGGTGTCATTAGTGGTCATCATCATCTGTCCAAATTGTGATTATGTTATCTTCTCATCCAAGCAACCTAAAGAACTTTATCAGAGAGATGAAACCAAATGAGAAGATGCTTGAGGCATTTGAATCTCCAATTTGTGTAACAAAATGAAACTCTATTGGGTTACTAGTGATGTAGAAAACAGATCCAAAAGCTACATTAATAATATCATTCTCTATAATATTTTAGATACAAATATGGCATGATGAAAAAAGCAACTGGAATTTGCCAATACAGATGATAAAAAAAAATAGACAACCCAAGATCAAAGATGAAAAAAATATATATGGAAGATAAACAACCATCAATTCGATATCGATAATTAGCATCAGAAGATGAGAAAAAAGAGGAGCTAATTTTCAGCAGAAGTCCGGCCTAGGTTTCTTGCGAACTGATACGCAGCCTCTCTGATGATCCCTGAAGATTCTGATCTCCGAATAGTCTCTCAGGTCTTCAAGACTAATGTACTGTTGCTTCACCATTCTCATTGAATCAGTCCCAGTATCATTTATCCAAATGTAAGGGTGACAGGTCTCATCATAGTAATATAACAAGCTTTTCATGCCTCCATTGGTCAGAGCGCCGCTGCTGCTGCTGCTGCTGCCATTTTTACCAGGCATATAAGCCTTGTATATGGTCTTGCATTTAAGTCTCTTTGATGAACCAGGCTTCAAAGTGTGAACTTTCTTCAGTATAGATCCCACCCTGATTTGCAACTCCACAGGCCTGTCACTCAAGTTCCAAATTCTTGAGCCGAATCCTGATGCTTGATCAGCATGATCGCGACACCCATCAAAGCACCCTCCACCAAATGGAAATATACCGAATCTTGGCATTTTTCCTCTGTAAGACTCAATGGTTTTTTTGGTCACCTTCAACTTTGAAAGCACATGCATTCTCTTATGAAAAGCTCTCATTAATTGACAAATAGTTATAATCCATTTATAGACATTGTAGCTTTTTATACCGGTATCAACGGCTGTGATCATTAGTTTGTGGTCCCCCAACAGGAAGATCATCATCATCATCATCATCATCTAATTTCTACAATCCTGATGCAGGGAAACACAGAGAGAGAGACCTAATATAAAGAGTAATAGCACCATAGAAAAATATACCTTGCCTGCTGAGACTTTCACTAAAAAATTTGGTAGGGTCCTCAACACCCCCAAAAAATTTCAACACAAGTAGACACTGATAAAGCTAAAGATATAGTAACAGAAATTAATAAAAATGATACCCCCACAATCCATTCAAAGATTCATGATGAAGCATTACATGATTTTGCTTCATCTTTCATCATTTGAATTACTTTTAATTTACTCCTGTACAAGTTTGGAACAAAACAACTTTTTTTTTTCTCCCCAGAAATCTAGCTAGCTCCAACAAGTGCTTCTCATATTGTACACCACCATCTGGTTGGTGGGTCATTCACACACCGCATTTTCCGGTTAGTCAATACAAGGCCAGGCAAATTGCTATTTTACTAAGTTCAACTTTGTATAAACAGAACAATGCATCCCCAACTGATAGTTTCAGAAGAACAGCACAAGAATCTTCATCTGATCTAAATTACCAAACATCTTGTAGCACATCGATTGATCGGTATTAATTAATCTGTGCTTATACTAAATAATGAGCTAACATTCAATAACTTGGCCACAGTATCACTAGTAGTGGATCTTACTTACTGTTCACTAAATGCTGCTATGCTTTTGGTGGTGCTATACTGCTATCTAACAATTACCCATTTCCACCATGACCCACATTATCAGAAGTTCAGAACAGATCATCTCCAACAACTGCACTATCTCATCAAAAAGGGAAATTCTATTCTGCCCACATTGGAATCAACAGTTAGGTCACTAATAACAGAACATGATTCTTCTGGTTTCACAACAAAAAGCTAATAAGTGCTCTCAAGCCTTTTCATGTGTAAATATTCCTCATTCAACAATACTAAGGTAAGGGGCTGTTTAGTATGAGATAATCAAAATAATTTGATTTCTGGAAAAGTTAAACACAGTAATGTGATTCCTGACAAACCTATATATATATATGTGTTTGGTTGTATAAGAATATTATATCAAATTTTTAGGAATGTTAGATAATTGTGTTTGGTTTCACATGGAAATCTTATATTGTATATATTTTATATAATAATAATTATAATAATAATAATAATAATAATAATATATAATATATAATATATATTATATATAATAATATATATATAATTATTATATATTATTATTATATATATATTATATAATATATATATATATATTCCATTTAATTCATATTAGTTATTTTTTTTAATTTAAGGTGGATCCCACGATGTGAATCATATAGATTTTAGGGTGGGTTTCACTTTAATAGGAATCAAAAAACACAAACCTAGTAACAAACATGTAAATGTTATCGGATTCTTATTCCTATACAAACATTACCCCATATAAACCGCTCTGAGTTGTCTTTCAGGTTGGTTTCACATATTTACATCTTTGCTTGTTGCAAAACAATATTCCAATATCTAAAGTAATGTTTTTGTGCCCAAATCAATTTGTTATGATATTTGAAGATAATTGATATCAGAAATCCAAAACATGATTGAATTGCAAAACAAATTATTTCATTAAATTCTAATATACTTTATTGTTTGAAAAATGAAGCGTTACACTTTCTTTAACTGTATAATAACCACCTAATTCTGTCCAAAACTATATTTGTGATTGAATCATTCGACTGTACAAATCACAATCACAATCAAATTGCTAGAGGCATTAAGAAGACACCATCTCGAAGGAAGAAAGAATTTACACAAACATGGAAATCAATTTGTTATGATATTTGAAGATAATTGATATCAGAAATCCAAAACATGATTGAATTGCAAAACAAATTATTTCATTAAATTCTAATATACTTTATTGTTTGAAAAATGAAGCGTTACACTTTCTTTAACTGTATAATAACCACCTAATTCTGTCCAAAACTATATTTGTGATTGAATCATTCGACTGTACAAATCACAATCACAATCAAATTGCTAGAGGCATTAAGAAGACACCATCTCGAAGGAAGAAAGAATTTACACAAACATGGAAATCATCTATTTTTCATGACCATCTTCATCAGATTCGGCGATGTCTATCTTGATTATGAGGGGCTGGTTGAGATCCACGGCTGGTTCAGCCACAATAGGCAGCTGTGATCCGCCCAAGACATCATCTATATCCTCGTTCTCCGCCAAAGCTTTTTCCAGAGCAGCCTTGGCAACCTTGGTAACGCAGACCATTAAGATCACTGAAACAAACCGAAAAAGACATACTTGAGATACTCAAAATTGCTTTCAGCACGATCTTCGGTTGCTTTAACTTTATTTTCAAATATATTAGTTTCGATTGATTGAATAGAAACCTATGTATAATTCATTTAGTTCGTCCATTTGTCAGATAAACTCACCTCAACTCCGGGATGACAAACTACAAGATCGTCGTCGTTTCTTTCTATTTCTATGTTTATATATTTGCCTAAAAGTTCATTATAATTTCTAAGCAGATTTACTAAAGTATCATACTTTATTTGTTAGAGATATATTTGACAAGTGAACAAGGAGTAAGAAGTCCCAAAAAGGACTTTTGCATGTGTGAAAGTTATTCCAACATACCAGATACAACGAGCCCCAATACAAGTAATGCCTGCATCATCAATAGAGTGAACATATATCAGAATACAAATTGAAAACAAGATAAATATCAAGCATCCTCATTTACATAATGGGTACAAAATGCACCATTCAAGCAAAACTTTTGACTACTAAATTAACTAGAGAAATGTTAATGGGCTAAGTTTTAGCATTGGAAAACCACGTGTTTGATTAGATAAATGCAAATTTTAACATTTATAACTATGCCTGGAAAAGAATAGGGGTATAGAGACACTTACCAAACGTGTTTTCGAGAATTCGCCCCATCCATGTGTCACATCAGAAAGATCCTTGAGAGTTGTTCCAAGATATACCAACCCAAATGTTATCGGCTGTAACATAAACCATATTAGACATGTTACAACCCTATTCGAAGTTTGAGATGATCAAAAGTGTTGATAAAAAATCAAAATCGTTGGATATATGACAGAGTATATACTCTTGATGAAGAACTTACCATCATTCCTAACCAGGAAGCTAGCATGTACTCCCCCAACGAAACAGGAGTCACAGACAAGAGGTAATTCAACATGTTAAATGGGAGTAAGGGAACAAGCCGAAGCAGCAAAACAATCTGTTTAATGAGACACAGATGTTCAGATATCTAATATCTTACACGGACAGTTCAAAAATAAGAAACTTTTAAGCAAATCCAAAAACAAAAAAGCAATTACAAGCCAGAATTCCCAGGATAATAATCCTTTTGAGCTAATTGTCAAGCATAGAAGATTGCAAAAAGATGTTTTCTTACAAAACTTCCAAGCAAAATTACATGCCAATAGAAATTGTATAGTGCTCCTTTCTTCAAAAAATAGTTTTTAACCCAAGAGAGCTTTTTAGTTCATATATTTCTATTCTTTCTTTTTGAGGTTAAGTTCATATTCTTATATACAAACAAGTGGTAGTTCCACTAAAATAATGGACAAATAAAACATATGGCTTTTATGACATTAGAATCCCATAACCTGCATATGGCATTCTAAATCAAAAAAAAAAAAAAGACTTAGCAAAGTTACCATATGTTCACTGTTGTAGCTGTTGATTTTGGTCTAATAGTCTAATGCATATCATTATTACTCAATTTTCAACTGGTATCTCTCTTAGGATATTAGAAGTATCAATTTCTTAATCTAGGATACACACATCACTACACTTGGTATTCAGTTACATAAATATAATTGCACTGCCTACTTGCTTCAGTGCGAAAACTCAGAAGTCAACAATTTATAAAACAACTAAAATAATACCCCAAATATAATATTACAAGTAAAGAGCATCAATTTAGTTCTTGAAGATTTGATATGAAGGAGACAAACCTTAAAACCAGATTTCTGAATGGCAATGGCAACTGACCGAAATTGTGGATAGTCCTTCAGCTTGGAAATGACAAATGATTTTCCAATCTGTCGAAGAATGCACATAAATGAAACTGACCAAAAAAGTAAAGGAGAACATAAAGTAAAGAAGAAAAATGACCATCAGAGAAAAGAAATGCCCTATAAACCAATTAGTTGCTTTAAGATTCTTATTACTAGCATCAGCGAATAAATAGAAAAATGTTGTATTCATAGTTGCATAGCAAATTTACAATATAAACATCTGTTTGTAGCATGCACCATATAAATTCTCTGGAAAGTGGAACACTGCGATAAATATAGCATTAAAAGTTCATTGACTTACTGTTCGTCCCAGAAGAAATGCAGCCCCAGCACCAATAGTTGCACCAATAGAATCAGCTACAAAACCCACAGGCAACCCGAAAAGATATCCACCACCAAGCTGAAAGAAGCACACCAAAAACCCACGTAAGGTCACATTTTATGCTTCTCTCCCTTTTGTGTTAGATATCACCTTTTCGATACTACCAACATATAAATCAACAGGAGGAAATTATACAATCAAAAAGAAAAAAGAAAAAACAAACTAGTGCAATTATAAAAGTGATCAATTGATGCATAAAATCTGGCACTCATAACTCAACTTATAGGTATCAGTGTGATTCAAGATTTAAGAAGTCAAACATAAAAATATAGTAACACCTCCTCAATAACATGCAATTATGTAACCATTTTTCCTCAGAATTCGAGGTTTACAACTTTAAAATAACAAGTTCCAGATGGTTGAAGGTTCAAGTGATTCACTCACAAGGATAAATCATCATATCCAAATTTCAGGCAACAACAATCCATCACAACAAAGATGCACAAGAACAAGTTGGGGCAATTGAGAAACAGAAAGAAGATAATAGATCTCTCTCTTTAATATGAATTTCAGAGATCTCAATTGCATCCAAGCACAATGTCAGCGATTTATTTTTCAAATAAAGACCTTGAGACCTTAAACATTCAGCTGTGTTTCATTATGCATATACTTCACAAGCCAAGGCTTGACTGAAAGGTTTGGAGCCCTCGTGTCATGATGTGTATTGTGTACAAGTCATGCACAGTGTTTAAAAAGGCAAAGTGAGGCGCCTGCTTGAGGCCGCCTTGGCCTTCGAATGAGGCAGATCCGCCTCAACCCCTTGAGGCGGTCGCCTCAGGACGAGTCGAGGTGGCTTGGTCTGAGGCGGAGTAATGATTTTAATTTAAAAAAAAAAAAACTGCTGTTAAAAAATATAAAAAGGTTGAAAGTCGACACTTTCTGAACAGCCTAAAACCCTAAAACTCATCATCTCCTCCATTGAAGACCAAATGATATTTATATAGTATAGCATACTTTGGATCCACATTTCAAGCCACTAGATACAAATGATAGCCTATTTGATATATAGTATTCGATATAACGGCATTAAGATGACATTTTTTTTTTTGGTTAACGTTTCATTTGTTGGGATATTTATGTTAGTAATGTTGATTATGACTCATTTATTAAATGTTATGGATTGTTTTCGATTTAGTATTTTTTTTAATTTTATTTCATTTTTTTATCATTTTCGAGTTGAGGCGGCCGCCTTGCCTCGTGAGGGCATGACCGCCTCGCCTCGCCTTTTTAAACCTTAGTCATGCGCCAATCAATTGCTATTTACAGTATCAACTCATGTTCAGGACCTCAGGTTCTTGTCTAATGCCTAATACAATCATACACAATCATCTATGGGTCATTCAAGGAAAGATACAAGCATTCACATTCCACGTTAGAACTTGAGAATCAGCAGCATAGAGTATATTTCAGTAGTAGGTTGATGGAAAATAATCTTAAGTAAAACAGAATATTAAAAAAAGAGTATCATTTTGATGAGTAAAAACGGACAGGTATCATATTAGCATAAGCATCAGAATTGGAATTTAATGCTTACAGTAAGCACAGACGCTGGAACAGCCAAAACTGTGAGAGGAATGTATGCAACGGCCCTGCATATTGTTACCATGACAAAAATCAGTTGAAAACTCAAATAAAGTCAAATAATTCCAGCATTAAGTCCTATCAGTTAAATACTCCAATGCCTATCTGATATATGTGGATATGCCAAAATACTATAAGATAACCAGAACACAAATTCCATTGCAGCAGAGAAAGAATAAAAGGCGCAAATATTGAAGTTTATGTATAAGAGTAGAGAACAAAGCATAAGGATTGGCAATCAACTTACAGGACAAGCGGACCCCAAGGCCCAAGGTCATGTTCAACCCATAATAAGAAGTCCTTCAACATCTGCAGGAAGCAGTACTTTCGTCAACAAACAAGACAAGACTATTCAAATTCAGTATAGAGGCAAGAATGTTGAGGTACAAAAATCTTTTCAAGCAAGCAGTTATATTTGAAACCCTTTTCATGCAGCCAACAAATTCGTCGATCCAATGTAATATACCAAGAAAAATCCAACACGAAATGAATGGTAAGAAGTTCTAAGTGCAAGGAATCTAAACAATATCGGCCTTATGTTATACGAATGAAAGGAGATACCCATTCAAGTTGGGCATTCAAAATACAGAATTAGCATTTAAATGGGGATCAATTCAAGCAATAATTTAATCTTTTTTTTCTCTTCCTAACTCTTTCTTTTCTAATTTCTCACTTTGCAGTAATCAATGCACTATATTCTAGTACATAAACACATTAGCATGAAAATAATGAACTAAGATTGCAAATAAACCCAGAAAACTAAAGGAAAAAACAAAACTTTCCCACAACTGATATCACCGACCTATGATTCGAATTGAAAGTAAAAGCAACCCCAACAGCCATAAAAATCATATTATAACAAAATAAAAACCCTAAAACCAAATCATCAAAATTTAACAGCAACAACAAAAAACCCATCACAGAAAACAAACGAATTGACCAATTAAAAAAAGAAAAGACAAGAAAAGACCTGTTCAACAGGGAGAGTGAAACAAGCGATGACAACAGCGACGACAAGAAAAATCAAGAGAGTGATCCGAAGAGCAGAACCCCATGTGAACGCCATCGAAAACCTTCGACGCCAAGGCCTGCACTCTTCGTCGTCGTGATCGAACTCAGATGTTGCTTGCTTCAACGACAAGCGAGCTCTCAATCCTCCTGCGTTTGCCAGATTTCAATCTTTCAACACCCTTTTGAAACACCCCCTAAGTCCCCACCACACACACAACGCCACTACCACCAACAATAAAAAAACAACAAAAATGCACTACTGGGGTGGTTGCTTTGTTGTTTTGTAAAATAACAGGAATTCAGGAGTGTTGGATCAATTAGCAGAAGTTGCGTCGATGTTTCTCTTTGAGGGAAGCGTAATTTTAATGTGTATCTTGCCTTGGATTGCTTTTTTATATGCATTTATATTTGCCATGTTTTTAGGAGCTCTCATCTTCTTTTTGTTGATTTTACGTTTACCTCCTCCACTCTTACATTATTTTTTAATCTTTAATTAAAACTTGACTAATAATTGAGTTTATATTATTAAACAATAATTCTATTTTACCTAAATATATTATTCAAATCCAGTGCATAAATGATATGATATCAATATAATTAATTTATTTAAATCATATAAATCTAATACAATTTAAATGAAATCATATAAATATAATACAATTTAAATGAATTGATAATAATAATGACACATCATTTAGACACCAAATTTAAATCCAATATATATGCCAATGTCAATGCTAAACTTGACATAAAAATAGTAAAATATTATATTTGACACATCATTTTAATATTCTACTCCAATATAAAATTATCGTTATTTTTTATTTTTTTTATTATTTTAAATTTAAAAAGTCAACAAATTGTTTCAATCTCAATTTTTTCTTTAAAATTTGTAAATTTTTTATTATTTAAAATTAAAAAACTCTATAAATACAGCTGTATTTATTGATATGTCAAATTTGACATAAAGTATAGTATATGTCAAATTTGACACAACTTTTAACACTGTATTGGAGTATGTTTTTTTTTTTACTTTGTGCTAAATTATAGCATTGATACAATAATTTAGCATTGTATTGGAAATACTCTTACAACGAACCGTATTAGGAGGTGGTGTCAATTACATTTATTTTTTTAAAATAAACCACCGGTATATATGACGACTCAAACTTAAGATATTAATTAACCGAATAAACAATCTTTTACCGCAAAGCGGATTTAAGAAGTTAAAATTGTGGTAGATTATAGACCAAACAATCGTGATCTGTACCAATTTTCACCAAACTTTCAAAGGTCATCTAGACATACAGTACCTGAATTTCCTTCTACTGATCGAGTTGACTGGGCTCAGTTTGGGTCAACAAACCTGCCCAAACAAAGGTTGACTATACATTATGACCAAAGTCTTGCCATTAGTAGCCCATTTTATTTTGGGCCCAGTTTCTACTACCGTCGCTGCTCCCAAATGGACAAATACGAAAAGATGGAGGGCCTTCATTAATGGCAATTTCAACCAAATGAACACTGGCAAGTGATTCTTGAAATTTAATTGATAATGCTTGTCAAATGTCATCACCATAATGTTTTTTTGTTTGAAATATTGCAATAATTCTAGATTTGGGGTGAAGAAGACAGTTGAACCATAACCCCTTTTGGTATAGGTGTGAGAAACATACTACTAAACCTCATAATGATCACATTTTAACGTAGGTGTGAGAGACATATCACCTGACCTCATAATAATATTCTTAAAAAGTAGTTTTTCACTTCTTCCTAAAAAAAAAAAAGTGAAAGGAAACAAAGAAACTTTCTTTAAAGTTTCATAAAAAGAAGCCAACTCCAACTCAGATCCTTGAATCCTTTTGAGTTTTTATAATGCTTTGCTTTTCAAAAGCATTGTCAAAAGAAAAATATTTGGGTACTACTAACCGGTCGGTACCTAAAATACTGGCACCACCAATTGAAGTGTAGCACATTATCTTTTTTATTTACTTTTTACATTGATCTCACAAATTGAACCACGCACTACATTCTCATTGGTGGAGTCAATATTTTGGATACTGATCGGTCGGTACCTAAACATTCTTCTTGTCAAAATGGTCACCATGTATCATTTCTCATAAAATTTATTACCCCAACTTTCTGCATGTACGTTGCCTTAATTGCATCCCTATTTAGCCCCCGTCTGCTTTCGAAACCTTCTATTTATATGGAGTCGGGGAAGAATGGAGAATCACTACAAGGGGGCATGGCATCCTGTTGCTAACTAGTTTAACTAGTAAGAGATTTTCTAATCAAATCAAAATCCGGTGAGTTTGATGTATAACTAACTATGTTTACGTTGTATTATGGAAAAATAATATCATCCTCATGAACAACATATATCACATTAAAACTAGAACAACAATCAATCATATGAAAGAAGAGACAGCTGAGATGTTGCGGATAAACCCAGTAATAGCATATCAAGGGCTCGGTTAAGAAGAGTTTGGTAATCAAGATACAATTACTAACAAGTAACAACAAATCTACTCCAGATTTTTCAATTGCTGTCAAGAAATATTGAGGATACATGATTACATCTATGCTTTTACAAAACAATCAAAAGACTGCTCAGTCCGTAAATCGATTGTTATAAAGTGACTGCCGCAACTAGTGTGACTAATGCTCCCATGCCATGAAAGCACAATTGTTCATAAAAGATGTTAAGATGTTAGGATCGACACAATAAGCAGAGACAGATGAAATTTGTCAAGAAAGCAATAGAATGAAGCAAAAATTTCAGATCTTTTCCAGATACGAAACAGTTACATCATCTCATATAATACAAATCAATATTCACTCATATTTTCGTGCTTCAAGGACCTCTCATTGTCTACAAGCTAAGATCAACCAAACGTAGTAACTGATATATATATATAAACAGATAAAGAATGATGATCCTAATCTAGTAATAAATATGAACCAATATACGATACTCACCCCAGAACTTCGTTTTCAAGCACCAACTAAGCTGTTTCTCCATGTATTAATCCAGCCATGCCAACTATAACGATGACTGCAACGAATATCAATATCTTGGTCCTCTTGGATGCCACTTTCCTGGATCTAATCAACAAACAACTCCTCAAAAATTAAATTAACTCAATAATTCACTTGCTATAACTATACACACAGAGCATTGAGCAGCACATGAGCTAACATCAGGTCTACGAAATACTGGTGCCCGATTTCTCCATCCCTCCACTTCATCTTCAATGGCGCTCTGCCATAATGCACGCCATCATTGCAACGATTATCATAATGCCATGGATTTGTCATATCGAAGTTATCGATCACACCAGAAACTATCCCAGCCTGCCTTAATTGATCTAAGAGCACTCCATTAAATGCCTCTATCTTATTAGGATTAAATGCCAGAGACCTTGCATATCCACCGGTTGCAATTGTGGTCCGGAAGAAAAACCGTGGCACCACCAATCCCCTATGTCTTACAGATTCCATTACTTCTTTCCAAAACGAAGCTGCATATTTCGCAGCATTGGAAAAGGCTCTAATGGTAGAGAAGTGAACACCATCATGCAATCCGGAGTTCATGATCATCGTGTCAGGAACCGTGTCCTCCGAAAAGTACTTCTTCAACAAATTCCTAAACCCTTCATCTCTCAAAGAATCCAACCCTTGGTAATTCTGAGTCTCATTCGGATGACCATTGAAAATGCTAGTGATTCGAACACTTTGAGAAGGGTCTCTAGGGTTCGAAAAATTCATATCAAATCTCCTAGGAACTGAAGGTATACCAGGCAAATCCAACACAAAATTGAGCATATTTCTTATCGTATCAACATGATTCGAATCACCCCAGAAGAAAATCCATCGATTCTTCAAACAATTCCAAGCAGAATCAGCCGAAAATATCTTAAACGAACAATGACTAGAATATACCCAACCATTGCTCTCTATCTTCCCCAATGAACCATCACACCATGGATTTTGACATGGAAAATCTGATGCTAGACACCTATATCGACCATCGTTGCTAATTTGACAAGCATCATTTTTCCCATGTCTGGTCCACCTACCAGACCAAACATCTCTATCAAAATCAGATTTTTGACAAATTTTCAGACCTGGTAATCGAGTTCTACTTCTAGTGAACCTAATCGGTATACGACGCAACTGTTTATCAAAAACAAACCTAGAAGGCGAAAACTTGAGACCCTCGAAATGTCTAAAAAGCAAAATAACAGTCAGATTATAATAACCAGCGAAATTTGGGTGGACCTGAAGCGAGAGAGAGTAGGAGCCATTGCCAAAATCTTTGACCAGAGGCCGAGATTTCCATGAATCGCCTGAAAGATCGGTCTCGAAGTAATCTCCACCAGAACAGCGAGGATTTCCAGACTCATCTACCGCTTGGAAGATGAATTCATGGATTTCTCCAGCTGATAACTCCGCAGAGCTTCCTCCATTATTGTCCAAGCCAGGAATTGAAATCTCCACCGTACGTGAGTCCTTGCACGGCTCTCCTCCCGGAGACAACCAGCGAGCGACGAGATTTTTGGTCAAGTTTGGCTCCAGTTCAGCTGAAACCCACATCAAGTTTTCCAAAACATGATTGTTATCACTTCGATTTGACGAAATCTCAATTGTTTTATGCTGCTGCTTTTGAGCTGAATCGGTTGCATTTTTTGAAGTAAAGCTTTCACCTTTATGGCTTTTGTGGGTTCCAATCAAATTGGCTGGAATCTGGGAAGTGAAATTCGTCGTTTTGTTTTGGTTTTGAGTCGGAGAAACTTGAGGACTGCTGGTTACTAGAGTGTGATTTTCATGGATTTGGGCTCGATCGACGGTGACATTAGCTTTCATCGGAAGATAACGATCTTGCTTGAACCTCCTAGCTTCGATGAAGTTCTTGATAGTGCAACCGTCAACACTCCACACCACCACCATCCCAATAAATACCAGAGCCGTCAACACCCCAAATCGCCATTGATGCATAGGACCTGAGAGCAGCCACTGTTTCGGCGCCACCGCCATTTTCTCCGGCATCTGTAAAAACTTAAAACACCCCCCAAAACAATTTAAAAAAAAAAAAAAAAACACAACTTGACCAGCTAAATTAACAAAACAAAACAACCCCAGAAAGAAAATTCAATGAAAAAACAAGAAGAGATTAGAAGCAAAGAAAAAGATTTGACGACAAAACCACAATCCAAGAAAGTTTCATAAGAAAAGCACAAGTCCCGGATTTCTCGAGAAAAAAAAAAACTGTATAAAAATAATGTATACAAAAACTAAACGAATTACATTACACGTATACTTACAGGTATATATACTTTCAACTTCTGCTAATGTCGTTTGGCTTTTTTTAGAGAAGCTAACGAGAAATTATAGGAAACTGAACAAGAATATTTTGTTTGGTGGGAAACAGAAAGAGTTTATATTTTATATATATCGAAACAGAGACAGTTAAAAACGAAAGATCCCTCCTTTGTATAATAGGATTTGATAAGGGTTGAAAACCTCAATAATTATTTGATATTGATATTAAACACAAAAGTATTTTGTAAAAAAAAAGGTTCACTTTAAGTCCAATCCAAAAACATGACAATTTTTTATGTGTTGACGATAATAGCCTTAGTTGGAAGTGAAAGGACAAGGAGGTGCAGAATCTTGTAGTAAATAATTGGGCACCGACACGGTGATTGGTTGTGAGGGAAGTAGGGGCATTACTGTCATTTGATATAATAGTTGTGCATGGTGGTGGGTTTTTAACACGTGAACACGCGGCTTTCACATGAGATGTTTTGATCCACACAGCTCATTAAAATTGGAGGGCCAATTATGAGACGGGGTGGTCCGATGTCCACGGTAAACTATTCATGACTGTATTAAGAGATTGTGGGCTTGATTAATCTCATTCTAAAAAAAAAGTTAAATTTATATAATAAGTGACAATATTAAAACCTTTAAAATATATATTTACACTCCTTTAGAAAGTATACCTCATTTAAAAAAAAATAGTTTATAAATAAACCTAATTTATTGTGAAAATTACCCTTTATTTTAATGAATACACACGTCTATATTTATTTTATTATCTAATAAACTTTATTATTATTTAAAAAATTTAAATAAATAATTGTTAACTTCTAAATACATATAATATACTAAAATGAGTTGGATTTCGAACAAATTTTGTTTATATGGTAGATAAAAATAAATAGAAAGAAGATAATGCAATAAATAAATAGATATACATATATAATATTTGTAGAAAATATCACTGTACACAATTAAAATTAAATAACTTAGAGCATCTCCAATGCTATTATGTATTTTTGAGTTTTTAAATAATGTCACCTTAACATTTCTATTCAAAATGAGCCCACTTTTGAAAATTTTGTAGAGAAATGCATATTCACATCTCCAATGCAATTATCTAAAACTAAATATGTATCTATTTTTGACCAATCATAATAAAACAATCTATTACATTCTCTCTCCTCTTTTATTTTACAATTAAATGAGCTTTAATATTATTGGTGGAAATAGTTAGAAATCCTAGTCAACATTTCTAGGAGAGTTTCTAGAATTAGAAACTCAACTCCATATTCTCTAACTTTTTGTTACCACATCATCTTCATATTCAACTTAGATAATTGTATTGGAGAGAGTTTTTCTAACTTCTTGAGTATCTATCTTATGTGGCACTCCAGTTTCTCCAAATGCATAATAGCATTAGAGATGCTCTTAGACAACTAAAATTATTTATCCGAAAAAAATTAAACTATATATGTAAGTTTTGAGTATGAAAGTTAATGAAATATTGTAGATTAACAAAAAAACTTAAATATTCATTAAAAAAAATTCTAACAATTTTACCTTGTAGGGATAACTCATTCTCTAGCTAAGGTAACTATTGAAGAATTGTATGATTTTTTTTTTTTTTTAAATACTTGGTCTGAATCTAGTCTAGGATTTACATTCATGCTTTGATTCTTTAGTTCAAAAGATATTAATAGTCCGATATAATTCTGTTTTAGTTTTGGAATAATAATTTTACCTTTAAAAAAAAGTAGGAAATTGTTTTTTTTTTAAGAAATAGAAAACTTTTTTTTTAAAAGGAAACTAATTAATAATTTACTGATATACTTACAAACTATTTAATAATTTTGGTATTTTATTAAAAGGTAATATTGGATTTTCAAAAAGATAATAATTTAAGATATAAATACAGTTGTTGATGGATGTAAATATCGTCACTTTTATATAATAGTATAATACTTAAAATAATAAAAAAAGGAAAGGCCAAACAAAACCCCTTTCTGATTAAATTATAAACTATGGAATCACGATTTGCAGTTTTGCACCAAAATGAATTTAAAATTCATATTAAAAACAGACCAAATTTTCGCACCTAATCATTTTTAATTAATAGCATAATTAAATATTAATAGATGGTTGAAGGATGATAATTAATAAATTACTGAATAGAATTTAGGCTGAAATTAGGTGTTTAATAAATTCACAAAATAGCCTAACTTTCCTAGAAAATTTGAGTGAAGATGTGGGAAAAAAATTCTTGTTTTCTACGTCTGTGGCACTAAAAAATCTTGTTTTGCAACAGCTGTATAATTGCTAAGACATAATTAATTGACAGATTTCATTGATGTTAATGTGCTCATTAAGAGAATAAAGTTCTAACAAACAAAAGTACTTTGGAGGTTGAGGACAAAATCAAGAGCCATCAAAGCTGACATTTCAAGAAAAAAAAAGGGTCATGAATTGCTGTAATTGGAAGTTAGAAATGTCGAAATTACAATGAATAAGAAATATAATTTTAAAATTGTCAACGCAATTTTAATTAATTTTCTTGGATCTTAAATTGACTTTGTTGAATTTATCGTAACAATTTCACAAATTTATTTGACTTATTTAAATAAAGTATTCAAGAGGTTAACTTCACGATGGTGTTAACATGTGTTTTAAATAATTATAAAATATTAAATAAAGAAAATATTTATTATAAAAATATGTTTATTGTATTGATTAAGACAATAAATGCTAATAAATATTTTTTTTTATAATATTTTCATAATTGTTGGGCACAGATTATTAACATTACATTTGTCACAATACAAAATTCTTTAATAATTAGATTTTGTAATTTAACGACCCAAAAATGTTACTACCACCTATTGTGGCTTGGTTATAAAAACATTTATTTAACCTTACAATATCTTGGATTTGAGTCGCACCACCATTTAAATTTGAGGTTTGGAGAAAAAGACAGTCTTCAACTCATGATTTCATCATGTAGGTGTAAGAGACATATTACTAGCACGGCTTGAACTTACACGACTTTGAAGATATGGATACTTTTTGTTGTGACAAGAAGAACCTATCAACATAAGTCAATTGTATAACATAATAATAGATCAATCAAACAAATAATTTTGTGATTGTAGGGACTAGGGAGTAGCTTTCAGCTGCTAAATGCTTGAAAATGGAGTAATGAGAGATATGGGTGATGGGGCTGGGTGGTGCACATTTCAATACAGACAGAGACAGCATAAAGATATATACCTGATACCTGATACCTGATACATCACAACCATTCGGCTGCATGTGCACCAAGTGAAAGCGAATAAGCAATTGCCAGAGTGGCTGTTTTTCAATTTTGATGGTGATGCCACCACCACCCCACACAGACACACAGACACACACAGACACACACACTACATATCCAGACTGCATTTATTTATGGATGGATTTACTTGTCAAAACTCGGTTGAATCCAGAAGGGTGTGGAGACGGTGGATAAAAATTTATTCAATGGAAGTGATCAATCATAGTTACAAAAGCTGTATCTTTATTTAATAAAACTTCATCACATATGTTTTTCAAAAAAGAAAAGAAAATAATTGAGATCTTTGAAAATGTTGAAACTTGAAATCCACCGGTACCAGAAACAGCTTAGTGGAATAAGCAAACCTTGAGTGGCTTGAAATTGTTGAATCTTTGGTAATAGTAGAGATATTGGATTGACTCAAAGGGTGCGTTTGGTATGTGGACGGGACGGGACGGGACGGGACAAGACAGGACAGAACTGGACAGGACAGTTGTTCCATATTGTGTTTGGAATGTCTGGGACAGAACTGTTGACTGTACTGTTATGTGTTTGGTATGACTGGAACAGGACGGGACAAGAGGTTTAAATGACCATAGTGCCCTTATTGTTATTGAAAAATATTTTAATTAATAATTTTACAAGATTATTTAAGATGGATGGTTGGGATTAACTTAATAAATTTTCAGATATTTATTATTTTCCAGATTGAATCTCCACCGTCCATCAATCACCATCATGATTGATTAATTATTTCAGATATTAATGATTGATGAACGGTGGAGATCCAATCTGGGATTGGTCTCCACCAATATTCAAAAAACCTGGAAATTCAGATGTCTTCAAATTGTTCTTAAATCTGGAAATTCCATCAAATCTGGAAATTCTGGAAACATTGAACATCCAAAACCCCAAAATCAAAAATCAGATTTCATCCAAAATCAAAAATCAGATTTCATCCAAATTCTGGAAACATTGAACATCCAAAACCCCAAAATCAAAAATCAGATTTCATCCAAAATCAAAAATTCTGGAAATTCAGATGTTGAACAATCATCTTCAACATCCAAAACCCCAAAATCAAAAATCAGATTTAATCAAAAATCTGGAAAAAAAAATTGAAAAAATAAATAAAAATTACATAACAATCATCGTCAACGTCGATCAAACTCAGATTGTTTGGAGAGAAGAACACCAATCGATCGGCGGTGTAAAGCAAACCAGGCCAATCGGGTTGTTTGGAGAGAAGAACACAAAGTCAGAGATGGTGTATAGAATGAACGAAGGGAGGGAGGCGACCGGGTGATGTGGCGGCGTGAGGGAGACGACCTGGTTTTGCGGCGACGTGAGCCGTGACTAAGGCGAACAATGAAGAAGAGAGAGAGAGCTGTGATGAACGAAGGAGAGAGAGAGAGAGAGAGAGAGAAGATGATGAGAGATGGGTTCTGGTGGAACGAAGGAGAGAGAGAGAGAAGATGATGAGAGATCGGTTCTGGTGGAACGACGGAGAGAAAGAGAGAGACGTTCTGGTGGAACAAAGGAGAGAGAGGGAGATGGGTTCTTATGGAACGAAGGAGAGAGAGAGAGAGAGATATGAGAGATGGTTTTTAATTTATAGTTGGTTGTTTTGTAATATTTTAAAGATATAAAGGGCAATTTGGTCATTTTTACTCTTGTCCCATGCCCATGGACAACTTGGCCGATGGTCAAGGGTGGGACAGTTTTTTAGGATTTTTGTCTCATTCAGTCCCATCCAGTCCCACATTAAAATCGCACCAAACGCGGGACAAGGACAAGTTGTCCCACCTTGTTCTGTCCTGTCCCGCGTAACAAACGCACCCAAAAGGTGAAGAAAAATCAAGACATTAATGGAAGTTACCAACCCCACCAACCCACCAAACAAACACCAACTAACTCTCCATTTCCAATTACACTCCATAATCTTCACTATAAATGAAAATATTAAAATCCAAACAAGGATGACAAGAGAAGCAAAATTCTTGTAATGAAAAATTGTAATACAAGCACACTAATGTTTCCTCTCTTTACACAATGTTCATCAATCTAATAGGTACAATCATACTTCAATTCAATAATAGGCATATTTGTTTGTAAGAACAAATTTGAACATGCAAAGCATATTTCTTAAGAGGAAATAAATAAGGATAATGAAAAAGCAATAAAAGAAATAAATATAAATTGAAGATCATGAAGGTTACAAGTTATGTCCATGGATCATCCCAGCCGCTTGGACCCTCTCTTTTAACGAAGTTCATAATTGCCTGAACAGCTTCTCTGACTCTGTTGGAAAGGGAGTGATTCCCGTGCTCGATTTCAACTTTCTCTGCACCACCCATTACTCTGCACAATCTGCATGATTTAATATAATAAAATGGTCATTTGGTTGAAATCACAAACAGTCTATTGTATATGCATAACCACCACAGTAAAGAAAAGGTTTGTTATCTAAAATGTGAGAAAGCTATCATCCACGACCCACGACTAATTACTAAACCAGATGATCAAGAAATATCAAAATGATGCATGCAAACTGAACCAGAAACGGAATTTGGTTCTCACCTTTCAACCAATGGTTTCTTATCAACATACTCTGGCACATACTCATCTGCCATGGAATAGATAACCTGCATGAAATAGCCAAATTGTAGGCACTTACCATCCACTAAACAAGATAAGTAGCGTAAAGCAAAGAAATACAGCAGCTTGTCACTTTGAAATAGTCCGATGCCATTTTCACCCCTTCACCATCTCTTGCTTCACATAGATGGTCCAATCACAAATGAAAGGATGTTGTTATATCCTAATATAAAAGAACTAGGTTCCTTGAACTATAAAAATTCTTGTACAGAGTTGGTCATTATTTTAACAAGCATGGATGAGATGAGAAGGGCAGATGGGCTCCTTCTAGAATGAAAACTTGCCCAAGGAAACTCTCCCAAGCTGAAAAGTGAATGAAGCCCAACAACAATGGCAAATAAGTTGTAAAAGGTGCACACCTGGCAAGGCGTGTTAGCCATATGACCAAGTCTCATTTTTAACTGGTCCTCACTGAGGTCAGAACTGAACATGTCATCATCGCCCATGTAGGAACAAAGAGAGTGATACCTACAAAATAACAATGCAGCAGCAGCAGCATGAACAAATGACAATCTTGTATGAAGTAGCAAGGTTCTAATGCCTTGTCATAATCAAATTTCTAATACATCAGAATGTCAAATTGATAGCATTTTACTATTTGTAATGTATCTTAGAAGCCAAATTTGAAAATCAAAAGGAGATATCTTAAACTGACCTTCAGTATATAATTGCCAAGGAAATTTATGAACAAAATTTCAAGGAAAATATGAATGGTGATATATTAAAATCAGAAAGGGGGATTAAAAAGACCAGAATTCTAAGTGATAATCTTACATGTTTCGTGGAATCGTTACATGATGCACCTATTTTTCCTGAGAAGACATGTTTCCTATTATCTACAAATAAGGAATATCCTATATATCCAAGGCATATTATTAGAAACGATGGAAAACATGAACATATTAGGAACATAATTGAAGATTTTAAAAGCCAAAAAGGAAAGAAATTTAATGAATCATAAAAAAGATAAAAACTGTGGAGAATGCAGGAGAATCCTAGATGTCCTTGAAAAGCAACTACTTTGATTGATCAACATTAACAGCATTGCATGTTCTGAAGTTCCAACACCCTATAAATCATTGAGAAAAATGAAACTAACCATCAAAAATTGTGGATGACAAGTATATGACAGTACCCACCTATAGGCAGTTATTGGAGCACATGGATCTGCTTCCCTAGGCATTATTTCTGACTTTCGGCCTTCCTTTATCATCTCTGAAGCCAAGTCAATCATAGCAGCTGTTTCAGGAAGAGTTGCTCTGTATTCCCGATCACTAACTGGAGCCTGAACATTCCAATTGACATTATGACCATAGCTGCGTGAGTGAAAGCACAAGAGTAGGAAATAACGAGAAAACCACTCAAGGGAATGATTCAAAATAAAAAGTGAAAGCATATACAAGTTTAAGCAATAAATTTTTTATTATTTGGTACCAGACCATACAAAAGTTGATATAATCTGTGGGTAATTTTCACAGATCATACATTTACTAGCATCATTATGTGGCCTCACTTTTAAATTTCCACATGAATTGAGCAATTGACTCTATTTCTTCCTTCGGCAAGGGGAGGGTTCAATCTTTTTATTATTCATTTTCATTTATTTATTTATATTTTGTCAGAACATCCAAGCTATCTCAGTTCTCAGATCAGGTGATTGGAACCAAAACGGCAATGTCAGTGTCAAATAAGTGACAAGAAGTCTTTATTATAGGTCAAAACTAGTTGTTCTCCGAAGAAACTTGTATAAGCATAATGCAAGGATGCAACGTATGACTTGCAAACAATGATGCAGAGCAAATGATTCAAAATTGATAGTTGATACCTGCAAGATGGCAGCACGAACTGCTCGCGAGCATGCTGCATTTGTACGCATATAATGCACAATATCCTAGATTCAAAAAAAAAAAAAAAAAACACACACACACACACTAAGTTTGTTTCCTCAGAAGATGGCATGGATGAATGCGCTAAATAATTTCAAATCCAGTACAGGTTTAAATGCAAAAAGCAATCACCTGACAGCCAGTACTATGACCAAGTAGTACCACACCCTCAGAATCTTCTTTGTTGATCAGATAACTTATCAGCTGATCAAGCTCCTTGGCATCCTTTAAGGTACATGGTGCAAGAGCATCTTAAGTACAAACAATAAAATATCTTATATATAACAAAACAGCAACAAAACATGCAAGTTACATTCAATTTCCAAGTCAACACATCCAAAAAGTAGAACAGAATGGATAGAGCATGAAAAATTAAAACTAGCACATAACTTCAAGTACGCCCAGATACTGAAAGAAAGAATTTATTCAACAAGATTAAATAACAACACGATTAAAACAGCTCTCATCCAGTTAATAGAGATGAAAATAAATTTCTCTTGTTAGTTTATAAAGTGTGTGGCAAGCAGTAAGCACCATGTGCATGCTCCTTACCACACCAACTCACTGCCTCTTAATCTCAGTTACCTGCCATGCCTGTTGACCATCCAGTAAACATTTTCATGGGAAGCAATTGTGGAAGAGGTGATGAGTTAGAAATTTGTTGAGTGAAGCTTAATCAGAAGATTAAGTTGTCAATATCTCATACTTCTTGTTTATTGTAGAGGATTAATGTAAAGTTGCATGTAAGAGGGTATCAGATAGAAAGAAGACCTGTTTATATAAATCATATGCAGTCATTGAACTTGCAGAAAGTCTAATGAATAGCATCACAAATAAGCAATCTTGAAACAACAATGTAACTATGACATATTCCAGTCACCAGACAAAGATAAAAAATTTGAAAGGCAGAGAAAAGTTACTTGTTGCAAACTGGAGGTGCCATAGCCAGTATATGAAGATGACATAAGTAGCTGAACTAGTGACCATCTCTCGTTATCCAAAGCAATTGCAAGAGGTTCCAAATATCTACAAATCAGGTAATGAAAGATATGTTAGAATCTTTGTAAAAGAAATGGATCCTATTTATTTAATCCCTCCATCAAAAAGAAATTGTCTTCCTTTATTTTAGTCAATTCCAAATTGCTTGTCCATTTGAAATGTCAGTGGCTCGAAGTAAACCTACTAGTTTCAGAATATCTGCCTTCTTCGTTCAAACTATATATACATAAATATAGCAAGTGTGACTGCATTAATTACTGTGTTCCTCATGCTAAATGTAAGAAGACAACTTCTATGAGATGGAGGGAATAACAAAACCATTTAATCTCATTTTGAGAGAAACACTTACAGAAATTAAGCAATGTATTTGTTTAGATAAAGTAATACTATGAATGAATTAAAGCCAACAATATGAAACATACTCAGTTGCCATGAAACCATCAGTCAATCCACCAACAAAAATAACTTGTTGTTTATAGTCACCTGTTTTGAATGCAACCTGCAAGGTGAAGAAAAACATAAGAGAGACATCATGTCACGATGTCTTATAAAACCGGTTTTTATTCTATAAAATCAAAACATATGTAAAACGCATCCAGTATGCAGAGTAGCTTTTGAAAAATGCAGGACTCAACTCTACAAAAAGAGTATAAGTTTTGAAAAAACAAAACACGGACACGGTGGAGCATTTTGGCAAAACACAAACACAGACTTTGGAGAACAAGTGATTGATACGTCTCTATCATCTCGAACCATTTTGTTTTCTTTTTCTTCTGGTTCTCTCCTCTTTCACCTTATAGCTTTCCTATCTCTCCCCTTGCATCTCACAATCATTCTTAATAAGTCACCAAGATTCACAACATGATTTGGTTTCAATAATTGATCAGATAGAACAATAGAATGCTCTAGTTGAATTCTATCAAATTCAACCATATGCAGCAAAAACCTTTTCGATCTTAAGCCTGGACATGTAACCAATTCAAAACATAAACAATGCCAAAAAACCTATAAATTTCTTGTTTCTAATCACAAAATTCCACGAAGAAATAAGTAACTTCATTACTTCAACCATATCTACACATGTACCATCGAAAAAAGATATAACAAATAAAACTTCCAAAATTACAGCACTCCTGAAGCTCCCAACAGCAGCAATAGTACTCTTACAGCAATGAACCACTTTCAAAACATTTTTGATCCCAAAAACCAATCTTGACCAATAATACAACATGTTAAACAGATTTTAGGCTAAATGTTTTGCTTGAATTTAAATCAAATTTGCCTCTCAATCCCAATAATCACATACAAGACCCTTCACTGTTAAGAGTACCACATTGAACAACAAATGAACCAAATCAAAGAATGACCCATCACCATCAAAACATACAACACCGCAGTTAAAATTTTGGATCCAAACAAAATACAAATAATAATAAAAAATGAATCTTTTCATAACCCAAATGACGGACCTGAACTGGGTTGGGACCGTACTTGAGGAGCACACCACGAAACTGATTCTTGCCCTTGACGGGGCCACCAAAGTCCCCGCCGACAGGCATGGAGCTGTTAGATACTTTTACACTGGAAGACTTATCTAAGCTCCAGACAAAGCCCGAGAACCATGAATTCCTTGCTGTTGCTGTTGTTGTTGTTGGAGAAGAAGATAAATTCGATGAAGACGGTCCTGGTGATATAGAAGAAGAAGAAAGTGAGTGTTTCATGTCAAAAATCATATCGATTCGATGCCATTTTTGTTGTTGGCTCCGATAATTCGAGGATGTCAAGAAGATCTGTTTATGGATACTTTGAAATTTGATGTCTCTGTTTTGTTTCTTCTAGAAAAACAAAATAAAAAAGATATAATCATTGTTACCCCCGCAGTTTTTTATATCAGACACTTTACCCCTCCAATTTCAGTAACGACAATCCTCCCTTTAAAAGCCAAAATATTAGACATTTTAACCCCTACCTTTAGGAATTCCATTAGTCTAGTATTTTAACCGTTAAAAAATCAATTAAATAACCTTATTATCCTTGAACATATAAGTTATGCCCCAAATGATACCACTATTATTTATAAATAAATAAATAATCAGAATTAAAAAATAAAAACTAATAAAAGTATTTAAAAAAAAACATAATTGAAAATAAAAAATAAAAATATGGATCACCACCGTCCATGATGGTGGAGATAATAAATAAAAAAACAACAAAAAAATTCAGCATTTCATAAAAAAATTCAATATTTCAAAATAATTTTTTTAATGTTGATTTAATTTTTTTACAATTATATTATTTTTTATTTTATTATTCTTTATATTAATTTTTTAAAAATAAATTTCTTATTTTTACATTTAATTCTTTATATTAATGTTTTTTGAAATAAATTATGGTGTATTATCACTAAATTCCCTATTTTTTCATGAATTATCACTTTTTAAAATGTATTTGTTATATTAGTCATTTTAGTCCCATGTTTTTTTTTAAATACATCACTTTGGTCCATTTGATAAAAAACTAACGATCAATTATAATAGAATGTGTAAAAATACAATTTTACCCTTATTGTTATTTTTTTAAAATTTTTTCTTTTAGTCCCTCTAATATCAATAATAGTTGGTTCCTGAAAAAAATTAAAAGGCCTCCATTAGGGTTTGAACCAAGATTGAAAGACACAAGTTTTAGCCAACTAAGCTACGCTAGTTCATTATTGAAGATTTGTTGATTTAAATTAGAGATGCACATTTTCCCCCGGATCCCCAAATCCCCACATCCCCATCCCATTTGGGGAATTTTTTTGGGGGAAAATGGGGAATGGGGTGGGGATGGAGATGATTTGCATCCCCAAATTGAAATGATGATGGGGATGGGGGAAGGTCCCCCCCCCCCCCCCCCCCCCCCCCCCATCCCCCATCCCAATTTCAATATATTTATGGGGGAAATGGGGATGGGATGGGGGAAATTGGGATGGGGATGGGGATGGGGGACCCCCCATCCTCATTTCCCCATTTCCCCCAAAACATATATAAATAAATAAATATATTATGTAACACTTTATGATTTTATTATGTATTTGTAATGCACACTTTATGATTTTATTATATATTTGTAATACACTAATGTATTTTAGCTTGTATTTGTAATGAAATATTTTTTTTTAATTTTTAATTTTTAATCAAACGGGATAATGGAGAAAGGGGAAATGAGGAAAAATGGGGAAACGGGGAAAACGGGAAACTGGGGTTGGGGATGGATATACCTCTCTCCAAAATTCTACATCCCCATTTTTCCCAAATGGGGAAATGGGGAGGGATGGGGGAAGGGTCTGGGAAGTGGGGATGGGGATGGGGAGACCTATATCCATCCTCATTCCCCAAATGTGCATCTCTAATTTAAATGTATATATATAGTTATATAATTTGTTTAAACTAATTTAAATCTATTTATATAATTTAAAATAAACTCATATATACAATTTAAAATACACTCATATTTAATAATAATATATAAAACATATTTATGAAAATGAAAAAAGAAAATAACAACACAAACGGAAACCCAGAAAATCCAAAAAATCAAAGCTCGTAATTTTTTTTTTCTTTATTTTTTTGGATCTTTTTCCTTTTCAAAAAAATATATTAATTCAATTTGATAAAAAAAAACCAGAAAATCAAAGCCCATAAATTGAAAAGGCAAAAAATCAACTACAACAAAAGAAAATTAATAAAAAAAATTACTTTTTTTTTCTTTTATTTCCTTTCCTTTTGTTATTTTCTTTTTCATTTTCATAAATGCTTTTATATATTTTTATTATATGAGTTTATTTTAAATTATATAAATATGAGTTTATTATTATTATTCTTTTTCTGGTTTTGTTGTTGTTTTTTTTTTCCCTTTTCAATTTATGGGCTCTGATTTTCTGGGTTTTTTTTTACCAAATTGAAATAATATGTTTTTTCAAAAGGAAAAAAATCCAAAAAAAGAATGAAAAAAATTACAGGCTTTGATTTTTTGGATTTTTTAGATTTCCTTTTGTTTTGTTATTTTCTTTTTTATTTTTGTAAATAACTTTTTATATATTATTATTATATATGAGTTTATTTTAAATTATATTAATAGATTTAAATTATTTTAAACAACTTATATAACTATATATATACACTTAAATCAACAAAATTTCAATAATAAGCTAGTGTAGCTCAGCAAACTTGGTTCGAACCCTGATGTAAGCATTTTAATTTTCTTCAGGGTTGACCAACTATTATTGAAAATAGAGGGACTAAAATAAAAAATTTTAAAAATAACAATAAGGGTAAAATTTTATTTTTACATATTTTGTTATAGTTGACCTTTAGTTTTTGGTCAAATGGACTAAAGTGATGTATTTTGAAAAAAACAATGGACTAAAGTGACTAATATGGTAAATACGTTTAAAAATGTGACAGTTCGAGAAAAAATAGGAACTTTAGTGATAACATCCCATAAATTATTTAATTTTTTATTTTCAATTCTGTCTTTTTAATATTTTATCAGTTTTTTTTTAATTCTAATTTATATTCTTTAAAAACAATTAGTGGTATCATTAGAGACATAACTCATGTGTTCAATGGTAATATGATCAATTAATTGATTTTTTGACGGTCAAAGTACTAGACTAACAGACTGATGGCAAGGGTAAAATGTCTAATATTTTGGTTTTTAGGGGGGAGAATAACTATTACTGAAACCAAATTGGGCAATATATCTAATATAGCAAACTATAGGGGAGAAAATGATTATATCCCAATAAAAAAAACGAAGGGGTTGCTTCATCCCACATTTAGGATGATAGGTAATATAATTTTCTGTTTTTTTTCCAATGAAAATGCCCTTTCTTTAATGGGAAATTTTTATTTGTAATCCTCAAATTCGTTGATAAATCTTTGTTGTTTGAAAAATAAATCGGTCATCTTTTGATACACTCTAAAGATGTCAATGAGGCGGATTCGGGGTGAGGACAACGAATCATAACTCCGACCAAAACAAAATTATTTGCTCCCAACCCCGACTATTAAAGACGGAGTCAGGGTCGGTGAATTTCCGAAGTAGAGGAGGTGGCCCCTCCCCAAGTCTATATAATAAATATATTTTTTTTTCTTTCGGTTTTAACTTAATTAAAAATTATATTTAAATTTGATTACAAAATTCATATTAATTTTTTTATATTTTAATATAACCATAATATATGTAAATATATTTTCCTCAACTTACATGATTTGTCTTTTTATTAATACGTGGGGTTGGTCCAGTAAGAGGTTGTGGATTCGAGTTTCTCCCAATCTCAAACCCCGAATTACCGTAATATATATTTCAAAAACATAGAGGGAACATAATTTGTCTTGAAATGTTCAATTTTGAAGGCAAATGCAAATTGCAATATTGATTATTGAATTAGAGGCTCCAAAAATCTTGGAACAATTCGCAGTGAGTGGGCTAGATCCAGTCCAGCCCAGCCCAACCAAGGCCTCAATTAAACATTGCACTGTTATACGACGTCGTAGTACCCAAATAGCTCATCGTAATGTCCCAAATCAGTGCCGTGTAAAACCCTAGAAACGTTGTTCCCTTCGATTTTGGTTTAGAAATTACTTGAATTGAAGTTGGGTCAAACGATTTTCACGCTTTAGATGAATAAGATGAACAAAATATGCTTACTTTATGATCCCAATGAAGCTAGAGTTTGTGTTTTGAATTGGAGGAGTTGCTTGATATCTCTGTTGTTGTGTTTGAGTAAGATAATTTCTGCTGTCTTTTTTTGTTTGTTCTGATGGGATGTTTACAGTTTACCAGTACTTTGACAAGTGAACTCTCTAGGCCTGTAGAATCGGACCACTGAGCAATGAAGATTGAAGAAAGTATTTTGTTTTTTTGTTTTTTGTTTTTGGTGAAGTGAAATTCAATCCTCTAGAAATGTTAAAACTTGCTATGCAGATATTCTAGTTATGTTAATTCTCACATTTACAGCTTTGTTTCTATGTCACCTGAACTTGATGAACCATAACATTAACAAAGTAGCTAGAATTGCTATAAATTGCTTCAATTACAAACCAGGTTACAGCCACTGAATTCAATAACTTTCAGTACAAAGTGAGAGAGTATCAGTATGATATTTCAGGGTTCTGAGACCATATCAGTAACCTAGTTCAATAATATTGCATTCCATTGACTTTTTAACAGTAATATTAAAAAAAAAATTATTTCTTAGAACATGTAGAGCTCTTTCCATGATGTTTCTGTAAAGGGGATGTTGTGATTGTAGTGTCTCAGTTAGTCACATCCAAAGCTGCTTGCAGATGCAACAACTTCATCCATTATCACTGTTCTTCCCAGACAGACCCCAAATCACATTGTGAAAAAGATAAAACTCCCCCCCACCACCAATTTGGGAATTTTCCTCTTTTTCTCTCTTTTTAGTTCACTAAAGCATAACACAACATTCCAATCTCAGATATAATAAGTTGTTATCTGTCTCCTAGTTCTGATCAGATCATATGTCTGCCACGAGTTCGCCGTGGATCGAAACCATTTGCATGTGTGTATGACCTCCATTGGTCTAGACTTAGTCATCAAATGGGTCCAAAAACATATCTAATGCGATCTTGTTCTTGAGAAAAACTTTTATGTGACGGTTTTATTGGGTTCGTCCAATTAAAAGCTGCTATATGGTGTAATCTTTTCTTTCATTCAAATACTATCTAGTCAGTGTATCACATGACATGTTTTGATTGGATGGACGTATGAGTGACATGATGAGACCGTATCATTTAAGACTTTTTCTCTCCGTTTGGACCCCATGTAATAGCTGTAAATCAATAGTTATTTGATCAAAGTATAGGTCCACCATACATAGATCTATCTCCTAATCCTAAGATCTTATCTTTGATTCTTCTTGCTTTAGGATAAGGTGTTAGACCTTTCAATGCCATGCTTTTGCATGGCAATAGGACATGATTGGACTCATGGATTTAGACGCTATAAAGAAATTGTGATTTTGCTTTTGGCCAAGCGAGTAACTGCTCACAAATTATAAATGTGATGTTCTTGATAGTTCATGTGAGGCTCTTTCTTGCACTTGATATAGTATGATGGGGTCTTCTTCAACAAGAGTACTTTCTGTTTGCCTTAAAATGAAAGGCAAAAAAAAAAAGGTAACAGTGTCCAAGAAAGGACAATCCTGTGGGTTTGGTGACTATACAAGATAAGGTTGTTGTTTGATATACAAAGGTGACAATCAAACAATACTAATCAGTGGCCGGCAAGTTCAAATGATATAAAGAGAACGTTTTGTGTTGAAATTGAATCTCATGAATGAGTTTTGAATGTACAAGTGGACCCAGTGACAACTTCTTTGAGTTTACTTGTGGGGATTATCTTGCTGGTTGATCGGTTTCTTCCCAAGTCCAATATATATATGATACGATCTTCTCAATAAATTGAATATCTGGGGTAGCTAGCTAGTAAGTACAAAATTATTGAATCTGGTGATCAGTGGAATGATATATAGTAATGGCAAAGATTGGTAGGAGATTTTCAAAGTGGAGGAAAATGGTGAGGCAGCAGAGAGGGAAGCTCTATATCATGAGGGTCTGCATCTCCATGCTTCTTTGTTGGAACAAGTACTCTTAAAATAAGCAGAGCTCCAACCATTTGTGTTGTAGTTTAAACAAGCCTTCAAAGTTTTTGTGTTTTTTTCTTCTTCTGTGTATATATATATAGTATGTTCTGACTAACTAAAAGAATGCAGAGATATAACTTTGTACAGAGCTCTCTCTCTCTCTCTTTCTCTCTCTCTCTCTATTTTTGCAATTCATTCTGTGAACCATTGCATTTGTTAATGAGTTGGGGATTCTGTTCAAACTGTGTGATGGTGTGCGTGTGTGTGGCGCGCGGCGTCCCAGTGTTGTGTTTTTGTTTCAATACTCTTCTTAAATTCGGAAATTGGCATGTCTGTCTGATGTCACAGTATCTAGTTCATTTGATGATCCGATTCTTCACATACAAAACCTTGGAATAAGACTGTTAAATTGTTAATTCTTCCAAGCAAAGTATATGAAAACATGGTGACATGATTGTGTATGCAATCTAATTAATTATTAATAAATATTTCTTAATTAAAACGATTAACAAGTGATATATGTTAACAAATCCAGCCAAACACAAGCGGGAAATCAGGAAATTTTTTTGATTCATATCTTACAAACTGTGGCCTGTGGGACAAATTACAGCCAAGTATGGACAGGGTTGGCCTTGAAATCAGGATAAGTGATGGCATGTCATTTTCCAGAGAAAGTTGATGTCTCTGCCTTGTCATTTTTTGATTCACTGGGGGTCCCTTCTGCCATGTTAAACCACTCAGCGGTCGACATTTGTCACCCACCACCATTGCATACTCTCTATATAATCCCCATATTATGTGTGTGCGTGTGTGTGTCTGTATCGTATCAGTATTCAATATCTCTCTTCTTCTACATGAAAATGGCAACAAGAGGATCAGGCTCAGGAAGGAGAATCCTGAAGTTTCGATCATGGCAACGCTGTTCGAGGCTTGTTCGTGAGCAGCGAACAAGGTTTTACATTATATGGAGGTGCATCGTGATTCTACTTCGTTGGAACGAGTAAAATCGAAGATGATTTGTATAGTACGTTAAGCAAATTAGCTAGGGATGGATCAGAAGTGCAGAATTTTGAAGAACTCGGGGCTGTTAATGTATGGAAAAAAGCCAGTTAGCTTGGATTCGAGCAGTTCCGACTGGGAACACCGAACACATGGAAATTGGAATACCACAAAACATTCAGATCCTGTAGAAATGTTTGTACGATATATTTTGTCTATAAAATACAGAAACCTTTCTCTCTTCTCTCTATCTGTGACAATTATAATGCAATTTAATTTACCAGAAAAACTGCAGTCGCTGATCAGATGAATCGGTTTGATGCAAATGATATCGATAATGCAGATACATAAGAAGAGCCATTTCTTTCAGATTATAAATGGATTATAGATGTAAGATCTTGGAAACTCCTTGTCTGATGTATGTAAATTTTCTCTTTAACAGTAGACATTAAAATCAATGATGGAAAAGGGTTCTGGTTGAGAAGCAATAAAAAAAGGGGATCAATATAAATATGCTTCAAAATTTTAGATACATTACATGCATTTATTTTTCGTTTTTCTATATACGGAAACAAATATTCTCTCATTACAAACCATAGGAATCAGGTGCCTCTCAATTGCAGAACCATTCATCATTTGTTATCAAGAAGAGGCTCACTGAGACCGCCTTTTGTTGAATTTGAAACATTCTCGGCAGATTTCCTTGGAGTCAGCGCTGGCTTACTTTGGCCTCCCTGGGAAATCATAATAAGCAGAAACCATACTCTTAAGATTCGGTTACTATAGGATGAAAAGTGAATTAAGATATACCCAAAAAAAAAAAAAAAGGAGACCGCTAAACCAAAAATTTAAGCCAACATAAACAACTTTCTTGAAAACTACATTTGCGGTGATGCAAAATCTTTTTCTTAGTCTTCAATCACATGGAAGTATGTAACCCCAGAACAAAGTTATGTCCTTTATTTGTTCTTGAAAGAAAAGAGAAAGAAAATTGTAAATTTACTATAACTTGGCCAACTAAATGCAGCCTCATTGTCATCATGTTGACTTGGATTAAAATTTCTAAGCAAACTACAAGGATGAAGCACTTAAAACTATTTTCAACACCCTTATTTTGCTTACTTTATGATTTTCATTTTTTGTATGGGTTCGTGTTTACTTCATTGTTTAAGTTGATAAACTTTACTTGCACGATGTGTACTAAACATGATACCAGGTAATAATTTATCTACTTACAGCTCCTTTCTGGGCAATTAATCTGCGACTTGATGGAGCCCGTGCCACAAATGAAGCAGCTGCAGCTGCAGCCACACGGATTCTGCAAAACAAAATAAGTGGCATCCAGTTTTAATTTCTGTTTTCGGTACAATTCTATATGACTACAACTAAATTCTGCAAATTTCTTTGCAGTACCTTTTATGTACGTCAACATATTCATCTGTTTCATCTACAATCTCCTCCTGCATTGATCATTAAAAGTTAAAACAATAATAATGTAGTCTTGTCGCAAATAAAAAAAATTCATAATCTGGAAGAAGCGAGATGTCGAGGATCTCCAGTTTACCTGCAAAAGTTCTTCGAATACATCTTCCAAGGTGATAATACCAATGACTTCCCCATCTTCCATATCATCAGACACATAAGGCAATCCATTTGTTGCCCCATCATTACGCGGTGAGGAGGTTTGTCGACTCATAGACTTAGAATGCCTGTCAATTTCAACAACAATGCTTTCTGACTTTCCATCCCTCAAGTATAGCAAAGGAGTAATCAACTGAGAATCCCTATTAGTGGCCTTGTTTTCTTCGGTCCCGTCAATCATTGGCAGAAGAGTCTTGCTTTTTCCTTTAGCCTTCACAACAGCCGCCATATGACTGCTTCCCTTTTGAAACTCATTTAATATATCATACAAGGGCATATCTGACGGTACCCTGAGGAAACATCCCAGACATGGATGAATACTAGATATTTTTATCCATATTGGAAATAAAATATGCACATAAGAGACGGATAAGCATACCTTGGAATTCTCCGGATGGAAACAGCACTAACTGGAGTCTCTGTTTCTGGTCGTACAGTGAGAAGACTTTTCACCTAATCCAAGCCAGCAGTAGAGAAAGGGAAGAAATAAATGAACAATTACAGAAACATTTACCATTTAAAACTAGAAATGCACAAGAAAACAAAACTCTGTTAAATGCTTCAAGTTCTAACACCCACCAGCAGAAGTCCAATGATATTTTTTGGATTCCCAGCATAGACAGGTACCCGACTATGACCCCGAGCAAGGATTTTACCCATTGCCTCCCTGAGATATTAATTACGAAAAAGGAAAATAAAACTTTGAGCATAAAATAAATTGTATACAAATTGTTCTAACACCTTTTCAAGTCTAAAATGAAACACATCAAAGATGATGATTGAAATTTCAACCTTTCATGACAGACAATAAAATTATCAAAATAAAAACAGAAAAGAACAACAAACACAATATCTACATTCAAGAGCAGTACATTTAGTATAATATGTAACAGAACAAAAATTTCTTTATGTGTACTTTATACTTGCTAGAGATCTTCAAATAGAAAGTTGAGAAGCAAAAGTTAATTAACAAGACAACCTTACACAAGAAAAAAACTCACCAGTCCAACTTCGAATTGACATCCAAGGAAAAAGTTGATTCAATAGGTGTCATAGCTTCCTCAGCAGTCTGTTCACACAAAAGTATAGCAAAAAGAGTGAGTTCTGACTTCTGATGAGGACTTAAAAACATATCAATGGTCTCCAAGTTATGTTATAGGAGCAGGCAATGATGTAGAAGAAGCTGGCGCTATTGAAATTCTCTGAACAGTTTGAAATCCTATTTCATGCTTAGCTGTTAAACTAAGAGAAGGAATGTTTGGATGAACCTTACAATATGTACATGACATGGAGATTACCTGCCACCGAGGTGCTTACTACCACAAACCAAAAAATCTTAGTATGAAGAACAGTTCACATTCTCCACTACTATCCATCCATAACAAACTTAGATACAAGATTTTTTTTTTTTGATAGGTAGATACAAGATGCTTTGAACAGCTTGTAGTGGCTGTTTCAAGCTTAGCCGTAAAATTAAGGAGTTTTTGGATACACATTCGATGTATACATGACAAAGAGAGTAAATTTAAGCACTTAAGACCTTACTACCTCAAACAACAACACTTTTGTATGAAGAACAGTTCACATTCTCCACCACAATCCATGCATAAGCAACTTAGTGCAAGAATAAGATATAAGAAAACGGATAATTTCAGCTGCATTAGTGAGTTGTCATTTTAACTAAATAAAATAGCTGTAATTATTGGAAAAAAAAAATTGCTGTGACAAAAAAACTATATAAACAGCATCCAATATGTTAGTTTCATCATAGTGCATACCTTTTCAGTCAAATCTAGTGCTCCACTAATAATTGTTGTCTCATCATGTGTGAGTTCACCTCCCTTCCCAGCCTAAGGAAACCAAGAAAGCATACTTTAGTAAGCCGAAATTACTAAAAGCAAGTTCAGTAACATTACAAGATCTTCAGTATTCTTGAACACTTCGCAAAGTTTTACTATTTGATAATCATAAAAGTTTTGTTTGAATTATTCAAATTGATTTATTATACCTCCTGGCTGTGGATGGAAACCAGTGCTTTTAACTGAGCCCTCCTAAATAAAGCCTCATTATGTCCCAACACCCAGTCCAAAACCTGGAGCAAATACACTTCTTTAGTGACAGTAATTCAGTAAATATGAAAACCATGTAGATTATCAAAACAAGAATTGAGAAAATAAATTATCTTATTTTGGCACCAAGTAGCAAAATACATTCCTCAAAGTTGCTCACAGTATCTTTCATGAAATTGAAGAAAGTAAAAAATTATGGAACCTCTACTGCAATTAAAGAAAGCATTTGTCTTGGAGACTAGAGATCACCACACGGGGTGAGCAACATACATATTACCACATCATGGTTATATTAAATGTTTCAAAAATCTCAAGCATCAATCTCTGAGTTTACCTTTCCAATGGGATAAGATATTGGATAGCTAATAATCATTAAAATTCGCACAAGCCATACAAAATTTGCACCCACTGCCAGTCCATATCTTGAACAAATTGCTTGGGGAATAACCTGATAAAAAAAGGAATCGAGAAAATCAGAGTCCATTCAACTCAACAGAAATGAAGGTTGAAACTGAACAGCTAAAGCATTAAACTTTTGAAGATCATATACCTCCCCAAATGCCAGAACGAAAGTCACAGAGAGTACTATAGCAACATACTGATTGAAAAGCTTATCCAGATATATAGGAAGGGCCTGCATGTTGCAACAATTAAAGCAATTAGCTGTAATTCAAAGTTAAGCATATCTCTCAAACACTCATATGACCTGAACATGTATAATATAAATATTTCAAAAGAAATAAATAATAATGCTAATAATAAATTCAATGGAGAACATATTACAGAGAATCGATAATGGACGAAACTCTCTAGCATTAGTTTGTTGAAGACCAGAATTAATTATGGGCAAAAATCGATAATGGTGATTTTCAAATTTCAAATAATCATCTAAATAGTAAATGCAGCTGTTGAAACTCATAAATAACTATTGACGCTACTCATTGATAACTATGAACTAGTTAGCTTGTCTGTTGTCGACTAAAAGAAGTCACCAAACCGATTAAAAACAACTAAATCGTCATCGAAAACATAATTGAATGAGAGAATTGAAATGGTTACCTCCATAGAGCACGCATTACATAGTAGCAAAGTTACAAGAAGCTGGTGCTGCTTTTTAACCACCGGAAGAATGGCAGCTGAACATATAAAAAAAATGGCATCTAAAAACATCATTTTTAAGCTATAAAACCCCAAACAATAACAACAATTCAAACAAATTTGGATCAAATTGAAGAAAACCATCCTCATTTGAATTTGAAGAAAGAGGAATCTGAGTGGGAGGACCTGCTTGTTTCTTCTCGGAGGAGGTGCCGCTGCGCTGGAGAATTTCGAGGTCGACAAGTCCGAGAGACATGAGACCGAGAGTGAGACCGGACATGATGCCAGCGAAGAGAACTAAGAAGCAGGAGAGTCCGGCGTAAAGGTACCACGTTACGGAGCCGAACGGTATTCCATCGGCGGCGACGCCGCCGTTTGACTCACCGGCAGTCATCGTCAGCATCCTAATCGCCATCAACGAATTTAATAACTGCATCTTCTTCGATCTCTGTGTCTCTCACAGTTGTTGAATCTGCGACTGTTTTTTTTCTAATTTTTTGATCGTCGGTCGAGTATATACCAGATTAAAGTTTAAGGATACTGTCATGTACACGTGGCGAGATCTGGTGGATCCTTTTAAGTTTTAACTAATTGTAGTTGGTGATTAGATGGCCCGTGATTCGATTCTTTTTTGCTCGAAAATTATTGAAACGGTCAAATAAGGTGTGTTCACCGTGCAGTATACGATTTTTTTTGTTTTTGTTATAAGTAATACAGCTATTATACATCATCGATATCTATAATTCATGTCCTGTCTAGATTACTATATTTATAAACTAAAATTTTTTATATTTATAAAATATAGATGTTGGGACTCGAACTCCTCCACCCTCACGGAAATATACTAACATCTGATGTGTATATGTTCTACGATTTTGATAAACATGGACCACGTAGATCACATCCATTACGGATCATGAATCCATTATTATAAAGTAAAACTTATATTAATCTTTTTAAAAAAATATTCTCATATTTCTTGACATGTAATCTCTTAACAAAAATATGTTACGGATTAAAAAAAATAAATTATATTTATTTTTTCGATATATTAAAATTTGTGCAGTGATATATTTAATGTGAATTATTTATTTAAATTTTCAATTGTTACCATGTGTTAACGTGACCAAATTTTTAAATATTCCTAGACAGACATTCAATTAAAATCTAATGAATTGTTACAACATTTTATTAATCCAAATGAATCATTGATTAAATTTTTGGAAAAGTGAATTGTATTGATATATTAAAAAAGTAAAAACAATTATCAATGTTTAATTTGGTTGAATCTTAATGAAACTCATTTAACTATTTTTGTTTGTTTAGATATAAATTCTTTTATTGAGAATGTGATTAAAGAAAACAAGAGAAATATTTGTGAAACAATTATCTGGTGTAGGATCCTGTAGATTTTTTCTTACGATATCCCAACTTTACAGTCTGTAATGTTACAGAGTTTACAAAGTTTAAAGTCCCATCCAGTACAAAAAAACGTGTAGAATCTCCAACTTGAAACCAAGGAACTGAATATCGAAAGATATACCGAAATATCCACCGATATATCCGTATTTTGAAGGGATCGATATTGAAATAGACAAAGATCCAGACATCCAGTATCCTACAGAATATCCGACCGATTTCGAAATATCCATAAAAAAATTCAGTTATTCCCAAAATTTTGTGAATTTTACCCCGAGAGTCCATGGATATTTTGCATATTATTAAAATAATTTTTTAATCCTAAACAATTAAATTATTTATTTTAGAAGAAGCATTAACAATTTTTATAAAAAGTTCCAACATAATAGTCAATAATATAATTAGTGAAGACTTGAAGTACAATTGGATAAAGAGACGTGTAAAATATATAAAATTTTGTAAAAACAATCTGACAAAAAGAAAATGTTTGTGATTAAAATGTGTAAAACTCAATCCAAATAATATTAACTATGTATTAATCAATTTATAAATATATAGACCAGTGGAATAAAATGTTTAATCACCCACTACATGCTACATGTAAATTTTATTTTGGATTGTTTGTTATTCATTATTAAAATTTAGTATAATATTTATACTATTTTTTTTTCTTCTAACTTACTATTTGAACCCAGAGTACCAATATAGGGATAACATTGGAGATAATTCAGATCTCCGGAAGGCCGTAAATAATATCTATGCGCAATTAGACCTTGAAGCTGCAGGAATTGCTAATTTTAAAAATGAGGTAAAAGTTATAATTTACAACCAATTTTATAATTCCAAAATTATAAATTATTTACATGGGGTATTGTGTCATATTAATATATATTATTTAACATATTGATCTCATGAATGTAGTTCGTATATTTTAAGAATGAGTGGAAAAGTTTTTGTAAACGATTGCAGCTAGAAGAAAAATGCAACCGGATATAAAAGGAATATTACAATTTCTCTCACTTCCTTTTCTCTCGATCTAATCTACTCTCTCTCTCTCTAGCTCTTTCTCGGTCTTTTCTCTATTTTGTTCAATGATCTTCTCCTTTCTTCAATTTCTCCAGAAAATTCCAAGTAAAACTTGCACTCAAAACAACATTTAAACCTCAAAACACCACAAATCAGTAGTTAAACTTAATTAGAAAACTCCAAGCACAACACACACACACACCAGTCGAACACACCAGCAATCTTTCTCTCGTCGATTTCTTCATCCCGTCACCGGCGATCGACGGACGTCGGACGGTCGCTCTCTCTTCGATGGTGGTGATGATGGCCGATTCATGGGTGGTGGACGGGTGATTTGGGGTTGATTTGTGTGAGGGAGAGAGAGAGAGAGAGAGAGAGAGATGAAGGTGATTTGGGAAAATCTGGGTTGGGTTTGGGTTTGGGTATCGTATCTGATAGAGAGATCAGATATGTATGACTTGAGACTGTGATGAGATCGTGAAGAGAAAGAGATGGTGAGATCTGTTTTTTTGTAAAGAAAAACGTTGTTGAGAGAAACAGAGATGAGACTTGACTCTTGAGAGATTTGGAGAGTTAAGAGAGTAGTAATAGTTGTATATTGGGGTGGGCACTAAGTTCGGAACCGAACCGAACCAAAAAGAGGATGTTCGGTTTATAAAATAAATTCGGTTTAAACCGGTTTAAAAAGTTGGAAAATTGAAAAGTTTTCCGTTCAAACCGGTTTGGTTTTTCACAAACCGGTTTGAACCGATTAAACCGTCTATATAAGTAAAAAAAAAACCCTAACCTACTTCTTTTCTTTCATTAAATATTATTATTTATTAGTTAGGTTTGATTTGGGCTTTTTTGGGCTTGAACTATTAAAATTTATGAAACTTTGGTCCAAAATTAGAATCCAACAACCCATCAAGCTCATAAGTCCCATTAGGCCTAAAACCAAAATGAACTGAACCGATTAAAATCAGTTCGGTTACCATTCATTTCTAATTCGGTTTAAACCGGTTCAATTTTAGGTAAACCGAAATATTTTCGGTTTGGCCGAACCGAACAGAACCGTGCCCACCCCCTAGTTGTATATATATATACTAGGCCATTAGGGTTTATAAAAAAAAAAAAAAAAAAACCAGAACCGGTGGAACCATTGGAACCAAAACAGTCGGAATCGAAACCATCGATGCTGAACTGGAATCGAACCGGAACCAAAACCGACATCATGTCTGATCGAGGAATAATGTTGAATTGTTGAGTGATAATATAAAATTTGGTTGAGTGATCCTCGAGGACAGAGAGAGAGAGAGAGAGAGAGAGAGAGAGAGAGAGAGAGAAGAGGGTTGTTTATTAAAAAAAATGATAATAAAAAGCTGTTATCAATAACACTGGATAAAAAATTAATAAAAAAAAAATTAAAAGTTAAATTAAAGTATATTAAAATTAAAAGCATGTAGCATTTGCGCTTTGTGCCAATTCAGCTCCCAAGAGTACAATTGGCAGTATGTAAGTATTTACTATGTAGTTTAAAATCACAAAGCAAATTATTATGGGATAATTATTTCGGAAGCCATCAATTTGATGACACATTATCAAAATAGCCACTTGATTGAGAATTGAATTTAAATGGTCATTTTTGATGAAATTGTGACACTAATGATCATTCCATCAAATTCCATATAATTCTATCAAATTAAAACCAATTAATGACATTTTGATAAATAAAGGGATGGCATTTTGGCTAATAAAGGGATGACATTAATTTTTTTAGATGTTTTTTAAAAAATCAATTTTTTCTTTCATTTTTTGAAACCAATAATTACATATAGCGAGTGTATATATGTATAGCATATCTCAAATATATATATATATATATATTATATATATATATATATATATTATATATATATATATATATACACACATATATATCTTTTTTATCTCAAACATATTTCATCTAGATTGCAATATTCGTGCAGCACGGAAAGTATTATGTCAATTGCCTATTGAGTTCTTGCAGTGTGACGAGCACCAGATTTACTTGGTGGAGTTGGATGGCAATCTTTTACTGGTTGTAAGATATAAACAAGGATAGTTCACTTCTGGATTTGAGGTTTATGAATTGAATTGGGTTGAAAAAGTGATCAAGGTGATAAACATAGGTAATAATGCCATCTTACTAGGTACAACAGAGATAAATTTCACTCCCTATTAATCATTTGAGAAACTTCAAAGCGAATTGCATCTATTTTATCCAACGACAGGCAAGGACAATCGCAAGGATACTGGTTTCTACAACATGACCGCCGGACAGATTGAAAATCTAACGACTTGGATTTGGTCATGCAAACTGACTTGGTTTGCAGTTGTACAACCATCACTAGTCATATATAAACAGAACAGAACAAAGTTCATATGCAAATGGAAGAAAAAAGAACAGGGCAGAGGTCATATGCAGAATTGATTTGTAGCAATACAAAAAAAATTCCCGAAAATTATTTTCGTGTAATTGGTAGCGTTATTTTCCGTAAATAGAAATTAAATGGTGAAGAAATTGCATTCGAGTAATTGGTAGCACTATTCAACAGGAATCAACCCAAATCAGGACAAGTTCCCATCTCAACACAGCCATTTCTTTTAAGATCTCCAGATAGCAAAATGAGTTTTGAAAAATATAAACCATCTTCTTCTACAAGACTAAAAACCACATAAATATTTGGATGTTTGCCTAAAACTGGAGTCATTATTCTATTATGTTTACATACAATATTGAAAACAAATTCAACATGTTTCTTTATCTAATCTTTGATAGGAGGTTAAAATTCCATATCTCCAACAAGCAACAGCAATTTCTTCAATGTCTACAAGTTACCGGATTGCACTAATTGAACTTGAAGTCGCTGTTAATGGCTGTGTTCAAGTACACTATACATTCTCCAATATCCTCTCTTCATGTTATAAAGATCGCTTAGATGAGTACAGTATACTTGGTAAGTTACTCTGAAAATGCTTTACCAATTCTTCTTCGGTTGGACAAGCTTCGTCAAAGTTGATCACTGAACCGGAGACAGTTCAAGTTAGAACCTGTATGGTGTTATCTTCCCTCTACTTTTGGACAATCCAGTTTCCGCAATCTTAACCAAGATAAACCTGCCATCGAAAAACTGAAAAAGCCAATCACAAGCAATGAGAGGGATTTTACTACATTTCTTTTCTAGTTACGGAAGCAATCTCAAGCTACTAAAACACGTACCTTTCCATTCATCTCTTCCACGGCCAACTGAGCAGACTCTTTTCTCGTAAACCAAACAAATGCAGATCCTAATGGCTGCATATACATTTTCTCTACAACAACTTTGACTGCAAGGATATGACAAAGAATTAGACACCGACATGCTAACATACTCATTTCAGCCAAAATTTCCAAATAATACGAAAGCTATAAATCAACTATTCTTTGCAAGCAACACTCAATAACATTAACTGATAGACTCTTATGATTAAACTATATTCCTGCAAACGAATCCTCTCCGATACCAAAAACTATTTGACATCAGATCAAACAAGGCAAGAGCCTTGTGTTGTGTCCATGAAACATTACTTGGAGGCTCTAAATTTGTAAACAATCCACTAACCTAATAAAATAGCAGAGAAGCAGAGAAAATGCACCTTGGGAAACTTCCCCAAATTGTAAAAAAACCTTCTTCAATCGTCCCTCCGTTGCTGAATCCGGCAGTCCTGCATCAAATTATTCAATTTTACTCCATAGATTTCGAAAAAAAAAAAACGACAATGCAAAAACAAACTAGCTATAATCCTTGCAACTTGTTCTTTTTCAAGAATCAAATTCTGTTTTTCAAGCAAGCTTTAACAAGAACAGTAGAGGAATAACATATAAAGGAGCTCTTAAAAATCCCAACTTTACCTTTAATGAAAACCCCATTAGATTGAGAAGTATCGGATTCAATTCCAATTGAAGAGCCTGAGCAAACCCTTCGGAGAGAACGGTAGCAGTTACTGGGCAAAACAGAAATTGAAGCTGAAGAAGAATCATTGCGAATTAGGGTTTTGGGAATTAGGGTTTTTGAAAATAGCTGTCTGGAAATTGCAGAGTATTTGTTGGATTGAAGTGATGGTGGACTAAATGAAGATGGACATGTCCACAACAGGGCCATCTCAAACCCTTGATTCCTGAAACCACGCTGTAGTGACACTACTGTAAACTATTCTTTACCAAATTTTACAAGTAACTAGTATTTTAATAGAAATGATAAAAAGATAAAAAAAAAATCTAAATTCGACTATTTTCTACCCTAATAATTTCATTATGTAATTAAATACATACATGTATTTTTAATTGATGTATTATATAGTGTCAATACTTAATATGTATGATATCATGAATTCCCGGAGTTCCGAAAGTATTTTTTTTATTTAATATTACAATAATTCAAGGTTTGAAAAAAAAATACATATACTCAAACCCACAATATCATGGTGTATGTGCAAAAGGAATACCACTACATTATATCAATCTCGTATTGTGTGAAACCGAAAATACAACATAACGGTTCTATTGCTATTTAATTTTTATTTTCTGAAAATTGTTCTATTGCTAATTAATGGTACTCCCAGACCAATTCGTTAGGGGTTTTGATTCTAAATTATTCGGTTCACGAGCTTCTAAAAAAATCCGTGTTTTTTTTTTTTTTCACAACAAAAACTTTATAAAAGAAAGAAACAAACATTACCCAGATCCCGGATAATCATCCAGCCACCAATTTTGCCTAACACACAGAGGGTAATCCTCCGGCCACAAGGTCTTCATCACCTGACAAAGCTATCTAATTATGCAAATGTATGATACTGTGAAATTATGTATGGATGCAGTGTGATAAAAATCAATTGCACATTGTTATGCTCGGATTTTGGGCCTGGATAGGCCCAAAATGTGACCAAAAGAATTGCCCATTTAGAAACCTCAGGATACGTGGTGTATTGAATGGCACACCAATCATGGGCCTGAATTTTGGCCCACAAGCAAGCCCGACCCCATTAGTTGTTACCCGGGGTCATTCGTAGTTTGCTGGGGTTAGAAACAAATAACTTCAGGGTTAAGCTACAAACCTATGGGTTAAGCAACACCATTGGCTCTGTAAAAAAAAAAAAAATTTGGATACTAAGTAATCGATATCCAAAATACTCAACCCATCAATAGAAGTGCAGTATGTATCCCAATTTATGAGATAAATATAAAAAGTAAAAGAAAAAAAAACCCCGTGATGTACTCTCATTGATGTGGTTAGTATTTTGGTTACTGACCGGTCCGTACTCGAGTATTGTTTAAAAAAACATGCACCACCTATAAATATAAATAAAGGATATGCATCCCATTTTCATCTTTTGTGTCATCACCTTGTCCACACCTTCATAATCTATTGTCACGTGTCTAATATAACAAATCAATGTCATGGATTATTCTATTAATTTTTATATCTTTATACTACAATAAAATAGAATTAATCAATATTATTAATTTAGGTAAGGACAAGATAAAAACACAAAAGGTGAATAAGAGTTGTCCATTTGTTAATTCACATTTTTTCCATTTGTTAACCCTTAACAAAATTGATTATTATATATTTTAAGAGTTGTTCTACCCATTTTACTTATATTTCTGTTTATTATTTTCTTAACAAAAAAAATACCATAATCCAAATCAAAATTTGAAAAAATAGAAAATCAATTGAAAAAAAAATAACACTTTTCTAGAATCCAAACACCAAAAACCACCGTCTTTCAAAAAAAATTATCTCCGGTAATCAACCTTCAACACCCACACCAATACACCATCAACAATAAACAAAATTGAAAAATATTTATATCTCTAGAAAATAAAACACGAAGTTGAAACACTATATATAGTACATTAAATCATTTTTTATGAATTTTGATTTGAATTTTTTTTGTGGATCATAAATTTAATAAAATTTGAATTTTTTTCAAACACTATAACTATTTATCTCGATTTTGTTAAATATAAATGCATTGAAAAGAAGAGAGAAATATAGAAAAATTCACAAAAATAGTTCTAATACATTGAAAAATTCTCAAATTTTATTCATAAGGTAGATTTCAATTAATTTATCACCCACACTAAAAATTCAGATCAAAATTCATAAAAATCGATGCGATTTCATCAAGGTCTTTACTGAATTAAAATAATACATAACTCACTTGATAATTACTCTATATATATAGTAGTGTTCATATAAGTGCGTACTTATGGATTTTATACGAGCGCATTAAATATGAGTCGTTGGATTCAACTACTTTGACTTAGACTAAGTCAAAGTAGTTGAATCTTTGAATCGTTGAATCAATTGACTCACATTCAATGCATTCATGTATTTTCATAAGTACGTATTTATACGAACACCAATATATATATATATATATGTATTAAATTGGAATCACATCTTCCTTTCAACAGCCACATCATTATCTCCAGAAATCATCACCCACATAATCTATAAATCAACACCTACAAACTCATCAACCACACTCTCTGGTGGCTTAAATCCAACCAATAATATCCACTAATACTAAGTGGTTTTAGGCAATTTGAGTACGCACTTGAGTATCGACTAATATCAAAGACGCAATCCTTCCTATAAATAGATAACCGTTGACCACCATTATAAATAAGGTATACACTTTTGTATTAATTGCTCTTTTATCTCTCTTAGAATAAATATTGACTTGGGCGTCAAAGTATAAACGCCAATAACAGTTTTTTTTTTTTTAATCCTAATAGGGATAGATCTCTCTTGGGCCAACCTTAATCCGGACAGAGATTCCCTATGCACCAATCCACGCACTCAAAAATTTTACATGTTCAAAACGATTTCATCGGCCAATCAACTTATTTTCTAAATGAAAGCGTTGAATCTTTGATTTTGGTGTTAACTAATTTTGACTAACACAGTACATAATAATAGAATAAGCTGGCAAAGTAATTAAAGAGCCATTTATGGCAAAACTAAGTTGATGATTAAGATAAGAAAATCAGTTAGAAAATAAAATATGACCACCCAATTCATATATGTAGATATAGAAATTTGAAGATAAGCATAATCTAAATTTTGTTGAGAGGTGCATTGCAGCAAACAAACGTCGGTGGTCGTTTTGATTGGGTAGTTACCATATCACATCCCTAGCTGCTGCCATCAAAGTCTCTCTCGGTTGAATATATACTTGAATCAACCATATTCATGCATGCAATATCGTCTTATAGGGTTAGTTGTCTACTAGCTAGCTACATATAGATCATATCATTTGGTGATGGAATCTTCAAAACAGCTCTCTGCCACAGACAAGCTGATCAATTATTTTTGGCGATGGTGAATCATCAACTTTCTCGAAGCTGATCGATCCAAAAACAGTACCACATATAAACTCTGCCAAACGTACTACACGTTGTTGAAGATATATAGTTTTCAAGTCAAATTAAATAACTATTGATTAGTTTGAAGGAAAGAGTACTTATACAACGTATTGGAGTGGAGCATAGAAGTATCTTGTCGAATATTGAAGTTGATGGTTACTGCATATTGGGATGAATTCAATCCATGATCTAGACCTCTTTTGGCTGCATGCATGCCGGCCCTGCCGACTCTTTGACGTCATTTCTTGATCTTTTCGCAAAAGTTATTATTATATAATTATTAAGAGGTCTTGAGATCAAATTCAGCTTAAAAGAACAACTATATGTAACGATATATTATGATGTGACAGAGGATGTATATTAAAATTAGTGACAGAATCGTAATTTTTCATAAAACTGGCCTGTAATTTGTAATTTATCGAGTCTAATGTATTAAAAACTTGCACAAAAACAAATTGTCAATTTTTTATAGCCATTCACGCCGGTCTATATATAGCTAGATAGTTTTGACACAGAGAGAGACACAAAATCACAAGATAGCTTGTCCGATCCTAAAAATATTAAAGCATTAAATTTTGAGAAAACTACAAAAATTTGCACAATACTGTACGTATTTGATGAGTGACACTTATTGATGAATAAGAAAGAGACTGATGGAGCATCGTTTGATCCTTATTTTGTAATTTCTCTAAAAAGGAAACTGTGATGATAAGTGTGTATTAACGGTGCTAAGCATTGCTCTAGTCAATAATGGAAATTTTCCAACCTCATCCAACCCTTCACCTTTTTATACACCTTAAATGAAGAACAGACAAATAATCGTAGAAAAAAAAAAGATCAACGACAGTACCTTATAATCTTATATGCAATCTCTATCATTTTTCTTGTATGCTTATTGTTTTGTCCCAATTCTCTTGAAAATGACCAGCAATTATTTAAAGTGTAAAATTTTTCAAAAAATATATATTTTTGCTCAAGAAATAAATAAAATTTAACAAATAGTGACAAATAATGAAATGTATATGTTGATATAATATTAGAGGAAATAGCCTTTTCTAACCATATAATTAAAGGGTTTTCTATTCTTAGCATGAATTATTGTTTTCGTTATGTTTGAAACTAATTTCCTTTAAAAAAAAAAGACTTTTTAAATATATAAAATTTTAATTATTGGAGGTCACATAGACATCTATTTGCATGACCTTCAATTGAGGTATCCGATGGAGGTTTCGACCTCCATCAGAGGTCGCCTAAACCTCTAATAGAGGTCACTGGCCACAAAAATAAAAAATAAAAAATGAGAAGAACAAAAAAAATCAAGGTGTTTAGTCGTTTTGGATTAAACACACTAGGAATTAAACACACATAGATTAAATACGTTAGAAACTAAACACACATAGATTAAACAAGCTAGAAACTAAACACACATAGATTAAACACACTATGAATGAAAGTATTGGAAATACCTGAAAAGTTTCAAAAATTACCTAAGAAGTCTCAAAAATAAATTCTGATTTTTTTTTCATCTTCTTCTTAATCGACCTCCATTAAAGGTCGATTTCAACCTCCATTGGAGGCCGATTTCGACCTCTATTGATGGAGAATTTTGAAAAAAAAAAATAGTGAAGAAGGTTACTGTGGAGGACATTTTTGGAAGGAACTCATTTTAGGTGTCATTTAAACTTAAGTTATTAAATGACTGATAGTCTTAAAATACCATCTCAAAAAAGTACTATATAATTTTCGAACCCTATATTAAACACACTAGGAATTAAAACACACATAGATTAAACACGCTAGAAATTAAACACACATAGATTAATCATGCTAGGAATTAAACACACATATATTAAACACAACACTAATTTTTTCTTTCTTTCTTCTTCTTCAATTTTTATTAGACTGGGCAACCTCCGATGAAGGTCTCATCGACCTCCATTGTTTGCGAAACCTCCATTAGAGGTCTCACAGACCTCCAATGCCCTCCAATAGAAAATACTTTAAAGCATTTAAAAAATATATAATATATATTTTTATTTCAAAAACCAATAAGGGTATTCTTGTCCAAATAGTGGGTTGTTTGGCAAAAACAGTCAAAACCCTAATGCTGGGTAAATATAATAACTCTTTTAATTTTATGGTTAGTTTCAAATTTTACCAATATAATTATATATTATGCTATAATCACGAATTGCAAATGTTTGCAGTGGGAGTTTTATTGATATTCATATGTTTTTTTTATGTTGAATGTGGTTTTTCTTTGTAATTATATAATTAACTATATATATATATATATATATATATATATATATATATATAAGGAACTTTTCATATCAATATCCTCTTATTTTAATACAATGAGCATCTTTGATGAAATTATATACAATTGAATGTTTTCCATAAGATTTTTTTGTATGCATATACCTTAAGAAAATTAAAATACATATTTAGTAAAAATTTGAATTTTTTTTGGATTCAAGAACAATTTTTTCTGATATTTCCCTATTTTTAAATTTTTTATTATAAAAAAAAATCGGAAAAAATTAATTCTTGTATCCCAAAAATTTTCAATTTTTTTTCCACAAATGTATTTCATTTTTTTAATCGTCCATACAAAAAATCATATCAACATTCAATAAACTCCATCAATTTTATTAATGGTTTTTAAAGTTTGTATCGTAAAAAGTCTTTATTAGAAATATATATATATATATATATATATATATATATATATATATATATATCTCGTTATTGAAAGGGTTAAAAAGGATATCTTTGTAGTTTGTAGTCAATGACAATCTCAACACAGAGCATCAGTACTCGGTGGCATTATCAGTCATGTGAAGATTGAATGCTAATTTGGCTTAGCCCATGATCAATAATTTAAATTCTGCATGTGGTTCCAACTCTCTCGATTGAGAATTGAGATGGTATTTAAAGGAAAAAAAATTGAAATAAAAAGGGTCTGGACTCTACCGGAATCTCTTAAGATTGACTAATGTATGAACGTCATGAATATCTACTCTCGTAATTGAGATATATCTACTCTCACAAACAAAATTTAAAAACTACATATTATTGCAAATGGTGCCATGCTGGGACTACTGATATATAATTAGTGAAATGATTTTATATATTCATGTTTGACAAGAATTATCAATGATTAACAAGTAGATATATTATACTAAATGCTTAATCGTTGATATGACTAACTTGTTTTGGTATTGGTGATCTCAAATGCACGAGGTTGTTTGACCTCAATTGACCTTATTCTTCCTTTTAATTAGTTTTGTACTTATTCTTAAATACATATTTAATGACTTCGAGTCTTTTTCTAACTTGGGCCTTATCGTTGTGTTAATTTACATGACGATCTATCATTGTTGACTTAATTCAAAACAAAACAATTAATTAACAGTTTCCAATATTAATTGGGTTTTGGCTTTTATACCAAATTTATTTTGTTCTATGAACTAACTAACTAACTATTAATATCATCGATGTTTCTTATATGTATTTTGGTTCATATTTATAAATATTTAAACAATTTTAAGACTAATAAAAAAATTTGTTATTTAAAAATCCAATAAAAGATGTATGGACAAACTTTTATAATAATCACCGTTGGTTTTATTTTAGTTTGGAGGTTGGCACTATTGAGTCAATCTGAAATGTAATTCTCAATCAAGATAAGGGGTCTCCTCATATACTAGGGTTTGAACTTTAAACATTGATGATAAAAAATTATTTTAAAGTCTTCGACCACCAAAATAATATATTATTGGTTATTGAACAGAAGACTTATATCAATATATTTAAATAGATTGTCACATGTAATAAGTCATTTTCAAAGATACCTTTCTTTAATTAAGTTTTTTTCAATGATACCTTTCTTCAATTAAGTCTTTTTCAATGATACCTTTTTTCAATTAATTAAAATTCTTAATCTCATATTCGAGAAGTTAAGTATAAATTATTAAATTAAAAAATGTGGGGAAAAAAATAAGATTGATACTCTTATTAGATTTTAGGAGACAAATGCAACCATCTTTTTCAAAATGGGGATGCAAATTAAGCTTTAGGCGTTTAAACACGAAAGGTTAAAAGGTGATTTTGACTAAACATGAAGGTTATAGTTAGAAAAGATGTTTTTTGTCAAGTGGGGTCCAAAATTAGGGGTTGTGTGGTGGTGATGAATGGTATCAAGATTAAAAAGAGTTGCACATCTTTTATAATTGGAAATTGGAATCATGTGGCAGGAACACGACAAAGGTTTCTGGATCGGACCCACCCAAAAAAAATGGGATTCCCATCACAGTCTATTCATTAAATCAATGTGAATACAAAATGTTCAATCACAACCATTGGATCCATCCCTCATCAACTCTCAACCCAGGCATATACCGCTTTCCATCAATTATTATTATTTTACCGCTTGCAGGTCTTGTCCTTTAAAAAAAAATCACTAAATTAAATTTAATATTGAAAGAATATTCACAAAAGATAACATATTTTTAAGAATATAAATAAAAATAAAGTAACAAAAAATATGGTATAAAAGTAAGGTTTAATATTACAAAGGGATAAATACCTCGGTGACTATCGATTTGGGTTACCATTGTCAAAATGACTATTAGATTGGAAAATAGTTTTAAAATAGTCATTTTTAGCGAACTCTGTTACATTAATGACAATTTCATCAAATATCATCAAATTATATCCGATAAATGACATTTTGGTAAACAAGAGAATGACATTAATTTATTTTAGATATTTTTTAGAAATTAATTTTTTCTTTTATTTTTTGAAACGAATAATTATATTTAGTGTGTTTATATACGTATAGCATATCTCAAATATATATATATATATATATATATCTTTTTTGGGAAGATTAGGGCTGAAACATCTAAAAATTCTAAAAAATATATTTGAAATAAGTTGAAAAGAAATATATATACAGCGAGTCTTCCATAAGGGATCCTTATCTTAATTTTGGTAAGGACCACAATGAAATCACATCGATTTAAATGAATTTTAATCTCAATTTTTTTTTTTGCGGATAATAAGTTATTCAAAATCTACTTATAAATAAAATTTAAGATTTTTTCAAGAACTAGAACTATTTATCCCGATTTTTTTTAAATATGAAGGCATCGAAAATGGGTGAAATATAGGAAAATTCATGAAAAATAGTTTCAGTGCTTGAAAAATTCTCGAATTTTATTCATAGGTAGATTTTGATGAACTTATCACCCACATAAAAGTTTAGATCAAAATTCATTCAAATCAATGTGATTTCATAGTGTTCTTTACCGAAATTAAAATAAAGTATCCCTTATGAGAGACTCAATATGTGTGTGTGTGTGTGTGAACTTATCATCCACATAAAAAATTTAAATCAAAATTAATTCAAATCGATGTGATTTCATAGTGTTCTTTACCGAAATTAAAATAAAGCATCCCTTATGAGAGACTCAATATGTGTGTGTGTAAACTTATCATCCACAAAAAAAAAATCAAAATTAATTCAAATTGATGTGATTTCATGGTGTTCTTTACCGAAATAAAAATAAAGTATCCCTTATGAGAGACTCAATATATATATATATATATATGTGTGTGTGTGTGTGTGTGTGTGTGTGTGTGTGTGTGTGTGTGTGTGTGTGTGTGTGTGTGTTTGAGATATGGTATACGTATATATACGCAATAAATATAATTATTTGTTTCAAAAAACAAACAAAAAAAATTGATTTCCAAAAAACTTCTAAAACAAATTAATGTTATCCTCTTATTTACCAAAATGCCACTCATTTGATGAAATTTGATGGAATGACCATTAGTGTAACAGTGTTCGTAAAAAATAGTCATTTTAAAACTAATTCCCCATCTAATGGCCATTTTGATAGTGATGACACAAATTGATGGCCACCGAGGTAATTATCCATATTAAAAACGTCCTCTCACATTTGAACTATTATTAAATGTCTAGATAAAAATACTTTTATTTCAAAAACATCCCCCATGGACTAACAAACAATGCTTTTATTTGGTAAAAGTTAAAGGGTATAATGTTTCAATTCATATAATTAAAGCTTAAATATGGATATTTTAGACTTTTTAACATTAAAACTCAATCAGTTGAACCATTTAATGTTAATCTACATGGGATATTTCTGAAATAAAAACATTTTTATCGAGAAATCCAACAATAGTTCAAAAGTGGAGGTCTTTAATATTAACCGTAAAAGTAAAGTTAATTGTTTTCAAGTAATTATATCTAAAAAAAAACAAATTAATATGAAAGGAAAAAATTAAAGCAAACATATAATTCTTTCAAGTTTAAATTTCAATTCATATTCTACCTTCAATAAAATTAAATGACTACCCAGTTTGATGATAAAAAAAACAAACACAAACGATATGTTAGGTTTTAAAAATCTAGAAAAACACAAATTACCCTCCGAAGAACTCTTTAGATCCTTAACGATGGTGACTGATTAATCATGTGTGCAACTTTATTACTTTACACCATAATTCATGTATGCAACTTTATACCATAATGCGCGAAGCACGTAAGAGAAACCCTTCTCATATTCCCCAATCATTATACATTTATACACATATACATATAGATATATACCAAATGTTCCTACTACATGAAAAGACAAAATTACCACTCTATGCTCATTTACAGAAAGGTGAGGCCCACTGGCTTATTGGACTATTCTCCTAATCCGCAATCACCATCACCATTCATTCAACAACCAACGACTGATTAACCCAAAAAAAAAAACAAAAAAAAGAAAAACAAAAAGAGAAAGGAGATCCCCCTATCCTCTGTATCACTGTTGATGCAGGCGCAGTAGTACGGAAAAACAAATAAATTTCAAAAGGCGCATCCACGGACCCACGCACGCACGCGCACCCCGTGTGTGTGAAGTTGATTGATTTCACAAGCAGCGTACGTGGATTTCTAAAATGCTCCCACAACTATACGGCCGCCAAATCAACACAAATAACAACCTGACAGCAACCTCCTCTCTTTTTTTTTTTTTTTTTTTTTTAATAAGGTATATATATAAGAAAAAACTTACATACACTCAACACGGTGCATTCTAAGTTCTAACCAACGGATGCATGCCACGTAGCAAGAAAACTTACTCGATCGGATCACATGGCATGCACCCATTGCGTGTATGCATTGCATCCGTTCCATACCAGATTTTCTCCATATATATATACCATACACAAAAATAACGAAAAAAAAGGTAAGAGCAGCCAAAAACTTGCCACGTGGCAGTATCACACCATTTGATTTTGATTACTTCTAGCGGGAGGCGGCGGCAATGGGGAGAGGTGTGGCGTTAATGGTGGTGGCCACGCGATCTTCGTTGTTGAGGAATTGTCTGACGATCTTGATGGTGCTCCTGGCCACCACCTCCTCCCAAACTTCGTCGGCGTTGCGGTGGCCGCGTTTTAGAAACACCTCCGTGGCGTCGATGTGGTGTGTATTCCAATTCCATATCCAGTTGTTGTAGAACTTGTTAATCTTTTGATACTGACGACAGGCAAGCTTACACGTGTTGTCCTTTATTTTATCAATTGCAGCCTCCAGATACTTGACACGTGTCTTCTCATCAACTATCCCTTCAGCGCGTAGATATTGGTCTAGCTCTGGAACACCAATAGCGCGTCTGATTCCTCTCGAATTATCAGCTTCCGGGTCGAATATTTGCCTGACTTCATCTACCAAGCCCATCTGGACCATACGGTCAACCCGCTCCGAAACAAAGGAATAGAGAACTGGTAATGATACATCAACCCAAAGAAAACAACACTCGTACCTCAATTGGAAATCGGAGTCAACACCATTGACCAGAGCGTTAATGTAAGAATTGGAGCCACCGGCGATGATCGGAAGTCGGTCACGGCTGATGATGGATTCAACGGCTAACGATGCGTGGTTCCGGAAGTCTTTGGCCGTAAAATTTGAACCGGGTTCTACTACGCCGAGCAAGTGGTGGGGGATGCCTTTACACTCTTCTTCAGTGACTTTATTGGTGACTATGTCAAGACCTTTGAAGACCTGAATCTTGTCGGAATTGACAATCTCGGCAGAGAAACGGGTGGCGAGATCAATGGCGAGTCGGGACTTACCTGTTCCGGTGGCCCCCATTACGAAGACCACCTTATCTTTTCGGCGAAAAAAAGGTTCCAAGTTTATATTCCCCTGAGAACCCTGGAAGTTCACAGGAAGCTGTACGGCTTGTCTGCAGACACAAGACATGGATAGCTTCATATTAAAACCTGGTACCAAAAACAACATTTGTAAGTTAGTTTATCGAAAACAATCATGTAATTTATAACATGTTATATGTACAAAAATTACAAATAACCCCACATATATATATATATATATATATATAGTTTTTGCATGGACCACAAATATTAATTACCTTTAATATCAAATATATGCGGCGACCTGTGGAGGAAAAAAATGCGCCGTGCACGTTCTCTCTCTCTCTCTCTCTCTCTCTCTCTCTCTCTCTCTCTCTCTCTCTCTCTATCTGGTTGTTCTGCGCTGCAAAAGTAGTCTGAAATGGGTGTTGTAAGCTAAGCTGTGTGAGAAGCTAGTATTTTTTTTTGGGTCCTGTAATAGAAATATTTTTTTTATACGTACGTGTGTAAGTACAGTTGAAAATTATTGAAAGAATTGGCGAATAAAGGACAGGGGGTGCACTTGTGTGTGTGAAGAGAAGAGAGAATTTTGTGGGTTTGTGTGAGAGAATGATTATGGTGGCATGAAGATATATATCCATCTATATATATATATATATGTGTGTGTGTGTGTGTGGGGACATATGATATACAAGAAACAGCAGGTTATTCTAATAGTTAGTGGTGAAATAACTTTTAGTGATTCTGGAATCTCAAGTAAGACACTTGTAGTTTCCTTACAGGCATATATGAACTCTCTTACCTCTACAACTCTAGGATGAATCAACTAATTAACTTCATCGCACTCGTTGTCATATATTGAAACAGAAGTTTTCAGTGAAACGAACAATCCACGTTATCATATTTAGTTTTGAAAATAAATGGATATCTACTCTACGACGAAGCTGGTCAAATATGTCTTTATTAAAATAATAATAATTATGAACGCCCACAATTACAGCATAGTGACCTATGATAGTAATTTAGGGCTAGGTCAAAGGGTTCTGCTGACTTAAGTTTGGCTCTTAATAAAATAATAGGACAATGCGTTGGGAGTCTGGGACCACTGAATAACATACTTACTCTGATTAGAAATATAAGAAGACAATTTTTTTTTTAGGCATGTATAAAATTATTTTATATTGGCCACATATATATATATATATATATATATATATAATTATAGCTTATGGATAAGTATCATAAGTGCATACAGACTGAATCAAAACAGTTGAATCTAATTGTTCACATATAAAACATTGATTTATATTTATCGGTATGCACCGAAGAGAAAAGTTATATATATATAGATATATATATATGTGAAATTTTATGTGAATCACAAGTTAATGTCTTATATGTTGAGATGGGTTCCTACTAGCTAGCCTGAGTGAATTTGTTTCTTTAAAAAAAAAACTAATAATTCTGCTTAATTTGGTTTTATGTGTCTTAATGAAGTAATTAATCAATTAATTAATTTTTTTAAAATAAATAGTGTACCTCATTACCAACAATTTTGGGTGGGCTAGCTAGAACTAGTTGTTTTTCAAGAAAGCAGTGGGCAAAGAAAGAATTTTCCTTTTTGTGGTTTTGATACCTAAATAGTAATTATATATATGTGGTGGAAAGGCAAACTAATTAATTATCTCTTGATGAGAATATTATAATTTCTTTTTGAAACCCTCATATGTTGTAGATAATTTTATTTTTGATTGTTCTCTTCTTAATTGCCACATTCCGTTGACAAAATTCTTGTTTTCCATGTAAGAAAATGTTTACTGTAAATCACATACAAAGCCAAATAAATAAATAACTATTTACATGGATTTTTTTACGGTAAAATCTCGATAAATGAATCTTCGATAAATTAATAACTCAGTTTAACTAATAAAATTTTATGGTCCCGACTCAGGTCTGTGTACTAAATTAATAACCTTGCTAAATGCATAAAATAATAATTTTTTTTGAAATCCTTTAGGTCCCAACGAATATATAAATTAATAATGGATTAAATACTTCAAAAAAATATAACACATAAAAATTCATAATACATATCAATAAACTTTTAACTTAACAACTTCCTTTCAAAAAAAAAACTTAACTCTTATTTTGTCAATTCAAATCTTTCTTAAAATATGTATCTAAAGTCGTTTATCTTTTCTTTGTACATAAATCAAACTCAATCTGATCTTGAATTTTTTACAAATCATACACCATATTGGTATTTTTTTTTCATTTTGTAGAAGAAATTATTTAATGTTACTATTGCTTGAAAGACATCTTTTGGAAAAAAACACTTGGTAAAAACACTGTTGTCCTCTGGATCATGATCATCGGTAAGCGTATTCATTACCCCTTGAATAATTTCTTCATCAGTATGCGATTTCATCACTATATCATTTTTCACTAGGATAATTCAAAATGTGATTAACATCCATCACATTTTTATAGCGTAGACAAAAAATGGCTTCACAAAAAATTGAAAACAATTTATAATGGTTTTTGTCTTGATATCAATGTTCGAAGCCTCATTAACAAATTTCATAGCATTCAATATGTTAATAATTTTTTTTTGAAATCCTTTAAGTCCCAACGAATATATAAATTAATAATTGATTAAATACATCAAAAAATATAACACATAAAAATTCATAATACATATCAATAAACTTTTAACTTAACAATTTCCTTTCAAAAAAAAAAAATTAACTTCTATTTTGTTAATTCAAATCTTTCTTAAAATATGTATCTAAAATCATTTATCTTTTCTTTGTACAAAAATCAAACTCAATCTGATCCTTAATTTTTTACAAATCATACACCATATTGGTATTTTTTTTCATTTTGTAGAAAAAGTTATTTAATGTTACTATTGCTTGAAAAACCTCTTTTGGAAAAAAAAACACTTGGTAAAAACACTGTTGTCATATGGATCATGATCATCGGTAATCGTATTCATTACCCCTTGAATAATTTCTTCATCAGTAGGCGATTTCATCACTATATCATTTTTCACTAGGATAATTCAAAATGTGATTAACATCCATCACATTTTTATAGCGTAGACAAAAAATGGCTTCACAAAAAATTGAAAACAGTTTATAATGGTTTTTGTCTTGATGTCAATGTTCGAAGCCTCATTAATAAATTTCATAGCATTCAATATGTTAATTTTTTCGGGATTTATTGGTCCTACGACGTAGCCCTCCAAAATGCTAGAGTAGAAACGACGTCGATAATGAAATTTTAATGCTCGAATAATCTCAGCATCGCTTGGTTGGATCTTTGATGTTGTTTAAGGAGACAATAAAAATAGTTCAACATTTTTCAAACTTTCGATAACCTTTAATATGTAAGTACTTAGTAACTTCTATGTACTTATGTATCTTGGTCGAAAATATGTATAATACATATACAAATAAAAATATAAAACTTAAAAAAAAAGTAGTAAAACATAAAACCTCTTTTAAATTAATAAATATTCATTTATTGATAAATTAATAAATTATTCATTTATTGATAAATAAATAACTCCTCTAAAATAATAATTTTTTTTGGTCCCTACAATATTATTTTAGAAGGGGTTTACGGTAAGGTTTTTTTTTTTTGAAATATTTTTTTTAAGGTTTAGTTTGTCATATATCCACATCAACTTTTGTATCTTAAATTGAAGTGTCTATCTTATTGTAACGAAAAGTGAATGTAATTTAGTTTAATCATAATTTTTTAATGTAAATTACAGTAATTAGTAAAACAATCATGTGAGATTAATTACTAGTCATCATTTGAATAAAAATAAATAAATTAGCCGAAATTGGAACAGGAATTGAAGATGATGTTGAATTGTTAACTTTGAATTTTAGCCGGTAACAGTGGGTTGCCTAAATTAGTAGCTTAGGAATCATATGATCGAACTTGAAAAGTATGAAAAGTAAGGGAATAAATATATTAATTCAATATTAATGACGGTGAGTTTTCAATAAGGATCTTAGGATATAAAAATAAAAATCAAATAAAATTTAAAATTTGAAAAATTAACTTGATTGACTATATAACTGATCAATAGTAGTCTTGGTATTTTGGGATTGGTATATCTAACAAAAAAAATATATAAAAAATCAGCTGAAAGTGTTATTTGAAATAGTGGAGGCAGTACTGAGTGAGTGACCATACTAATCACATATTAAGTTAATATTATTTTTGCAGATACTAATTAATTATCAATAAATTATTATTATTTTTTCAATGTTAAAGATATTCTTTTTGTTGACCTTCTTCTAATTCTGATCTTCTTCATGTTTTCTTACTTTATAGTTTATAACAACCATCGTAGTTAACCTATAAAACAAAAATGATGATTATATCATGTTCTTCCGACGAGCCTTCTTTTATCGAAATCTAACACCAAAAGAATTAGAGATCCGATAGAATCTGTCGAAATTAAACACTATATAAACGGTTGGAATTCTACCCCCACAAATTCAGAGAGATTACTTTATAGGTGGAGAGCACCATGAATTGAAGTAGCAGTCGTTCTGGATACTGGAAGCACTCACCGGCTGCACGCATGAGACTTTAACATGTATTCAAAGATGGTGGGTATGTCAAAAATATATATTAATATATTCAAACTGACTTATTATTTACACGCGTCCCCACTGATATTTTAGGCTTTGAATTTTCAAATCCTATGGAGATGATCTATATTATGGGTTACCATGATCACAATGATTAGCAAGTCATATTTATAACATTATCTAAGGTACCAAGTTGACAAATAATTTATGTAAAAGATATGATTGATAGAAGCAAAAGAAAGCAACCATCAAGTCTCGAAATCATATCAGGCGTATTCATGAGTTAGAAGTGATCTGATGATGGGGGAGGAGAGATTATACATATTTAGCGATTCTTTTCTAATGATGGTGATGGGTTGAGCGTGCGTGTGGGTTCACACAACAGAAAAAGTTGCATAATCATCATTTGAAATGGAAGCGCCACTTTGAGATTTATCATGAATGATCGAAAGGACTTCCACCACTTTATTTATTATATTTGTATAGTGCATGGAGGGAAAGAGTATAGATATCAGATGTGGAATTTCCATATGTTTTTTTATATAAAATCAAATATGTAATATTATGTATTAAATAATCACTTTTAAAAGATTGTATAGGTTATACTGTTTAAGTTAAAAATCTCATTTTATAATATTGATTTTTACAAAATCAATTCAATGTAAAAAAAATGTACAATAATCATTTATCTTATAGTAAAGATTGTATAGATTACACTATTTAAGTTAAAAATCTCATTTTGTAATATTACAAAATCAATTCAATATAAAAAAATATATATACAAGAATCATGTATCTTACGGTAAAGATTGTATAGATTACAATGTTTAAGTTAAAAATCTCATTTACTAACATTACAAAATGTAAAAAAATATATACAAGAATCCTTTATCTTATAGTTATCTATAGCAAAAAAAAGAAAACAAAAAAAAAAACACAAAAAAAAACTCTCCTCCCCTTTGATAATTGTGTTCCATTTGATAATGCTATATAACTCATCATCAGCCTTCAAATCTAATCGATCATTTCATAAACTTTATTAATTGGGGTCGGGTCATCGTGAGCTTTACTTTAATTCCATTAACAATCCAGTTAAGTGCATGCCTAGCCAGTAGCCTCGAAGTTGTGATGATGATGAAAATCAAATCAATTATATAATCATCTCATGATGATCATCATCTTCTCTCCATCACATCATCATCATCACGATAATGATCATGTGATCATGATCAATCTCCTGTGTGTAATGCACGTGCTTGTTGAAAGTTGAAAGTTGAAACCAAAGTGGTATATATATATATATAACTATTTCACTTCACATCAACCAACAAAAGCAGGAGGGCTGGAGGGCCATTGTTTTGATATTTCATTATCTTGATCACCACCTCCTAATTATTAAAATTGAAATTTTAAATCTATGTTCGTGGTTAATATTCTCTCTCTAAACACAATAACCTTAAAAGCAATCATGAGCAAGTCATTATATACTAAATTACTAACTACATTATTAAATTGAGACCATAAAAGGACCCGTGCAAAACCCTAAATATTATTATATTATATTATATTATATTTACAACTTTGAGAAGAGCATATTCACAATTGCAATTTTGTTTTAATAATTCAAGGGTCGTTTCTTCCTTTGACCCCACTAGCCTCTGTTGATTCCTCCATGGCCTAAGCTTCCATTATATATATATATACAAAATACTCATTGCATATTTGCATCCATCCAAAAAAAATACCAATATATGTTCTTTTATATGATATAATTATTATGCCAATATTTTTGTTACATATGTGTGGACTTATATATTTGAAGCATATATAGTTGAATTATATTATATACATGTCATCATTTTTGTACAGAATTTGTCAATTTGGTTGCCGATTTGCTGGTTAGCATAGATATGTGGTCACATTTATTTAAGTCAAATAGAAATTAATAATTTAGTTGAAGAAGCGTGATCTTCAAAGCTCTCTCTCTATATTTAGGGTTTTGTCAACGCATTAATTTGGTCGTTGTCGAGTCTTAATCTTGAGTCATCAACAATTGATTAATTGTTTAATTGACTAACATCACTACTAGAAAAAATAGGTTTTATGATGGCTAAAAACTGTCATAGATATAATTTACGACAATTTAATAGTGTCATTGGATGGAGCATTACAATAGAACCACCGTAAATTAATCTCCTATAAATTAATATCTTATCTAAATTAATAAAAATTTCGATCCCGACTCGGACCAGTGTAAAAAATTAATAAACCCCTCTATCGTAATAATTAATAATTTCTTTTTAAAACTTAGTGTAAAATTTCGGTTCCGACTGTCGCATAAATTTATAATTTCATAAAAGTATAAAATATATTATATATTATTTAAGAACTAGAAAAGTATATCAAGATGTTAGTCTGCACTATGCCACCATGTTTGATATTTTTGACTTTATTCTTCATAGTTCGAATTTTCCTCAAGAAGCTACTGTCATCACTTTCTTATTATAGATAAAAAGTTTCAATTAAATTTAGTATTTCAATAGTCTTACTCGTAGAGATTTTAGATACCTTATGACTATCATTGTCGTTATTTATCTCAACCACATCATCATTATTCTTCCTTGTGATATCATTGATGATAACCTCTTCAGTTAGAGTGTAACACACTTCTTCTTCAAATTTGATGGCAGATAGTGCACTGTAGTATTCCTAAGTTAGATGTGATTAGGTAACTTCATAAGTGGTACATGCACAATGCAATTGTTAAGGAGAAGCAAACCTTTCGATTAGCTATGGGCAGTGCCATTGCGATTAAGAATCTTGAAAAAAAGGAAATTTTCCTGAAGATGAAAACTGACTAAACAAGGAATCCCAAAAAGGAACCTTCCTTAAACAACACAACCGACTTTCACACGTTGTTTTAAGACAAAATAACACTTTACAAGGCAAAACCCTTCAATTTATTAACCCCTATAAATTAATACTTAAGGGTGGATCCCTAGAATATTAATTTATAGGGGTTCTACTGTATTAAGAACTAATTTATGATGGTTTAAATAACGTTATAAGGTCTTGAAATGTTGACTGTGGTTTAACCATCATCCATTTCAGGAGGTTTTAAACCGTCAAAACAATCATTATTATTTTCTTAAAAAAGTAATTAATTAAATGACAATTATTACATTAAATGAAATGAAATTTTACATTCATAAATATAGTTTTTTTACGGTATCTATTTATCCACCTATTTAGATCAGATATTTTTTTAAAAACTTTTTTACCATTTGTAGGATATAACAAATAAAAAAATTGCATTACAAAAACAAAACTTATATTACAAACAATTACTATCAAATTCAAAATTTTATTAAAAACCGGCGATAATCTCATTAGTGATTTAGAGTACACTTCATTCATGAAGAAAATGTCTCAACATTAACAAGTTTCACATGTGGTATAATTACTTGTTAAAAAAAAGATAATGAAGCTGCTAATACAAATAAAATTGTTGATAGAAAACATTTAAATGTAATTTCAAACACACGAAATAAAAAAAAATTCTAAACGCACACGGAGATGATTATTCTCATGAGATATTCTTAGGTCTTTGATGTTCATTAAATGAGGAACCAACTTGGGTGTTGCTTCTGCTCATCCTATAAAATTCTAACAATATATATATATATATATATATATAAAGTTTTTTATGATTGATTTACTTCATGACAAATCATATTGGGGATGATTTTGTAATGAGTAACTTATGACCTCGATGACAAGCTTCCAAACATCTCTGTGACTTCAAGAAAATGAGTGAAATGTATATCATTTGACTTGATTCTTGAAGAGACTATGTGTACACACGAACAATTTGCATATTTGTGTCTCTGCATCATTGTGCAACACTTAACACACACATATTGATCATATGTTCATGCACCAAGTATTTAGATTGATTTCTAGGCTTGTTGCATCATTAGATTGTATTGTGTTCATTCACGACGTTTTATCGCGATTTGGTTATCATACTAACACACTCACACATTTTATTTGTGCGATCATGCATTGCTTCATCATGTGATATCTTGTTATATGCATGTGTTTGATATGTGTTAGATATGGTGTGGTTATTTTGAGTAAAGTGTCTAGTTTAGAAAGATTGGTTTTTCAATGGTTTAAATGTTTTTTAAAACCGACCTTTTTATGGTCTTGTAAACGTAACATTTTATACAAATATCCAAATTGGGTTTTGAAAATTATAGACAAACTAGACACTCTTACCTTTCCAACTGTATATTATTCGTAATATTTTATGACTATTTGGATTGGTTTTGAAATCTTCAAAGAAACCACTTAAACAGGGTAACTATGTTGTTGTCCGAATCTGACATTTGGTCACTTAAATGACCATACCTCTTTTTTACAGAAATACAAATCTTGTTTTGTAAAAAGTAGAAAGTAGATACCTATACCTTTCCAATGGTATATTATACGTTAGGTTTCGATATCGTTTGGTCATGTTTTAGGGCGCTCGAGTATTGAGCTGTTGCGGTGCCGCTCCTAGGCGCGATTCGTATCACGCATTTGCGCAAGGCTTACATTCCAGTAAATCTACTCAGTACGTGCTATGTACGTACTGCACATTTGCCTAGAATTGTTTTTGAAACCTTCCAAAACGATGTAGTTTCATCTTGGGCTTTTATATAAACATCATCTTCTCTCTTCTTTGATATAAGCACCCTATATCATGAAATTATCTCTTCATGAGAGATAATATGGTCTTTTGTGAGAGAAAGCACCAAGATTGCTTCTTTGACCCTCTAAACCCCTAAACCTATCCTCATCGTGCATCATTCAAGTATGAGTCTTCTTTGAGTATGCATGCATTTTTGATAACTAGATTGTTAAATTGTATTATAATACCTAGTTAGGCATTTTGTATGTTGCCTTACACATTATTGCATTTTGGATATTTACATATCTTCACTTAGACAATTATTTCTCTTTAAATAGTCAAAATCTTGTGACTTTTAGGTGAAGGTGCACAAGCAAGTAAGTCTTGCAATCAAATGGTTGATTGGTAGGCAATTGGTCTAGAATCATTACTAAAATCCCGCAGGTAGAATAACTTATGTTACTTCCAAGAATAGTGTGACTAAGGTGTCAACTTAGGTTGTAAACAAGTATTCAAATAATGGATTTGAGGACCGGAGTGGCTAGCCCGTGAGTTTTGTCCAGTTAGAGGGTTTCTCACATAAATCAATTCAACTTATTTTTATTGTTTTGTGCATTTCTATTACGTTGATTGTATGTGGGTTGTGGTGGCTTGATTTTTGTTAATGTTGACTAATCGAAAAAAATTGATAATTAACGATTAACAATCCATTCATCCCCCTCTTGGTTGTTTAGACACACTTTGTATATTTTCAACAAGCAGTACTCACTCTTAAACTATAAATGGAGTTCTCGCATCTAAAGCCTTAGCACAAGCATAAATGGAGTTCTCGCATCTGAAACCTTGGCATTGGCATGGTGTGAAATCCGGCTACTTCAAACAACAAGTTGCAAAGTGTGGCGACCTCCCACGGCATGACCAATAGAGTGTGGTCGCATCCTACTTGATGGATTTTGGTGGAGTCAAATTGCTTCCATGGCAATGGGAATGAAGGATAACTACAAAAATAAAAGGAGAATGAAAGAGGTGGCACTTGCTAAGAAAGTTAAAAAGAGATTGCTAGGGTTTTGGTAGCTTTATGTGAGGGTAAAAGATTGTGTGCACTAATGTGTGCTGTCGATGTTATAACAACCATCAAGGACATGGCACTTGTCAATTTTAAAATTATCACAACAATCTATCGTTCTCGATGGTTTTAAATATCAACAATTCTAGACGATTTTAGAATATCAACAATCCTGATTTTTAAAAACCATCAAATATTGAATGAAATCATCTACAAGCATCATTAACTCTTGGTGATTTTTAAAAACAATCATATTATTAATGTTATTTAATAATATGATTGTTTTTAAAGACATCAAATTTTTATGATGGTTTAAAACCATCATATAGGTTTGATGGTTGAAAAAAAAGTATCATAAATAAGTGTAATAAAACACTCGTTTTCTTAAAGTTTGATGGTTTGTTTAAAAACTTTCAAATGTGGAGTTTGGTGTGCCTTTTTAAAATAGGGTTTAATAATAAATTTACAAAACTCGCATTGAAACATGAAAATGTGAAATAACTCTATGAATTATTGTTAACTAGTTCACAATTATTGATTTAGTTTTGAGTGTATCTTATAATGATTAAAACCTATAAGGGATATCCATATACCTACTACTCGATCACTACCTAAAAACTTAAGCCATTAGATAAGGACTCAATTATAATATTTGAAACATAGATTGACACCTCTCACATGCAACACGGATATATAAATGGCGAATACTGTCGGTAAACACACGTTTGTTGCTCTCTGCCTTGTAACTTGTGTAATAAATAAGAAATCCAGATAAAAGGGAAGAGAAGATTGTGATTCTGATACCGTTATATTAATCACTAAACCTAAAATTTTAAACTAATCGATAATGATCACACTATAGTATTTAAGACCTAATTAAGTTGATCAGATTTATGATATGTTAACAGTACTATATATGTGTGTGTGTGGTGTTGGATTATGGATGAAAACTCCATTAAGGATACTTCTTTAAAGAGTCTACTCAAAGGACTGAAAGTTTAGTTTTTGTTATATATAGATAGAAAGATAGATATGAGAAAAAGCAAGTCTAGCAACTAGCTAGTAGATAAAAAGGCAAAAATGATCCTACTATATATGTACTGCAATTAAGTTAATCTTTTTTCAACCGGTCTAGCTAGTGTACTTAATTAGGACTTATCCAAACTTGAACCCTTTTTTTTTTTTTTTGCTTCACATATATATCCATCCATCCTCATCTGTGTTTATCATATTTTTCAAGTCATTAATTTTGGTTCAAAAGTCAGTAAAGGTCAGCTAGGTTGTGTATATTTTTTGATTTATGAGACAATATTGCACACTTTTAACCTACTACTAACATCGAGAATAATATACCTATAAATTATAATAAATCTCTACTGTTTTCTTCTTCCCTCCTTTTATTTCTAAGCTCGTTACCTGTAATTCTTTTTGATCCCGGGGACCAGGTGACCACCCCACCAGCTCTCTATAGAGCCATCTCTTTATATATATATATATATATATATATATATATATATATATATGGCTATATTCGATCTGCTTGGGAAAACGCAGCTATATGGCAACAATTAAAAATTGAAAATAAATTGTAGATCGAACACTTGGTAAGCCTTTTTTCCTGGAAAATTCTTTCATTTCTCCGTTTTGTCACATCTTAGGTTAATGTTCATTATATTCAGGCTAAGTTATATAGATGAATAAAAAGTGAAAACCTCTTTTCTCCCTTTTTTGGGCAAATTCTTATATTATGTGCCCACCAGGCCACCACCACCTTTTGTGATCGAATATTGGTACGGAACTATGGAATATCAAATACAGGTAAACACTGTTCTTCTCTTGTCAAGTCCGTCGTATAAAATAATTTCTATGTGATACTATATATATATATATATAATTATTATCATATCGTATTATTATTATTAAATTTTTTTCTTTTGAAACTTTTACTATGTAATATATAATCAGACAAAACCTTTTACTAATTTTTATACAACCAATTTGCAATATTACATAGTCAAAGTTTTAAAGAAAAAAAAATAATGATAATATGACAAGATAATAATAATATATATAGGAAAATTTCTCCCTCAGTTCATACCGATAAATATATATCAATGCATTGTATGTGAACCATTATATTCAATTGTTTTGACCCAGTCTGTATACATTTGTCGGTGCTTATCCATAATATATGGTCCACATACAATGTATTGATATATCATATATCAGTACCCACTAAGAAGAAAATGATATATATATATATATAGTATAATAATTTTCACCTCGACTGCCTACGGAGGTAAACGCTCATTCGATCCATGATCATCTGTGAGAACGTACACATTATTTTCATCACAAGTTAAGTTGTTGTCGTCTTCATTTCACATGATCAAGATATTGATTTTTTGTTCTTCTGATATGGGTTTTCAGTCCAATTGGTATCCCAACCGAACCCAAAAAATTTGACGAGTTTTGATTAGTGACTGAGCCCAAGTTTTGTTTGCAGGCCGACCCAGGACGAATTCAAGATGTTGGGCCTGTTAAAGACAGGATCCGGCCCATAAAATTGACTCACAAGTGCACTAAATTTGAGAATGGTATACCATAAATTTCAATGATAACTCAAGTTTTTTGAAAGGTAGATTCCTAAATCCTAATTGGGCTCTCAGGCTCTGTATATAATCTGCCAAGTCCAAATCCACCTGTACCAGTTTCAGGCAGCCCATATGAGTGCCTATCTATAATTTTGTTTGAAGCCCATGTTTTCGGCACCCGACCCGTATCATCTTAGCATCTTTTTATTTAAAAATTTAGGATTTGGAGAATAAGATACAATTTAAATCTACAATCTCAACATGTAGATGAAGTGTTAGAGACTTATCACTAGTCGCCTCAACTTTTATCTTTTATTTGATTTTTTTTTTATTAATGTTAATTGAGTGTAGTTGGGCCTTTTGTCAAAGTGTCTCTAGTCTTCGTTTTAAGCCCATCAGCCCAGTATCAATCACTAAAATCATGATGATTCTTAGATTGTCTTTGGAGCAAAGCTCAACCGGTAGATGGAAGTTTGAGACTTGATCAAATAACTCCTAAATCAACGACTTAAATTCTATCAAAAAAAAATACTTGATCCGTCAAAAAAAAAAATAGCTTAGATTTGATGGATTACTGGGTCCAAAATTTTGAAATTTTAAGTGGAAATATATAAAATATCACCCAACATCATCACAATATTAAGCATATATTGCAAATATTTAAGAATATTTTTAATATAAATATAATGGAAAATATTATTTAAAAATCAAATTGATGCAATAATCCAACGGTCGAAAAACTGGTAACAAAACCCGTAAATTACGTGTGAAACAGACAACACCATATTCAAACTCAATAAACAAAACAAAACCAATTAACCAAACAAACCACATCATCCTCCTACTAGTCAAGTGTGTCAGTTTCTTACACCTCCACAATCAATTGTTGTTCGAACCAAGTAACCAGTAGCTTCGAGATCGATCGAGATAGAGAAAGAAGATGTCTTGCTTGGCGTCATGTTGCGTAGCGATGAGCTGCGGTCTCTGCTCATCGGTGGCTTCAGGGATCTCCAAGACATCAGCTAGACTTGCTTATTGTGGCCTCTTTGGTCTCTCCCTCATCGTTTCTTGGGTTCTCAGAGAGGTTGCCACTCCTCTCTTGAAGAAATGTTCTTGTGAGTTCAATTCTTCAACACCCCACCTTTTTGTATTCATTTTGTTTACTAATTTTTTCAATTGGGTATTGGAATTATCCATTTTTGTATTTGTTGCCGTTTCTATTGTATTTGGGTATGATTGATTGGTTTAAATTCCCTATAATGTGAATAGGGTTGGTAATTTTGATTAATTCGATAAACGAATCGAATCGTTGTTATCCGTTGTAAGTTTAATTGTTCATATGATCCGCTTAAACATTAATGCAAATTTCAAATTGGTGTATGAAATTTTGGCTGATTACTGTGTGAGTTTGATTCCTTTTAACCTATGATAAATCAGTATGGGTAATATAGTTATGACAATTGTTCAAAATAACACCATAGCGGTATCAATATAAGACTACTTGTTAATGTGAAAATCTGTTATGCTTTTTGTAGGGATAAACACTTCGGATACATATACTAAGGAATGGTATCAAACGCAAGCGGTTCTTCGTGTGAGCTTGGGGAATTTCCTATTTTTTGCAATACTTGCCCTTATAATGATTCGTGTGAAGTTCCAAAATGACAGACGTGATTCATGGCACCATGGTGGATGGGTAGCAAAAATGGTTGTCTGGCTTTTGCTTGTCGTCCTCATGTTTTTCCTCCCTAACGAAGTCCTCACAGTATATGGTCAGTTTCGATCCTGTAGTTAATATCAAATTATAAGATTTATCAGCCCGTTGTTCTTTTACTTAAACCAGTCTTACTAGAAGACTATGTGATCCTTGTATTGATTTATTTGTGTGCTTTACATGTGGTAAGACTTATCTTTGGCTGCTGTCACAGTTTGTACACTAAACATTTGAATGAGCTCAACTAACTGAAGTAAAACTTCTCTGGAAGTTTTCTTTGTGATATCAATTCTAATATGGTTTGTGTATTAATACGTATACTGTTACGTATACTGTTACATGACCCATGTATGTAAAGAAACTAAAATTTATCTACCAGATACCCATAGTTTTATTATTTTTTTTTATCGGTGGTTTCTGTAAGCTACATGGTTGGCTATATGCACAGACTGGAGAGAGAAGGGGAATGATTTGTTCATCTAATTGTTTCTTTAGTGCTGAAGAATGAAGATCCCCTTGACTGTGCTGTACCATTTCCCCGATTTGATTTGCACATTTTCATGTGTATATGTAATTCCTTCCTGACATTTGTTCATCTATATGCACAGACTGGAGAGAGAAGGGGAATGATTTGTTCATCTAATTGTTTCTTTAGTGCTGAAGAATGAAGATCCCCTTGACTGTGCTGTACCATTTCCCCGATTTGATTTGCACATTTTCATGTGTATATGTAATTCCTTCCTGACATTTAATGTCAGAATTCGTTGACCAACCTGTGCAAACTCTACCTGCAGGAATTATATCCAAATTCGGGGCAGGACTATTTTTATTGGTTCAAGTGCTTCTATTACTAGACTTCATCCACACATGGAATGATTCATGGGTTGCAAAAGATGATCAGAAGTGGTTAGCTCCAGTTCCAATTACTCGTGTTTTTTCTTCCATTACTAATGTTTGATTTCTAACATTATAACTGGATGTGTTTAGGTATGTTGCTTTACTTGTTGTGTCAATTGTGTGCTACATTGCGGCTTTTGCATTCTCGGGAATTTTGTTCATTTGGTTCAATCCCTCTGGCAACGACTGCGGTCTGAATGTTTTCTTCATTGTTATGACCATTGTTCTTGCATTTGGTGTTGCACTTATAGCTTTACATCCTACGGTAAGAATTAGATATCGTTTTCTGATCATTGATGCCTGCTAAGGAAATAATTAACAAACAGTTCCCAAATTGAATGACTAATTGACTACTAATTATCCATTTTTCATATTTTATAAAAACTGTAACATCATTTGATTAATGAGGTTGACTTTTGATGGCCAACAACATCAATAATGATAATTATGGACATAGGATATACTGAAAGAGATATCTAAACTCTAAAGTTGTTTTGCAAGACTGAAAATTTGCTTTGATTGTTTCCTATATACTAAATACTTAAGTTTACATAAAATAGCATTAAAAAATCAGTCCCAAGTTTGTCAGGGCACAAGTCTTAATTTATTGCAGCAAAATAATGACATCGTCCTTGTTCCACTTAAGTGCATAATACGAGTCAAGAAAGCTACTAGTATACTTGGTGTCCTGACAAACTTTGAGACCTTAGGTGGTTTCTCAGGGGTCATGCCCTTTATTATACGTCAGAGCTCATACTAAATTGTGACTTACAATATATCATGGCTCGAATTTTGAACAGGTGAATGGCAGCCTCTTGCCTGCTTCTGTGATATCAGTTTATTGTGCTTATGTGTGCTATACGGGGCTCTCCAGTGAACCTCGTGGCTATGCCTGCAATGGCCTTCACAAATCCAAAGCAAGTTCGATAACTACCCTTATTCTTGGGATGCTCACAACAGTTCTCTCGGTCATATATTCTGCTCTTCGTGCTGGTTCCTCAACTACGTTATTGTCACCACCATCATCTCCTAAGTCAGGTGCTCAAACTACAAAAAATCTTCTAAGCTTTTTGAATTTGCAGACACAAATGCTTTGGATATCTGTAAAGTTTTGATAAATCTCCCCAAAGCAGCCGTATTTGATGCGTTGGGTATTTTAAATGCAACTTCAAATTGCTAGCTTTACATTCTTGTTCATTAGAGCTGTTGAGTTCGTCCTTGAGCTTACAACTTGAGTTGCATTTAGAGCCCAACCTGGTATGCTGTTGGTTTGTTGGTCCCATTGTTCATAAATATTAATTGTTACTTCATTCTTTTCTGTTCTCTGACAACCAGAAGAGCGTGACATTTTTTTTTTGGGTGACCCGAACCCCAATCTCCCCTTAAATGGAAACCAAATCCCTCCCGAACCCCAGTCTCCCCTTAAGCTTGGTACCAGTTGAAATAACTGGTACCCACAAAAGAATGTGATTGGTTATCTAAGGTCAAAAGCTATTTTCAGAGGCATATTATGATATCAATTGTGTTTGATCCAGTCTCACCTGCCTCGTGTGACATTTGCTAAATGCATCGAAACATGGTGATAAAATGTATCTTTACATGCATAAACTGATGTGAGATGAATGGTTGGCAACTCGATAAATTGTGAAACAACAATCCAGGATTTTAATGTCCTTTTCTTCCTGCTGGATTACTTGACTGGGCTGGTATTTTCTCAGCTTCTGGATGGCAGCCATTTTCTGGAAAATCTGTACAGAGTGACAGTAAAGAATATCAATATGTGATGTCTATTAACGGATAAGCTTTTTAGCCTTCAAAACCAGCACCAAAGACAATCTAATATAATTAGTTCAACCATTTTAACCGGATAGCCCTCACATTAGTGGAGACAGTATTTGCCCTCTCCCCTCACAATAGTATCTCCCACTTAAATTCAAAAGTTGAATCTGACTGTTGCATTGTTATCACATTCAGTTAATCGAACTTTTACCAAATCTTGTGTTGCAGGTGGAAGCAAGCCACTACTTGACGGAGAAGATGTGGAAGAGGGGAAAGAAAAGAAGAAAGAAACAGAAGAAGCACGTCCTGTTAGTTATTCCTATTCATTCTTCCACTTGATATTTGCTCTGGCCAGCATGTACTCAGCTATGCTTCTTTCTGGATGGACCAGCTCATCCGAAAGCTCAGACTTAGTAGACGTTGGCTGGACATCAGTTTGGGTTCGGATCTGCACTGAATGGGTCACTGTTGCACTCTATATCTGGACACTTCTGGCTCCAATACTTTTACCAGACCGTGAGTTCTTATAGATATCCTGCTCTTCATCACATTACATATCTCGCAATCTCAGATGCTATTTGTACTATAATTATCGACTTATAGTGTATAAAACCAATATGTTTGACAATGTTCTAGATTTATTTATTCTTTTTTGACGCGGTGTGATGGACATATGTTTGTTGCTGTGTAAAATCTTCTTCTGTATTAACTCAAATTGTCATGCATATTTATACTAAAGAAAAGCTGTGGAGCTGTTGTCTGGTGTTTGTATTTCCTACCAAAAGCATTTCTTCATCAGTCCCTCACAAAATTTCAGCTTCTTTCTTTCCTTGTGTTTTGTACTGGAGATGATTTAATGTTAACCAATTGTTGATTGATTTAATTTTTCCCAAATGTAATTGGTCACTTTCAAAATCTTAGTTGTGGATATCAAATAATTTAATTATTGAATCATGAATGGTTTCACTAAATTCAGGGCCAAAAATTAGTGGTCCTGACCATGAATATTACACACAAGGTGTAGTCACAAATCACAAGTCACTTTGAATGCTGCTGCTATGCGGCAATTATGTCATATTCCCACTTTAAATGGCTTTGAATGCAAATATTTGTCTATATTGGATATGAACATAATTTTTCAAGTCATTATTATTAATTGGGATTAACACATTTACCATAATTGTCATCTCTATGAATTAATAACGTTGTCATATATAAAATATATTAATTAATCTATAAATTAATACAGAGTTATTGAAGTTATTGAATATATATGCACTCAAAGTGTAAATGACACTAACAAGTTACAAAAAGTGAGAAGAGATCCATAGGCTAAATTTCAAGAAAAAAAAGTATCAATATATTCCGGTATTGAAATACATATTTCATAAATGTATTATCTTATAATTTAATAAAAATTATTAATTTATCTCAAACATGTCTAGAGATAATTAAAACATTCTTTTATCTATTAATTTTTTAAATTAAAAAGGTTGTTAAAGAGTTCTAGTCAATAACTATTTTGGTATAATTTATTTAAAAACACTCCATTTCTCTTTAATTTCGAAAAATGTTACACTATTTCAATAAATAAATAAAAACTATAAAATATAGAGGAAAAGATTTTCAATTTTGTTTTTTTTTTAATAAAAAAAATCAAACATTTCCAAATGCAGCCTTTATATAGTCTCAAATAAAAACGCAAAAGAAAGAAAAAAAAATCCCCAATCAAGCTCATCAAGCAAAGAATAAAAATCAATTAACCTACCCACCCTCCTCGAAGGCGCGTGTTCCACACACCCCGGCTCTTCCTCCTCAAACCCAATCCCTCTCTCTCTCTCTCTCTCTCTCTCTCTCTAACTCCCAAAATTCAACCGTAACATGCACCACCACCTCCTCTCCGCCACCATGCCCTCCCCCACCACCGCCGCCACAACCACCACAGCCTCCTCCTCCTCCTCCTCCTCCACCAACACCTGCAATGCTCTTCTCTGCAAACACTCCCCATCCGCCACCCTTGACCTCTTGATCATGATCCTCGTCCTCTTCTCCGGAACATTCCTGATCTCTTCCTACTTCTCCTACATCTTCCACTCTCTTTCTCTCCTCCTCTCCCAATCCTCCCCACACTTCGCGCCTCCGTTCCCGTACATTCTCGGCTTCCTCCTCTTTTTCGTCGCCGTCGTCCTCCTCCTCGAGTTCTGCTGCGGACCTCGCTCCCGCAGGTGCCGTAACCCCGCCTGCAAGGGCCTCAAGAAGGCCATGGAATTCGATTTGCAGTTACAGACCGACGACTGCGTGAGATCGGGCGTTTCCGACGACATTGGTCGCTTGCCTTGGAAGGGTGGCTCCGAGGCCAACCCAGACTACGAATGCCTCCGTGCCGAGCTCCGTAAGATGGCGCCTCCCAACGGCCGGGCTGTATTGCTATTTCGAGCCAGGTGTGGCTGCCCCGTCGCCAAACTCGAGGGCTGGGGTCCCAAGCGCGGCCGGAAGCATAAAAAGTGAGTCATTTGATTGAATTTATAGAATTTGAGCTCTGTTTAGTTTACTTGATTGATTGTTTGGTCATCTGGGTTCATCACTGTACTGGTTTTTTTATTAAGCAACTGATTTGCTCAATTGAAGGAGCTAGGTTTGCTGTTGGTGACAGCTTTCCTTTTATGGTTATGCAATCTTTTTAGTAAGACTATATTAATTGCTTATTGATGATGGTGTGATCTGCTAAACTGTAGTTGATACGAAAATTCCGGGCATTTCGAGTGTATTATTAATCTTTTATAGCAGTATTTGGAGTCTAGAATGCTAGTCAATATTAATGGAGAATGTACATTTCTTCTTAGGGATGTTTTAGGGAATATAGGGAATTTATGGTTAGCAATCTGGACCACCATACTAGCACATAAGCCGGACCTAGGCGATGAGCATTAATCATCTGTGATGAAATTCTGCTAAGGCATACATGTCAGCTTAGGTTTTTATTGACATAGACTCCCATTCCTGTCTAGTGGTTAAGTTGAGTGTTCATGCTTTTATTTCACCCAAATCCTGGTGCTTTGAGATCTTTGTTCTGTCAAGATTCATTAATACAAGTTGAGCTTTTCCTTGTTTAGAATCACCACTTGTAGCTCAGTTCAATCGAGTTCCTTCTTTCTTTATAAGATTTCTCTAACTATAGTTTAGCCATGTGATCAAATTCAAAATTGGTCTTTGATAGCATAGTTTAGACAAGTTTATTGATAATAGCTCAGGGATGACACTTGAAATTTAAAAATAACAGTGATTGTGTATGTGAAGTCGTTACCTAGGTTATTACTTTATCGAAGTTTTTCTACTTTGAGCTATCCGATATACTGCACATGCTCATGTGCTTAGATGTCAGACATTCGCTAGTGAATTGGGCATTCTTTTGAATAATTATCAACCTTGCATTTGTTCTGTTTTCTGACAAATCCATTTATTCATTTTCGCTAGGAATATTGGTTTTTACTTGCTTTTGGTCAAAATGATTACCTTATTAGGTATTTCGAAGAGGCAAGGTTTAGACTTTAGAAATTCAAGCTTCCGCGAGAGTCACAAAATGGATGGTCGTGTGCTAAGTTTCTGGCATAGTTATTAGTGTATCCAGCAAGGTGCCAAAATATGAAGACTAGGCTGCAGATACTTCTTTATCCTTAGGTCAGTGGTGCATAATGAACCATGTTGTATCTTCAAAATATAAGGTTCTGCCATGATATTTCTGGCAACTTTACGGTTGTAGTATATCAGTGTTATCTCATGCAAAGCACCTAGCTGCTGCCTGTCCTAGATCTCTTGAGCAACTAATTGATGTTTATCATATGGCCTTATACCGGCAGGAGGGATCTGCCATTAGAAGTAATGTTGATGCTTTAGCAGACTATTAATTGAAATTAGTTTGGGCCCTGTTGAATTTTCTGTCTACTGTGGGTGTGCATATATTAGCATCCCTATGTTTGATTTAGCAGAGTCATGAAGAACAGTGTTAAAAAAAGTGCTAGGTGGGCGGTGGGCCAGCGCCTAGGTAATTCCTCGGCGGGCCTTTACTAAGATTATATCAAAATACAATTATACAAAAACTAGGTAATTCCCAAACAAAGTTAGCAAATAATTAAAATTCCATTAGACTCTATCCTCTATCAAAAATTTAAAATTCAACAAAAACTAAGAGTCTTTCACATTCAAAATTCAGAGAAGAAGAAGAGTTTTTGCTGTAATGGTGTGAGTGTGACCTAATTAAGAGAAGAAGCTTTGCTGTTTTGCTGTAAATTAATCCTAAAGCGACATTGTTTTGATATTTAATTTTTTTCCTTTAAAAAAAAACGCCTAGGGCACCTCATCGTCGCCTAGAGCACCTAGGCGGCGCCTTTCCGCGTAACATCACTGATTACACTGTATTCGGTGAGGCCAGCAGCTGCCTAGGCTGGATTTTCGAACACTGGTGAAGAATTTAGAACCTTAATCCTTTTAAACTGACAAGAGGTTCGTTAGAAATAAGATTGTAAGTTTTAGCCTACAGGCAATGTATGACTAAAGTGTTGAGCATTTTGAGTATCATTATTGGATCAACTGCATTATGGTTTATCACTAGTGAACAAACTAGGAAGATGGTCGTTCTGTCTTGGTCTTCTGAACTGAATGTTTATTTTTTTCGTTTTTGGGAATCTTGGAACCTGAAGGATTTGGCCTTGTGGTTGAGAGGCGGGATCTCAACCAAGAGGTTAAGAACAAAATCCCTTGGGGCCACCTACCTAAGATATTAATATTCTACAACTTTCATACCTACCATGATTTTAGGGTCTGGCAGTAGCCCTCAGTTTATGGTAACAAGGAAAAGTCTGGGAGTTCTGGGTAGAAAAAAAAATTTGTTGGGAATTGTGGTATTAGTCATCTTCTGAAAGATGATTAGTGCTGGTTTAACTGAAGAGAACCTCTTCCCTATCTGGTTCAAGCTATTGTGTTACTGTTTGGGAAGTTTTTATTTACTAGTTGGTCCCCTTACATCATGTTTTTCCACTTCATTATGCCAGCATTGTATGTTTGAACTGTTAATACATCTTCATGCAGACTTCGGTTTGTCAATATTTTGTTGCATTTGTAGATAATTTTAGGTAAGAGGTAACAAATCAACTGCTAAAGCAGTCTTGCCTCTAGTCATACAAAATTTCAGAAGCACCAAAGCAGGGCTCATTGCTTGAAATTGCAGATTTCTGAAGGGGTTCTGTTTATGACAACATGTATAAACTATGTGGGTCAAACCCTAAAAGATACTTTTGCACTTTCTCTTAGGCCATTGAAAGAGGTGACAAGATAAACCCTCTATAATGACCAGTTGACAAACTTTTGCTAGGCTGATGACTTAAAAATTGGTTATTCCTTTGGGGTTTTTGGGTGCAGTCTATTCGATAGGGTCATACGTCTGCATGCTATCTGTGAAATTTGAGACTGATATTATAACTACTAGGTGATTGAAAAATCCATATGTATTTTATTATGGTGTATGATTTTGTTAAATGTGTTGCTGGCACTTGCAGGGCTCTGGCTAATCTGGCTCCAAATGGAGGAGGGGATCATCGCTGACTATTCATGGATGGTTTCATTGTAGGGGTTCCCAGTTCCCATTATATATGTCATCATTTTACTGTTTTGTTTACCTTTCAGATTTGAAAATGTTCTCATCCTTTAGCGGACTCCACTTTCAATCAGAACAATTATATAATCCTCGTATATCCTGCGGCGCTTCCCCTTCAATATCTGAAACAACCTCACTGTATCTCATTCTACTTTGGATCATTGTCTCATTCTTTGAGGGATATACCTAATTTAATGGGAATAAATATATGAAATACCAAATAGATACTTGCTCACTTGAAAGTTTAGCTTCAGATTCAGTAGTTTGTGTTATCAATTTGAACTTTACATAGAGTTTCAAAACCTCATAATTCATAAATGACCTTTGCTGTTCATTATTGCTGATCTAATTCTTAAGTGGTGAACACTAAGAATTGCCAGAAGCATCATTTAAAAATTAAGTATTTGTACTTGTATAGCTGTATTCTCTAACAAAACGGACTTGTTCTTCTCACTGGAGCTCAGATTTATCAAGTTTGGACTGAAAAAAAGAAAAGCCCAATTCATCACTTTTGCATTTGTTGAACAGGACAATTCTAGAATTGCATTCGATAGGTCTACGTAATTTGATTCCCGTCAATTTTTTCTTAGTAAATAATTTCTCTTTCTCTTGTTGGGATTTGAATTTCTGATTAGTAAATGTGATTCCTGTTAATTTTTGTTAGTAAACACTAAGTTCACTCTCACTCGTTGGGATTCTCGATCGTATTAGCATTCCGATTCGTAAACGTGACCTTAGTAAATTTCATGTTAAATGTTATTTTAATTTCAACAACATCGTACAGTAGACTACAGGAGAGTACGTGCGATGCGATATCAGAATAGGTTCAAACAACAAAAGTTGCTTCCCTCCAAAACAAAACTCTACTTCGTGAAACCAACATTACATGGTTCTAATTGCTTTCCATGATCTCGTCTCATGATCAAATCTCTCAAACACTCAATTCCTTCTCTTTCGCTGTCATCCAAAAATCTCAAATGGGTCTCCTATATATCTTCGAAAAAAACCCCACTAGAGCATCTACATGCTCTCTACAATTCCAGCAAAATCCATCTTCAAAACTTAGATTACGAGCTCGCATTAGTTTCAGCTCTGAAGCATTGTTCAACCCATTTGTTCGTTTCTCAAGGCCAACAAATCCACTCTCTCATTTTGAAATCTGGCCTTCTATCAAACACTTTCATTCAAAACAGCTTGATTAACATGTACGCGAGATGCGGCTTCGTTTCTCATGCAAAATCTACTTTTGATTCGTGTTCTAGGTTGGATCCTGTCTCTTGCAACATTATGATTTCTGGGTATATCAGAAATGGAAGATTGAAGGATGCACGGGAACTGTTTGAAGTAATGCCTAATAAAGGTTGTGTTTCGTATACGACTATGATGATGGGGTTTACTCAAAATGATTGTTGGAGAGAAGCAATCGAGGTTTTTAAGGATATGAGATATGCAGGTGTGGTGCCAAATGAGGTGACTTTGACGAATGTGATTTCAAGTTATGTGCGTTTAGGTGGGATTTGGGAGTGTAGAATGTTGCATGCTTTGGTGGTTAAAGTGATGATGGATGGGTTTGTTCTTGTTTCAACAAATTTGTTGCACATGTACTGCATTTGTTCGAGTTTGGGGGATGCGAAAAGTTTGTTTGATGAGATGGAGGAAAGGAACATTTTTTCGTGGAATGTGATGCTAAATGGGTATGTAAAAGCGGGGCTTGTCGAGTTGGCTAGAGAGTTGTTTGAGAGGATACCAATGAAGGATGTGGTATCATGGGGTACAATGATTGATGGGTATGTGCAATTGGGAGGGTTGAGTGAAGCTTTTATGATGTATCGTGCAATGCTGCACGATGGAATATCACCTAATGATGTTATGATTGTGGATTTGATATCGGGATTTGGACGAACGAAGGCAATTGGTGAAGGTTTGCAAATTCACAGTACCATTGTGAAGGCAGGTTTTGATCATTGTGATTTTATACAGGCAACTATTATCCATTTTTACGCAGCCTGTGGGAGGATCGACCTTGCTTGTTTACAATTTGAAGTGGGAATTAAGGGCCACATTGCATCTTGGAATGCCCTCATTGCAGGGTTTATGAGAAATGGAATGATTGAAGCAGGCAGAGCAATTATTCCAAGACATGCCTGGGAGAGATGTGTTTTCATGGAGTGCCATGATTTCTGGTTATACACAAAGTGAGCAGCCTAGAATGGCTTTAAAACTCTTCCATGAAATGGTAGCTGGTGGAGTGAAACCGAATCAAATCACTATGGTGAGTGTTTTCTCTGCAATTGCCTCTTTAGGCACATTAGAAGAAGGAAGATGGGCTCATGAATATGTACGTAATAATTCCATCCCTCTTAATGACAATTTAAATGCAGCGATCATAGACATGTATGCCAAATGCGGCAGCATAAATACTGCCTTAGAAATTTTCTATCAAATCCAAGACAGAACCTCTAATGTCTCTCCATGGAATGCAATCATCTGCGGGTTAGCTATGCATGGACATGCAAATTTATCTCTCAAAATATATTCCAACTTAGAGAGGAGGAATTTTAAGCTTAATTCGATTACATTCATTGGAGTCCTCAGTGCATGTTGCCATGCTGGGTTGATAGATCTGGGGGAGAGATACTTCAAGAGCATGAAGAGCACACATAATGTAGATCCTGACATCAAGCATTATGGTTGTATGGTTGATCTCTTGGGCAGAGCAGGGCGATTAGAAGAAGCTGAGGAAATGATTCGGAACATGCCCATGAAGGCAGATGTTGTCATTTGGGGCACTTTGCTGGCCGCATCTAGAACACAGAGAAATGTGGAAGTAGGAGAACGAGCTGCACAGAGTTTGGCAGCGCTGGATTCGTCTCATGGAGCAAGTAGAGTTCTTTTATCAAACATATATGCAGATGCAGGGAGGTGGAATGATGCATTTTCAGTAAGGAAAGAAATGCATAGTCATGGCTTGAAGAGGTTACCGGGTTGCAGTGGCGTTGTATGATACAATGACGTGGGATTTCATCAACTCAATAGTTTCTGTTAGCATGAAGATGCAGACTGCCACTCAGTTCTCCTGAAATTATAACCTATGGAAAATAGCTTCAAATCTCAGCATACATTTACATTATTACATTATATACATGTTCCTGCCCAAGATTTTGATACATTTTGGTTATTAATGGAGCCAAATTTTGTTAGATTCAAGCTAACTTGTATCAATGCGTTTCAATGTTTAGTAGAGTATCCTGTTGATTTGCCGATTTTGAATGTTAACTATGGTTTTGTCAATGGAATCAACAAATAATATGCCCACATGAAAGGTCAAGGCTGTCTCATTTTCTGTTACCATTCAATGCAACACAGTTCAACTTTTCATGGCTTAATACTCCAAAATTTAGGTTTTCATGTACAAGATGTTCCTTTTTCCCAAAGGGGAGAGAGTTCCATTTCACAAAATTACAGGGCTTTGACTACTAGTTAATTTCTGCACAACTTTACAACATGCTTTGAAGTACAATCGCCGACCTCTATGATAACCAAAAGATGGGAAGAAAATATGGCAAGTCATAAATCCTTCTCGATTATGAGTTCAGCAGCTGCACCCATTGTAGCAATGCCGCCAATCCCAAGCAAAGCCAGGGCAAGCTCCTCTTCATTCCACTGCCTTAGCCCTCTACTCAGCCTCTTCAGCACCTCTACATCCACCTCTAGCACCCATGTCGGTGTGCAACCTACCATCAAGCTCACGAATCCTGACACGTATGCATGCCAAGTAGCCCAATCACAACCAAGTGATATCTTCCCATCAAGTGCACTCGCGAGAAATTCCACGTGAGACCCCAGGATTTTAGGACGTCGCTTTGATGCTGCTGCTGATGAGTCAACTCCCCAAGCAAATGCCCCGCAGAGTACAGCAAAATATGCAAGTGCATAACCCCCAAGCATTGCAACCAGCCCTTCTGACCCTTGTTGCTCTGACCTGTGAACAGATATAAACCATGAAGGCAATGTTTCCTTTATCAATGACTGAACCAAGCCTAAACCCCCGGATAGCCATACTAACGAAGCAGCAAGTGAAGCTGCAAGTTTCACTCGAGTCATTGCTGCAGCAAATGAAACCTGTCCATATCGCATTCCATTCTTTGTTGTCTTCAACTTCACCAATTTATCTCTTGGAAGCCCATTAAATGCTATTTCTCTCACAGAATGCATCAGCAGAGAAAGAATCTCCCCAGTTATGAACCCGATATCTCTGATGGATCGATATACACGCAGATAGAGAATCCCAGGAGCAACAGGAGAAATTCCACCACAGAAATGGGATCCAAATCCATGTCCAAGAAGAGCTCCAACACCACCGTTACATGAGATAGGGTTGGTGTCCAAGCCTAGGGCAGCAGTGAAGCAACTTTTAAAAAGCTTAACTACCGCATCACTATTGTGAAGGAAGACTGTACGGGATGCAGAAAAGACAAGGAAGTCAAACCATCTCTTAGCCTTTTGGGTCCACAGGGAAGCTACAATAGGCATGCAAGGCCATGGACAGTCTGCTGCAAGACACTCCAAAGCTGGACCAGCCAAATTGAGAAATCTTTCCGAGGCTTTATCGATTTTATAGGTAATAGTGAGGCTTACGAAGGCAGCCAAGGGCAGTGGAAGTGTAGCTGCAGAGCTTCCCCCTGTCGGAATGACAGTATTAGTCATAATATTGAAGAAAGTTTTTACGGAACAACGTATTGAGAAACCACTTTTTTAGCACTCTAACAAGCTTAAAATTTAAGATGCAAACCTGCAGCAAGGCTTGGTATATCAATACCGGTGACAGAAAGGATTTTCCTGATATGTTCCTCAACACTGGACAAATTTGCAGCAGGGCTTGGCCAATCCTTACCATTCATAAAAGCCGGTTTCCAAACACCTCGACTTACTTCAGCCGAGAAGTAGCTCACAATCGTTGCCAAAGATGCAGGGAGAAAATCGGCTAAATCTTTAAGCCCTGAGATGTTGAAAGATCAAGAAGATTAAGGTTATGACAGTACATTTTGACTCAAACCTATAATGAACCATAAAATCATAACTTACTGCCACTTCAAATTCCACAACAGGTATTTTCATTTGTTTTCGGCTATGTTTTTCTGTCTAAGAAGGAAATCCAGTAATAAAAGACTAACCTGTTGCCAGTTCACGAGGAGAAAGTCTTCCATGAGCGCAAGGCTGTTAAAGCAGCATCGACCACGAAAGGAACAGCTTCCAGAATGTCCCAGGCAGGCAATTTAGGTCTTAGAGAGTTATCTTCATTTCCAGGTCCAGATGAACTACTACTGCCAGAGGTAACAGAAGTTAAAGATTGGCTTCCTCTATTAATCTTTCTGAACATCATGTTAAGAAGCCCGTCTACTGTCTGATGAACTTGAGTTCCATGAACAAGACCGGAGAGAGTTGCTGCTATACACCTTTGATGCTGTCGATACCAAACTTTTAATTTCGGAAATGAGTCCACAAATATAGGTTTTGGAGATGATGAGCTTGCAACAGCTGAGAGTCTCCTTTTGTTCCGATCCTTGTGAATGCTTTCAGAAGACACTAGATGGGAATTTCGTACTGATAGGAGGTATTCGGGAGTAAGCTGGGATCCAACTGTGGGCACATCTCCCACTCCATGTTCAATAGGTGGATGATTAAACCTCCATAGTTTTAAAAGGAGAGCAAATGCATTTGAGAAAACAGCATGAGCAGAGAAGTCTTCTCCTGTGGGGAGAGTCCAAGAGACATTGGGCACACATGAACCAAAAACTTCACAGATCGGCATCAATGAGCCTGCAAGTTGCGGAACCTGGAAAGCAAAAATTAATAAAATCATTGCCATAAAAGTCTCAACCATTGAAAAACAACACAACAACCCTTTCCTCCCTACTTGAATTCAGCTTCATTGAGAGGCTTAATTCTAGCAACTAAAGTTTTCATACAACATTCTTTTTCCTACAGTGTGGTTATTGGGTGACACTCGAAGTGGAAAGAGATTTGAAGCAGAAAACATCATAAGTCATCTACATAATTCAGTCAAAGTAGCAGCAATGAAGTTTTTTTCATATATGTAACAGGAGATATTTAGATGGAAAGTAAAACGTACCAAGCCATGTAGAGAAAAAATTTGAACAATATCAACTGATGCTATCCCAACAATTAGTACGTTCAGCATTTGAGCATGACCTATCAAATGGCTGTCACCCCCATCATAATCTGCAGGAGCTGGAGGAGACAATAATCTAGTGATAAATTGAACAGTGTGCTCCTGCATGAAACACAGATATGAACATAATTAGAACCATTTCGTAATTCAGAAAACAAATATAAATGTCTCTCTTTCTTGAAAAAAGAATAAGTGGGTAAAAGATAAAATGCAAGAACAATTCAGTTTCATAGAATATTCAAGTACAATGAAATAAATGCGCATTTCGTCAAAAAAATTCATATATGGTAGAAGTTATAACAAACTACTGTCATTACCTGTATATTCCAGCCAAGGATTAGAGAGGCTCCACATAGTATGGTTGCAGCAGATATCTTCTCATCATCAGATCCTTCGACCGCTAGCTCAAAAATTTTCTCTAGCTCTGCTAAGCTTCCGATCAAATCCATGAGCTTATTTCAGTTGCTTTACCCTTGGTAAATTTACAAAAAAGAGCATCTGATTTACCTGGCTTCAGGAAAGAAAAAGGAGTAACTGAAGACCAGGCCAAAATCAAAGAAACTAGAAGATAATCTAAAAGTTATTTAGTTCGAGATAACCGTTGAGCGTTCGTTCATACATTGGAACCTCTATCAATGAACTGAATGATGTGTAACACTAAGTGCTGAATTCTAATACTCACATAATATTGTTTTCAAAGAATTATGCAAACTGGAATGTCCAAACTCACGGTACATATTGTATCGATCATGTTTTCTTGGAAGTTAAAAGTTAAAACTTCATCATCGATGAGCTCCAATAAAGTTTGTTAGTCATTCTCCTAACGTTTTACATATTGTAACTGGACAATCGATTCCCAAATCCAACTATGAAGACGCCACATAATTCGAAGTTGTCTTACAAAATTAGATAGGAATGACTCTAGAGGAGAACAACAGTCTTATTGAGATAAAGTTCCAACATCTTAAACATCATAAAGTTTGATCATTCACATCCAAGTTTGGACAGAATAAATGTAAATACCTTGAAGCAGGACTTGAAACTAGAGCCTTTAACATTACTGGGGTGAGTGGGGCCCCGTTCATGAATGATGACCAACTAGACACCTGAGCTGGCATGCTATGAGGTACTTGGTTGATGTGCCCATTCACATAGCCAGGCCAGAAATATGCTGATGTGTCCAAAAGATTTCTGGCGATACAAGCCTCTACTATTAGATGGCGCATGTTTCCAGCTGACAAGGCCATAAAACTAAGATTAGATATATATTACAAAAGGAAAAATGCTGGCTCCAGAGAAATAATAGATTATGGCACCAAGTCACCAACGTTTAAATCAGATAGAGACTGAAGAATGCAGATGAGAGAAGTATCATCTTTATCGTACTTCACTAAACTCAACTGCTATTGCTTTGTATAGAGAAACTTTTATAAATATTTCCATGCCAGCTTAAGGTAATAACACATGCATATAGGCCTAAGATTTAACTTTTTTCTTTTACTGCAGCTGATGTATTACTCTGCCACACATAGAATATAGTTAATGTTAACAGGCACCCCATGCGTATTAATTTTTTCTTTCGAATCTCTTCATTTATGGACATATTTTCTCACAATTTCCTCCGAAAGTCATCAGGGATTTCTTCAGAAAAGGGTCTAGTACTCTAGACCTCTAGTCATATGTTCTCTTAGGTGTTAAGGGAATAGTTGCTTAATATCATCATAAATTATAAATGTAAATCAACTACTTAATCTTGCACCAACACTAAAGTATGTTTCCGCTTTGATTGCCATATAACTATTTTGAAGTGTTGCAAGAGTTCAAAGTATTACTTACAACAATTGACTGGCATGTCTTTCATATTGATGCACTCAAAGTATGCAGTCCCAACATTGATGCCAGAGACAAACAACATGGCTTTCGCAGCAGCCTGATTGGCTGCAGAAACAACAGATCTAGGTGGAGTCAGCAAGCCCTGATAATCACCCAGTACCTGTAAGCTGGAAACCAAATCATTGCGGCGTTTTCCTGGAACCCTTATGTCATTTTGGTGATTGGTGGAGCCACATTCTGTTTCGTCTATTGGTGCACTCTCCTCTTCATCAATAAGATCGGCAATCACAAGAGTTGTAATGGAAAACAACATGCATAAGCGAGGATCTAGGCGAGGCATAGGACCCTCAATGATATCCCTTTCCTACTAGTCAAAGAAAATTTAACATCAGACACATCTATAATAGTAAAATTTTGAAACTGGCTGTATACAGATAACAATGAAACATAGATAGTAGTTCTCATTTCACATCTTAGTTTGAAAAATACGGGACCTCAAAAATAAGTTAATTCTGAGGCTGGAGATATGCAGTTCAAGTAATTGATTTAAGGAAAGAAAAATATCTTTTGCAACAAAAATCTAAAGGAAATACTATTCAGAAAGAATGAAAGTTTCCAATCAGCTATAGCAAATTCTTACCCTTTGAACGAGACGGAGTGCAGCAATCCAAAGGCCTAAAAATGTGTCATGCCAAGTGGTGCCATTAATTGCTTTAAGTGTCTTGATCAAACCTGCAGAATATGAAACCTTCAATTTCCATTCTTATACGTGCTGGTTGCTTCATGAACTGAAATTACACTGTATCAATGGAGATAATATGTTGAGAACCGAGTATAAACATTGCATTTACCAGTTATTATTTCAATAGCACTTGTTGCATTAACTTGATATCCATCCATAGCATCCTCTAATAACAAATCAAGTGGAAGCCATAGAGCAGAAGGACTAGCCCCATGGCACAAACCAGCAAAAGAAGCTAGAGATCCAAAAGCTATAACTGCATGGAATTTTTGCTGTGAACTTGTTTTGTGCTCTCGAGACAAGACATTGCGGGCATCTGATGTCAACTGCATAAGATCCTCAGGAGTTAAAATTTTTGAATTTTTCAATGCTGATGAATTTGCTCCTAGCAGCCTTATTCTCTGTATAAAAGCTAGCCAATGTGTAGGCCTGAAAAGGTGACAGAGGAGTATTACACACTGTATCTTGCAACCGAAACAAAAGTTCTGTATAAAACTAATTACAAGTACTTTTGAAAAGTCATGAAGGTTATGTATTTCTAAATGGACTGAACCAAGAATATAAAGGCAAAGAAGAAATTATGTGCTTATTCCTAACAAATAAATCCAAACTTTATTGAGAGCAGATACTACTGCACTATTCAACCGATACTCAGACCATTCTCGGCAAAACTATCTATGAAATGAAAATCAATATCATTAAAGAGTTAAAAGTTGTAGCATGAGATTGGATAAGTGTTAAAGGGAACAAAATACATACAAGTTTCGGCGTGCCAAGAATATAATTCTAGAAGTTACTTTATTTTGCAAAAATTGCCCGATTATTTCAATTGCAGTCACAGTATTCATAATCTGCAATTTCTCATGATATTCAGTCCTCTCCTCATCGTAACCATCATAACCATCTATTTCCATTTCGAGAGGTTTAGTTGGCCATCTGGACTTCCTTTCTGGTGTAAGTTCCAGCAACCCTTCATCATCTAGTGATGCATCTAGCAACTGCCACACAACTGAAAATATATACTCAACCACAAGAACACCAGGTTCACTTGTTGACAAACCAAAAAACTCGGACAGATGAAGAACAGCATCTATCGATTTCATGACCCTGTACGAAGAAGAATAACAAAAAAATTATAATCAGTTGCATCACCTACGTAGTAGAAGTAATATTCATTTTAAGTGCAACTAGCTCAACCATATTATAAAGCAGTTCTGATTAAAAACAGGTAAGAAAACATTAACTACTTAAAAGCAACTTCATTAAAATCTTGAATTATGGAGCACTTGCACCTCTTGATTGAAATGGAATGGAAATGCCTTCAAATATGTTAAGTTTTAGAATTAATCAAAATTTAGTTATCAAATTGGGATAAATGATGGTTCTTACATCAAGATTTAAAAAAAAAAAGACTTTCCATGATTTGAATGGGAAATTTTCAAATGAAAGAAAATTATCTTTAAAATTGCAATACAAGATGCAATACAAGTCACAAATATATAAATATACTATGTAGCATAAAGTCGTAATGTACTACCTAAATTATGTTCACAATGTAAAGCAGGCAAAGCATCAAAAACTCTGTTCTATCATATGAAATGCAAAGCACAAACAGGAACTTACTTATGGTAATCGGGTCCACAAATTTGCCATTTAAGTGTAAAAGCATGCCTCCTAAGAAGTTCCATGTAAAGCCTATAAGCTGCTGGCCGAACACGTCGACTTGGAATGACTCTGTGGAAAGAAGAACATTACCATGAATGAGGCATAACAATAAACCATGTAAAAAAAAAAAAAATTAACCTGGAACTAAAAGAAAATCATCCTTAGGCAAATCCTGTACAAGACATTAGCTTATCGAGATCAAGATGCCACTGTGAACCATTAATAGTAAAAGTATCTGGTCTAATGTCACCCATAAACACTACTTGATACACAACACAATGAAAATTTTGCAAACATCATGTGATGAACATGGGTTCTCTTAAGAGTTTCCACAAAAAAAAAAAAAACATGGGTTTTCTAAGTTCAGTAAATCTACACTAAGTTTGGTAAATAATAACAATAATATAATCTAAAATGAAAACACCTGTGATCAAGGATTCATTAACTATGACACGAAAAGAACAAAAACTATACTTGGTCAGCTAGCTCAATCCAATTGACCACCCTGAAAATTTTCAAAATTGTCTATACAATTTATAATAATAAAAAAAAAGGGTGTGAAAATGAGTTGATGAAAATAAGAAAAAACACATCTTTATCGATAATAATTTATATACTGAGCTCAAAAGGCCAACTGGGGTTGATTAAAACTTTCATATTAGTGAAAAGATCAAATCTTTTTGCTTCTCATCAGCTTCCAGAGCAACAAATCCAGAAAACAGGACAAATAAAAGCAAAAACCAAGAACAGACCTGTGAGAGAGCAAAGCTAAGAGGAGCAAAGGAGGGACGATCTTGAGCAAGAGAGCTTTTTCTAGAAACTTCCAGAGAATAGGAACATTGTTATCCCAACAAACGTATGAAACCAACACGTGAGCTAATTCAACAGAAGGCAGACAAACTCCCGCCGAGTTCAAACTCGAAGACACCTGTACAGCCCACCGTAGTGGATCACTCCCTTTCTCCTGCGCCGCTTTCGTTATCTCCACCACGTTGTCCCACACACCACCGCCGCCGTCTATCGTCACCACCATTTTCGGCTCCCGAGACAGACGTCTCAAAGTTTCAGAGCATAGCGAAAATGATGTTCTCTTTCTCTTTCTTTTTTATTTCTCTTTTTTCAGTTATGTTTTTATATGTGTCTCGTCTTTTTTTTTTTTTCTTTTTCTTTTTAAGGAGATCGTGATTTGTGTTGTGAGATCTAAAGTCAAACATAAGTGGAGAAAATAAAATATTGTCTTAAAATTAAGTTTAACAATGTTTGGTACATCTCCAATAATTTGTTTTTTTGTTGTCAAACTTTTGTATATATTTTTAAGAATTTGGATAAATGTTATTATTTAATTGCAAAACAAAAGCCTTTATTTGGGTACTTTAAAATTTAAATATGATTTTCTTCAAAGTAAAATACAAGCATTAGCATGATCTTAAAAAAGAAAAAAAAAACTGAGCTAATGATGATTGTTGTATCAAAAATACAATTTTATAAATATTATAATTTCTAAAAAAGGTACATTCTTAATTTTTTTAACAAAATTAAAAATAAAAATATATAAGTTTAATAACTTTCCTTTAATAAGTTAAAATTCGTGTAAGAATTTGTATTGAAAGTGAGGGGTAGGCCATCCATCATACTCCATTAAATATACATTTCAATGTATTTTTCTTTATTAAAAAAAAAAAAAAAAAAAACTCTTCCCATATAATGTTTCCTATAGCTGTCATTAAATAAGAAAAAAACATCGGATAAAAATCACGAGAGAATCCAAACTCTTACCTCTAGCTATCTCGATTTTGGATAAACACTAAAAAATGAATTTACATTTATTAGGGGGTTTTAAAGTTTTAATTATTAGTAGGCTTCAAGCTGACTCGAAAATCATTTGATAAACCTCAACCTGTTTACCTATCAGTAGAGCTACGTCCCTAAAGACGTATCAAAATATATTTTAAAACTTTAAAAAACTGTATTTCTATATTGTGCGGTCTATACCACTGAAGATTTTATCGGAAAAATAAAAAAGATATTGATTCTATGAATTTGGGGATTATATGATGGAAGTAAAGTGATGTCCCACAAAGGGAATCACATCACATCACAAGTTTACAGGATTGCAATTTGCACCCAACAGCACCCTAACTTTTTCCAGTTTTAAAGATAAGTCTAAAAAAAAAAAAAATCAGCAACCTCCACCACCTTAATATAGAGTCCAAAATTCTAATATGTCCAATTAATACAATGGTATCTAAGGTTAATGTTCAAGATATGTTCATTACAATTAGCACTTTTTAAATAAATAAAAAATGATTTATTTATTTATTATTTTTTTAAACAAATCAAATTTTTAAAGAAGATTTTAAATGGATTACAAAGTTGTTGATCCACCTTGAACTTAGTTTATATTGTTTGTGAGGTTCAAAAGATGTCATATTAGCATAAGATAATATATAAAAACATATAGATTCTTAAAAGAAAAATTCAGTAGATAGAGTATATTAGAATAAGTTAATAACAAACTATAGTGGTTAGGGGTAGGTAAAGATATGACAGATTTTTGGAACAACTTGTGTGGATGTGAGACAGTGGTGATGATGGATCTGCTTATAGATTCTAGCTTCTTGCTTGTTGGTTTGTTGCTTTTGGGTATATGTAGTGATGCAAAAGTCTCGTGTCCACTTTTTCTATTGAAGGCAATGTTAGGAGAGGCACCTTTATCCTTTTATATACGTATATAAGATGTCTTTCGAGACATGGGATTTCATACTTTTTTTCATATGTAATTCGATTATGTAACTCGATTATGTAACATTACATAGTATAAATGGTCTTTCGGTCATCTTATGACGTTACAGAATATAAAGTGACTTTGAATCGTCCTATAATAATGTAAAGTTAAGATCCTGACGAAAAAAAATCGTGTGAAATCTTAGATTACTTATATAATCCATTTATTAACTTGATGGTTTTGATTATTTATGATACTGGGTTGGTAGGTATGGACTATGGAGAGACTTATTGGGTTAATATGTTAATTAAGTGCTTATTTAGTCAGATAAAAGTTATTTTATTGGAAACCAAATATTTAATTTTGTTATTTAATCCATAACTTCAAGAAGTACCAAATTTGGTTCAACTTCTTACCAAATAACATATAATAAAATCTAAAGCAAACCCCCCACTTTGTTTTTGATTTGTTGGGAGAGGATATGAATGTCTTGTTTGGATTGGTTTTTGTTTCTTTGGAGTTTGGTAAGCTAGAATATTAAAAAGTCTATTTAAAAAAAATGCTTTGTAATAAACAATTTATTAAAACAGTTTCTAAAAGTATATTGATTACATATCAGAAAAGAAGTTTAATTTTTAGAAATCAATTCAAATACTTTGTTAGATCTTCCAACTTAAATAGATTCAAGAGACTTCAATTTATTTTTTTTTTAATTTAGCAGCTGTTCTTAATAAAAATTCCTAATTCCTGCCCTAATTATAAGAAAACGCAGAAGAAATTTTTTTCTTCTTTTTCTTAAAACACCTTTAAGGGTGTCAAAATCACACCCAAAGGTAGTTAACATGCACTAATCATAAAAATAGAAAATTGTTAATATGATAATTAAAGATACCACCTTTGGCTTTGGATTGATAATCTTTGCTTACCTTCCTTCCACTATTTGAAGAAGGTGAGTTAGGTGAAATGGTTGTGTCATCCAAATAACTGTTATCATGAGAACTTTTTCTAAGTTTTTGTAATCAGATTAGAGGGTGGTTAAGTTTAAGTAAGAAAAGATGTTGAAAGAAAAACTAAAAAAGATGGGTTAAGTGATTAATTAACTATATAAATTAACAGATTAAATTTGCGTGGAAACTTAATGATTCATAGTCCCTACCATGCTCTGTTTAGAGTAACTGGAAATTCAAGTAATAATTAATGTTGTTGTTGATGTTGATGTTATATTCATCTTATAAAGAGATGCCTTACCAACTAAAAACCGAGCCTGCAAAGAAAAGCAATCATATCATGATTGATGATTGAACCATATTATTTTTTTATAGATTGGTTCTGGATATATTATACTAGGCTTTAGATGACGTTTATCGTCACGACAAAATCAGTATAATCTGTCCATATTTCAATAAAACTAGACCGGAGATTATAATACGAGGACTAAATCGTCATGATAAAGAATGTTGAAAGCGACCATTGAGAATCCCACCACACCAACACCATGTCATGATTCAACATTTCCCACTAAGGCATTTTTCACCGATAATTGTCTTGCCATAAGCAAAAGTAGAATGCAAGCAATGTTGATGCAGACATTCCATCTTCAAATAACAAATTTGAAAAATATATAAGATTCAACCATATATTTCTGAGTACGACATGTGGGGAATCACAATAAGACATCTGTAAAACATCCGAAAATGAATGTAAATATGTCTTAGCTTTGAAAACGTCCTATACGGATATAAATATTATCAATTATGACATGCCTGTAAATGGAGTTCATTACAGACAAAATGTAACTACAGTGATATATAGTATCAAAACTTAGATGCTCACTTGCAGCATAAGAACAATTACTAGAGGGTGGCAACAAAAAGATGCTTAGAAATCCTCATCAAGCTTGAAGATGAAATTCTTCCCTCCTCCATTTTCAAGGCTTGACATAATAGAAGCCTTTTGGTAATCACCTACTCTTCTCTCAAAGAAGTTTGTCTTCCCCCTGTAAAGTCAAATCGAAGGCGTAGATGACATCATAATCAACATCATATTACTTAATTTCCTAACTAATTTTTCAACCGAAAAAAAGCTTAAATCAAAAGTCAAAAATGTATTGGCTCAAAAGTTTGAAGATAAAAAGTCAGAGTATTGACTTCCATGCTTGGTTCATTAATGCCCACCAACTAAACTCATATGGGAATAAGCCTTGGGACCATCAGAGACTCACTTTCTCATCCCAATCTCCCACCAAGTCACTCAACCAACAAATTTTCCCACAAAAACAGTAACTATGGTTATGTTTATCTCTATGGAACTGAACTTCTAGAAAGATCCCCACATGTTGTATAGATAAGGTCAACTAACAAAAGCTTAGAACAAATTTTAATGGGGCCCTGATATGGTGTCCACATGATTAAAGTTGTAGTACAAGATCAAAATTCTTATTTTATTATGTTGGGTAGGATGGTGAATAGTTTTCAAATCAATGTTTGACATAATTGCAAATGATAACTCATAGAAGGCAAGCTTATAAAGGGGATGTATATAGCTTGATTGCATACAGGAAATGAGTCATGTCGAGAGTTTATATAATCTGAAGTTCGAATAAAAGACTTAGATCCGGACAATTAGCATGTAGAAGTTCAATCAATCATCAGCACTTTCGAGTAGAGATATAACACGAAAAGAACAATTTTTTGGACATGCAAGAAATAAAAATGTGTGTTGATCGATACTCACTGTAAAGATATAAACTCCATCCAATCAAACGGATTTTCCACATTGTACTTCTTCTGGCACCCTAATGTAACCTGAATTTTTTTAAAAAAAATTATATGAATAGTTCGGTGTGAATTCTATTTCAAAAAATGAAAAATGAAAAAATAAAACAGAAATAATCAAGACATACCAAAAGATGGTCAGCAACAAACTTAATATACTGGCTCATCAGACTTGCATTCATGCCAATCAATGCACAAGGAAGGGACTCACACACAAACTGTGTTTCAATTTCCACAGCTTCATGAACAATGTGATGAACTTTTTCCCAAGGAAGTTGCTTCCGTAACAAACTGTATGTAACCACAACAAATACTCATGTTCAAATAAGAAGACATCACAGTATCTGGTAAAGCAGTGACTCTTAATCATAGGCAAGCATCTTAATAATATAAAAAATAAATCAATTAATAACAAACCAAAAATCATTACCTGTACAGAAGGCAAGCGAAGTCGCAGTGTAATCCCTCATCTCTAGATATAAGCTCATTTGAGAATGTCAAACCCGGCATCAATCCTCTCTTTTTAAGCCAGAATATAGCACAGAAGCTGAGAAACACAAATAAATGACAAAGAAAAAGGACTAAATCAAATGTTTAACATAGTACATGATGTGCTAACATAGAAGAGCCTGAAAGTCATGATGTTTAAAGAACATTACCTTCCTGAGAAAAAGATTCCTTCAACACAAGCAAAAGCTACAAGCCTCTCTGCAAATGAAGTGGAACTGCACATGGGGCATAGTGAGATATCATGGAAAGCCAGAGCTCCCTAACTTCAAATTTACTACAATGAATGAAGTTTGACTACCACAGAATTGAGCAGAAGCAACTAAACTCAATATTTGAGTATGATCTAAATGCAGTACTAGACAGATTACAGAAGAATGTATACAAAATCTAGGCTGAAATCTTATTCATGCAGCTTTTGTTATGTATGTCCCCATTATTAGTTCCAAAATTTATTTCTCCTACTTCCAGACATGCTGCTTCTGTGCAAGAGACAAGTTGAATGTTCAAAAAGATTTTCGAAGATAGTGTAGCATCTGAGAGATCCATATTTCTAGTTAAACTAAATAGTGATGAGTGCAATTCCAAGAACACATGCACAAACCCACTTGCAAACCAGAAAAATCACATCCATCTATATAATAGAGGACACTTATAGAAACAAGATCAAAATTAGAATATAAAATCTCAATGTCAAGCATAGCTTGAAGTTAAATATAATATACCATAAATGCTCAAAAATCAGAAGATTATATAAGGAATTCTTTAGAGAAAAAGTAATTATGAATATTTCAAATTGAACAATAGACCTGAGGTAGTACCTATTAATCCACTCAAATGCCCATTTAGCCTTACTAGCCACACAAGGAATGTTTTCAATTGCATTAAACAATCTATGCTTTTCTTTTGAGTCCTTGATATATGTCTCCAATAGTAAGCTGTACATCTCTGAGAAACAGCCAGCAATAAATACCCCAAATCAGGTAGCTTGTCATGGGTAATAAAGGCAATAAAAAAAAACATCAGCTATGATACTCTACCAGAATGAATATTTTCCATTGCTATTTGAAATCCATAGAATGCCCGTGCCTGAGAGATTGAAAAAGCCTTAAATTAGACAGTTAACTTGAAGGAACTTTCTTTCTTTTGCCATGTACATTTATGTTTTACCAGCAGAGATGACTTAATAAGTTAGGGGAGACCGTATGAAGTGCTAAAATAATATAGTACCAAGCAGCAGCAATGCATCTACACTATATAATTCATTAAATGATAAACTTGATAAAATGAAGGAACAGGAAAGTCGGAATGAGTACAGCCGTTGAACCTGCATTTAAATTGAAAATATTAGATAAGGGAGCTTAAACTACAATTTTACCTCCGGAATTTGAATGTCATTTATAAACCTTGCAGCCAAGTTTTCCAAAACAATCCCATCGGAAGCAGCAAAAAAGGCCAATACGTGGCTTATAAAATGTCTCTCAGAATCAGACAGGCGTTCCCACTGCTGAACATCCTGGGAAAGATCAACCTCCTCAGCTGTAAGCCCACTAACAAGTTATCAGAATATATGGCAGGGGCAACGAAAAAGAATTAACATAATTAAGTTGAAAAAATAAATGCGTCCGAGTAGAAGGTCTAAAGATGAAGATAGTCTCTCTCAGAGAATATTTTGACAACTTTTGTTATTATTATTATTAGTAGTATTATTTGACAGGGAAGAAACACAACTTAGATATCAGGAACTCAATAAATATGACATTGTGCTTCCATATAAACAAGAAGTTAAATGATTCAACTATTCAAGTCATGTACACCACTGCACTACTGGTCAACCTCTATCTTGTCACAATTGCTACCAACAGACTGACAAGAGCCATAAACAGACTCACACCAGATAACATCTTGATCAGAATCATCAGATGATTAATTCAGGATAGGCCATTTGATGTAATATTAGTTACATCAGATATAACACCCAAGGTTCCCAAAAACCATACATGACAAATTGACAACTCAATTTCAGACATGTTATGCTGAAGTCTTATACATATTTGTAAGATTGAACTAACAAAACTGGTCAATGTAGCATGGCTGAACATAGATAAGTCTGTAAATTATCGAATTTTAAAACTATAACTCTAATTTAAACTCCAACCAGGAGAGTCACATTTCAGGATATTCAACAGATACTTATCAAAAGAAAAGAAAAGAAAAGAAAAACCAATTCTCAATAGCTCTCATCCAAGACAATTACATGCAAAAATTCAAGCTTAGCAGTCAAGAAACTACAAAATCCTTCCTACATTTGAAAACAAACCGAAGACAAACTTAAAAAAAAAATCAACAATTAAACAATGAACAACAATTTAACTGTTCCCTTCAACTGGCATAAGACAAATGTACCAATGTATAAAACAAACCCAATTATCAACATAAATGAAAAAAGGAAGAAAAAAAAAACAGAGTTTAATGAACGTGAAAGAATCAAAGTAACAACACAAGTACACAACCATAAACAAAAGAGAGAGAAAGAAAAAAGAGACCGTTGACAGAGAGTTGAAAAAGTAAAAAGTACCGGTCCAAAAACTGGCTTGAGCCTTCTTGTACATCTCCCAAACTGGCTTGTATCTTATCGGGAACATACAAAACCTCTCGTTTTGCTCCATCAGTATCGGCTCTGCTTCTTCTTCTTCAAGTTTGTTCCTTTCTTGCTCTGTTTCACTTTTCAGAGAACCCATTACTCCTCCCTCTCCCTCTGTGTGTCTAGTTTCTTCAAGTTTACTTATTTCTTGCTCTGTTTCATTATTCGGTGAACCCATTTCTCTCCTGCTCTCCAAGTTCTTTCCTTTTTGGTTTTGTTTCTGTGGCGAGAAGAAAACGAAAAACCCTACAAAAACCCTCTTCGAAGAGAGAAACCGACAGATTTTTTTTTTTCTTTCAATTTTTGTTGATGATTGATGGATAACGAATCGTGAGACAGATTTCTTTTTGTTTGTTTCTTGTTTTGTACGTTTTCTGATCATGGGTTGGGCTACTTTTAATGGGCCGACAAGCCCAATTTAGAGCACAAACGTGAAACTCCAGTGGGTTCGGTTAGAAACCTACTTAACAGAAAAACCGAAACAAGTGTTCAGTTTTTTCGGTTAGAAACTTCCTAACCGAACCCGCCAAATCATGACAAGTGTGGATTTGCTTGCGGCTTTTTACGGCGTCTGTCTTGAGGGTTTTTATTTTTTATTTTTATTTTCTTTGATTGGGGGAGGGGATTTAATCCCAGACCACAACTATTGTTGAATTTAAATGCATTTACAACTTTTGTATTAAAAGTACATAAGCATATTGATGATCGGATGTAGAAAAAAATCACAAATTTAAATTAGTTTAATATAATAAAATAATTATTTTTTTATTTTATTTAAAAAAAATCAACTTTTTTATTTTTATATCACAGTTAAATGTTAATGATTAATCGAAGTATTTTTTTTTAAGATCTGGATTATCTTTCACTTTAATTGTCTTCACGGGTTTGAAATATAGCATAACCATATAAAAAGAAAAAAAAATCATTAACTAAGGTGGATCCCACACAAAAATATGAGAACAAAACAATGAGAACATCTTGATGTTCCGGTGGTTTCATTTTTTAACGAATTAAACAAGAAAACTGGTTTTGCTGTTTCGAGATCCTTTGTTTTAAAAACTTTACCAGACACGTTTTTCAATATTTTTAATTAAAAAACAAAACGAGTCTTAAAAATGGAACGGCCCTAAGTTAAACTGAATTTTATTTTTTTATCTGAAAATTAAACAGTGCTGTATGTTATTGAAAATTTAGTAGTGACTGAAAACTGAAAAATATATTTGGTTTTTTTTTTATTGAAAACTAAATATAAATGATTAGTTATTTATTTTTTTAAGTTGTAAATATTTAAAAATAAATACTTTTACATCTATACCTTGCTAACCGGTATTTGTTATATATTTACATTTTAATATATTAAAGACAACTGTAACAAATAATTTAATAATTCTAAAATAAAAATTTTCAGTTATTAATAATATTTCAAATTTATATAAATAATTTAAAAAATCAAATATTTGAATTTAAAAAGGTTTTTTTATGATCAATGAAAAAATTCAACCATTAAAAATTATGATAAAATGATACATATGAACAATTTTGATTTATGTCATAGTTCTGGTGGCAATTTTATGAACAATAAGTGATGACATCAAAAAAATTTGTAATTTAAAACTTTACTATCCTCTTGAAGCCTTTATTCATTTAATTATCGTAGTATTCTTATTGAAAATGTGTTGTGTTGGTATGATACTATTGTTTTATCGAGATTGAGTATCGTATATAGCATATATGAAACTAGTCCCGCAGCCAATAGACCTACCACTAGACATGACGCCGGTTTCGGTTCAGGGAAAAAGGGAACCGGAACCTCCTAAAACCGGTTTACGTTTCGGTTCCGAAACCACCGGTTCCGATTAGGCGGTTCCGACGGTTCGGTTCTTAAATTATTATTTAAAAAAAAACCTACTCTCAATCTATCAGACTCACCGCTCACGTCACTCACTGTCTCACTCAATGACTCAATGTCTCCCTCACAAATCAATACAACACACAACACATCCCCAAATCAACACAACACAGTGAACACTTCTCTCAACCTAGATCTTCATCACTCTCTCTCTCCCAAATCAACCCAGATTTTACGGCGGTAGGATCGATCATTCATCTTCCTTTTTTCTTCTTCATTCTTTTCTTATTTCTTCTTTGTCTTCCGCAGTTGGCAGCTTCTTCATCTGTCATCTTCTTCGTCTTCAATCTTCTTGGTTGGATCGATCGATCGAGAGATATGAGATTGGGGTGGTATCGTGGTGGTCGACTGTTCGCCGGTCGGTGTGCTTAGTTTAAGTGGTGGTAATGGGTCATGGGTGCTTGAGCTTGAATGGTTTGGATTAGATAGAGAGAGAGAGAGAGAGAGAGAGAGAGAGAGATCTAGTATTATAGTTTGGATTTTGGAAAAGAGAGATCTGGGTTTGTGGTAGAGAGAGATCTGGGTTTATGGTAGAGAGAGTGATGAGAGATCTGGTTGAAGCCTTGAAGGTTCTGCAAATTGGAATCGTGTTCCACAAATTAAAAATAATAATAATAATGGTGGAACCACTGGTTCGAACCGGAACAGGAACCGCCAGTTCCAGTCCGGTTTGAACAGGCAGGTTCCTCAAATTTTAGAACCGGAACCGGAACTGTTCCGTACCGGTTTCGGTTTCGATTTTTTCCAAACGGTTCCGGTTCGGTTCGTCGGTTCTAACCGAACCGGCATCATGTCTACCTACCATAAAGAATGCAAGTTTTTATGGTTATATGGACCTCACACTAGAAAGTATCAACAACCGAAAAAAAAAGAGTGGTGTTATTGCTACACCCTTATCGGTTTATTTATGCCTCACTTTTTTAATTATGTATAATTTTTTTCCTTTATCAAAATTACTTAAAGGAACATACAATTTAAGGGAAAAAAAATCTTCAACAAAGTAAATATAATAAAACCCCACATTCGTTTCCAAAAAAAAAATCCAACGTTTTTGTAATCCGTTTCTTATTTTTTGTTTCTTTAACTTTTAAACCCTAAAATTTGCTTATTACACACATATCAAATATTATGGAAGAGTCTGATAACGATATCAAGCATATGGAAAAAATTTTATGAGAACGATATCAAATATCTAAAAGAATTGTCATCAGTAAGAACTGTCTGAGAATGATATCAAGCATCTGGAAACAATTCTTTCTCTAGAAGTAAGTTTGAAGTTTACTTTTTATTTAGAATGATCCAGCTGTCGTTGTGTTGAAGCAACCCTGTTATATTTCCTTTTTTCTTTTTTCTTTTTCACTATGAAATATGAAGAATGAAAAAAAAAACTCGAAAAAAAAACTCAAAAAATAAATAAATAAGAAGGAAAAATAAATCGTTCAATGGATGTGAAAGAGAGATGTATACAGAGATTAGAGATGTGTTGTATTAAGTTTGAAAATTAAGTAAAAAGAATAGTTTTGGAAATAAATCAAAAAAATTAATAGAAACATTTAATTTTATTTAATTAAACCAAAATGTAAAAAGTTGCCATAAAGTGTGCCAATAGCACCACTCTAAAAACATATGATAAATTCCATTATTCTCTCTTATCTCTTGTTACTGGGGGGGAACTGTAATAAAATGATACATATGAATAATTTAATTTAGTTGTTTGAGTTTTGAAGCAACTAGGTTTTGTGATGCTAATTTTTTTAGAGTGGTGCTATTCACACACTCCATACTGATCTATTCATGCTCTATTTTTTTTAATTATATAATGTTCTTTTTTTTTCTTTATCAAAATTACTTAAAGAGACATACAATTTAGGAAAGAAATCTTTTACAAAGTAAATCTATTAAAATCTCATATTCCTTTTCCAAAAAAAAAACCCAGTAATCTGTTTCTTCAAAAAAAAATAACTCTTAAACCCTACAATTTGCTTCTTACATACATCTAAAATATTACGAAAAAGTTTGAGAACGATATCAAGAATATGAAAGAATTATCTAAGAATGATATCAAACATCTTGAAGAATTGTCTGAGAATGACATAAATCAAGAATTGTCTGACAATGATATGCTGGAAACAATTCATTCTCTGGAAATAAGTTTGAAATTTATTTTTTTCTTTAGAATAATATCAAGCTGTCGTTGCGTTGAAGTACCCTGTTATTTTTTATTTTTTCGTTTCCATCATGAAATAAGAAGAAAAAAAAAGAAATAAGAAGAAAAAAAATAAATAAATCAATGGAGGTAAGAGAGATGTATACAAATAAGGGATAAAAAATAGTGAAATCATATATGGTATGTATTAAGTTTGAAAAATAAGTAAAATGAGTAGTTTTGGAAATAAACCAAAAAATTTAATAAAAACATTTAATTTTATTTAATTAAATCAAAATTTTAAAAAGTTGGGCATGAATAGATCAGTAGGGGGTGTGCCAATAACACCACTCATTTTTTAAGGTGAGAAGAAGAAAAAATATTAATACGGTTAGGGTTTGTTAGAAGACAAAACTAGAAATAAGTTAGATTAGTGAGAATAGTTTTGAAAATAAAAAATTGTTTTAAATTCTAATGGTTTTTGGTTAAGTGAAAAATGAAAAAATTTCACTTTTATGAACAAGTGATTTTAGGGTTTTTTTAAGTGATTTTATCACTTAAAAAATTAAACAAAATAACTTAATGGAGCACGGTAAGTACCGTTAAGTATTAAGTGGAAAAATCAAACAAGAGCTTACTTTTTTTGGTTTCGTATCCAATAATACCTTATTCACTTTTTTTTTATTCCCAATTAGTAATTATGATTCAGTTTCCAACGAATCTTGATTCATTTTTATTTTCAATCCCAATTAGTTTCTCTAATTCAATTTCCACGAAACTTGATTAACTTTTACATTATGTTTGGTTTGATTGAATATAAAGAAATGAATGGATTTCTTATCAAAAATGTGGGTCACCATCACCACTACTGCCTAAGGGGGTGTTTGTTTTTCCGTTTGAAGTCATAAAGGGAATGGAATTCCTTAGTTCAGACATTTTGTTTGTCTGAAAAAAATTTAAAAAAAACCATCTGAAATTAGAAAGTCAGAAATTGTGGCTGAAGTCTGAAGTGCTATGGGTCTGATTTTTTAAAATTTTTTTAATTTTCTTTCCAAAATAATCCTCCAACAAATTAAATCATTCCAATTCTACCGCCTCATACATAAACTTATTTCTTTTAGAGAGAAAATTGCAGGAAAACTCATCTCTTCATCAACTGAGAAGCAAAAAAATAAAATAAAAATGAAAGCTACAACGATACCAATGAAAACCAACAACAACAACAACATTAATATTGAAAGCCAAATGAATATTGAAAAGACCCAAAAACCCTTTCAGACCAGTTCAAGACGATACCAAACCTGTCTTCGAAGACCCAGTAAACTCCTTCTCTCCCTTTTTTACTGTTTCCTGGAGTTCATTTTGTTTTGTATTTGAACGCTGAAACTCATTACTGTTTGTGTGTGTGTGTGTGGGGGGGGGGGGGGGGGGGGGGGGGGGGGGGGGGTCCTGAGATCAGACCCAATTGAGACAGAAAAGGTATGCAAGTCTCAAAAAAAAAAAAGGATTTAACTAACCAAATCATTGGAGTCATTCCTTTCTCCTCAACCTGTGCGACTCAATTAGCCATAAGGCTTAACTTTGCTTGGGCCGCTGAAACCGCAGAATCAGAGCGAATCTTAGACCAATTTGAGATTGTTTTTGAAAAGTTAAAATAATATTATTTTATAATTTTGATATAAAATGATATTTGGTAAAACTTTCAAAAGTAATTAATTAATAATCTACGAGTTTTAACAATAATTTTGAGAAGTAGGTATGAGATTACTTTTTGAAAGTGATTATAGAATAATCTATTTCAATATTTAATGAATCTTTTGAAATATCATTATTATCCTTACGAAATCAGGTTTAAATTATTATTATTTTTTAACTTAACTGACTTCTGAAGTATATGTTGTAAACTTTATATAATGCATGCGGTATCAAGTACATGAAGTATGAGGATTAAAGGAAGGCATTGGAAGTAGACATGATGCCGGTTCCGGTTTCGGTTCCGACAGTATCAGCGGTTCGGTTCCTTTTTTTCTTCAAAAATAACATTTTATTTATAAAAAAAATGTTAGAAAAGACATTGTAAAATATGGGCAGTGACACATACTTTATTTCAAGTTTAAATTATTTATATACTTTATTTCATCTTAAAATTAAATATTATATTTAAATATTGATTTGATTTATAAAATCATTTAAAAATATTTTTATTTTATTTATGGAATTTTTTTTCCAATTTAAATATTCTACTAACATATTGATTTAATATATATAATTAACGAAAACAAATGAAATTGAGTCCTAAAATCATGTATATTTTAGTCATTATAACTAATCTCAGCGCTTTTGCAATAAAATTACTAAACATATGTATACTGCTTTTGAGTTGTATTGTAATTTTAAAAATACAATTAACCAAACATCTGCTGATTAATGTCATAACTGATTATTCTTTCAGCACAACTAACAATGATTATTATATAAGTTACACCAAATTAGGCCTTAGTCTTAACTACATGGAGGCACTAAGAACTTTCCTTACTCATTTGAGACTTGAAACTAGATAAAATCTTAAAAGTTGGCTTCACTTTTCTTTGGTCACCACGAGAATCCAATTATTGTCAAACACAAGATCTAATGGACCATGATTAAAATTCGAAGTATGAATGTCTTGGTCTTATGATATATTCTCCAAATTAATATTTCCTCCTTTATCTATTGAAATCTCATCCAAAACTTGCTGATCAAATCGTTGGATTGTCCAAAATCACTATGTTATCAATGCAAATATTCTTTAGAGAACATTGAAGATTCTCATCATTATCTTATAGATTTAAATACTTGGTATTCAAATCATTGGAGATATTAACATTAATTCCCAGTATCTTGGCTAGGAAATTGTTCAACTGTTTGAATTTGAATTGGAGAAAAACTCTCAATTAGATCATGATCTTCCGCAAGTGCATTAAATGTGCCGGTCGTAACTGGAAACTGTCCTTCATATATTGGGTCAACTTGAAACCTCAAAATTAGTCATTGTTCCTCAATTCACTTTCTGAGTATCAATCAAATTTAATTCAAACAAATGTGGAGATAATTTGATGCTATCATTTTTATCTTCCACATTAATTACATGATTTTTAAAATTTTGATATGCACAATTTCTTCTTCCTATATTCTTTCCTAATTTTGTAGGACTGTTTTGCATTTCTCCACGGCAACCTGCCCATTATGGTGGCTACTAGCTAGCGGTATTGTTTTTCGTGATAGGCCAATAGGTTTGCCTTGGATTTCTTGATCACGATCGACCTCTGTTATAATTAATCTCCTTGTTATTTTGGTAGCAACTAGCAGAGTCATTACCAAAAGTTTTGCACTTCGTACATCTCCCTGAAAGATTTTCATACTATATATAACATCCACAGAGAAATCTCTATGGTCATCTCTCCCCATATTAAAAAAGGATGGTTGATTTGAAGTTTAATCAATGTCCACAAGAAATCAGACATAAAACCCATATGCTTGATCCCTTGTAGTTTGATCTAGTTGCAGAGGGATGCCAACTCCTCATGTAATCTCCACGATTGTAGTTGGATGTTAGTATTCCGAGCATAGACCATAAAACCTCGTACAGACTTGAGCATGTGATAATTATTGATTATATAGATTAAAATCTGGTTGCTATTGAAAAATATGAAAAATACCGTTTGAAATTGAGCAAGAACCACCACTTGAAACCCTCTTTAAATCTCTTTCACTAGAAAAATGAATATCAAAATATCATTTTGGAAACAGAGTAAGCTTCCAAGGATTTATGAGTTGCTAGATCGATTGTAATATAGATTTTAACTCACTGGGTTTAAAGGTGCATAACCTTTTCTTAAAACAAATGATCGAAAAGATTTTTCTGACAGTATTTCAGTCTTTCTTAGATATATTTTTGGCTGATGTGAACACACATGATGTCCCTTTTACAACTGACATAGAGAGAAGATTTGGTTGAATATGTGCTTCATCGGTTTTGAACAGAGCTGTAAAAGTTTTCGGTTTTGATGATGGTTGTAGTAAAGTATCGGGAACATTTGAGAGATAGAGAAAATTCCATGGACATACTTTTAAAGGATTTGAAAAAAGTGAGAGAAAACTCAAGAGGGAGAGAAAGTCATCCATTTGAGTTCATATTATCCTATATTACTTTTTTAATCAAATAATTTTATTGTTAATTATATTTCATCATCTAAAATAAATTGATTTAATTTATTTAGACAGTCATAATTATTAAATTTTAAAAATATTTTTCAAATAATGAATATAAAAAATATTTTGTTTGAATTAATTGCATTAAAAAATTAAATTAAATTATAAATTTAAAGTTTATTTTTAATGGTATCATGCATGTCAACATTAATAGTGTAGGGGTATGAATGTTAATATTTAAAGATATCTTTTTAGTTCTGTTTTTTTGCTTCTAAAAATGATATCTTTCTTTATTCAAAGTTAGGTTATGTTTGGTAGAAGGGAGAGAGAGTAGGAGGGATGGATGAATTAAGGGGGAGAGAGAGTATGAGAGATAGAGATGATAACATATATCCTTCATGTTGTTTGGTATTGAAAAGAGGGTTGAATGAATGGATTGATATATAATTTATAAAATTACTATATTGCCTTTTAATAAATTGGAGGTTAATAAAAAATTGGAGAGCATTGTTGTAATTCCCTCCAATTTTTCCTCCCATCTCTCATCCTCCACAATTGGAGGGATTGGTTTTAGTGGGCCCAAAAAGAGGATAGCTCCCTCCTCTTCTCCTCTCTCCTCTCTTTTCTCTCCAACCAAACAATGGAGCTTTCCTCCCATCCCTCTCCCTCCTACCCTCTCCCTCCCTCCATTTTTCCCTCTTACCAAACAAAGTGTTAATGTTGAAGGTCTCGTGGTGCACGTTACTACGTTAGGCATTTAGGTGTAAATTGAAACAGATTACAAAGTTGCAAGTTTCAAAAAAATAAAATAATAATAATTACAAAGTTGCACTTTTTTTATTCACATCAAATCATCAAGATCCATGAACCACATTAAATTAATCAGAAAAAAGGGTCAAATCTTTGAATGTGTGTATATATCTATATATTCAATAGAGAAAAGAAACTTTAAAAATGATTGTATCGATGAGATAAGGTTGTCCGGTAGTAAAACCTCTACCATAAAGTTATAGGGTTTAAATTCTTTCATTCCTAAAAAAAAACCTCGAATTTATATGACAATAACAATACTTAAAAAGAAAAAAAAAATGGTGTCCTTGTTCGAACAAAATCTATTAAGTTGAGGTTCAAATATATGCCTAATGGAAGTTGAAGAAACCAGAACGTGTAGTCAAGTAACAAACTAGTAGAGATGACAAAAAGAACATGATCTCTCACATGGTTGACAAATTCAAAGAATCTCATAGTCAAAGAAAATGTGCTAACTGCTAGCTTTGAATTCTATTTAATGATTGAGATGCCAAATCAATATAGTATAATTTCGGCCTATTGGGTATGGAAATTGGAATAGACTTTATTATAAAATAATTATTAATTTTTTTTATTCTTTCCTAGTCTTATCAAATATTTTCAAATAATACTACTTTATTTAAATTTGGTATCTAAATATTGTGGTATCAATATAATCCATTCATTTAAATTATACAAATTTAATACAATTTAAATAAATAGATTATAACGATGACATATCATTTGGACACTGGATTTAAATACTAAATTTGGATAAAGTAGCATTATTGATATATTTTTTTGATGTAAAATTAAATTAATTTCTAAATTATTTTGGAAAAAATTTATATGCTAAGTTTGGAAATTTTTTTTTATAAAAACTTACTTCATTAGTCTAAGATTAAACTACCATTCAATCAATTTAATTGTCAAGAGAGGATATTAATCTTTCTACTGTAACATAAATTAATCCTACTAATGACGAAAACTTTTAAAAAAAATACATGGTTCTAAATTAATAGATATTGTCAACGAAAAAAAACTATAACATAAATTAATAGAAAGATTAAAATATATAGAATAAAATAAATATTAAAAATTGAGCAAATTGCTTACTTTGGCCCTCAAAATTTTTATACTTTCAAAACTAATCACCCCATAAATATTTTCAATTCTTGTCAATATTTGTCACAGAAATTGACAAAAATGCCCCTATATAATAAGAGAGGAATGACTGAGTGAAATATGTTTTGATAAGATATTTCCTTAAACATTTTTTGGATCGTTAAAAATGAGAAGAAAAGGAAATGATAAGGAGGGAAAGAAAGGGAATATATTTTTTTTTTTGTTTAATCAAATTTGATTTCTCACCAAAATTTAGACGGAAAATAAGGAAAGTGAATTAAAAATTAATGATTTTTTTTAAATATCCCAAAATTAATCCTATTAATACTACAATTTTTTTTTCCTTTTCTTTTATTTCCTCTCATAACCATCCAAACACAAACACTCCCATGTCCTCCCATTTCTTTTCCTTACCTCTTTGTCGGCTTCTTTACTTCCTATTCTACATCCTATTCTATCGGTACAAACATAATATTATATGTATTTTTATTCTTAATTAATAAACAACACCTCAAAAATCATTGAATATTTAATTCTCTTAGATATTATTTAAATATTATCTGCCATATATAAAAGATTTTATACGGTCACCTACTGTATTTCAATTTGAATTCCAGTGTTTCTATATTATTTTATATTTCCATTTAACGTAATATCCTACTGCTATAAATAGGCTATTGTAACAGAATCAGCATCGTTGTTTCTCTGTTTCATATTTTTACAAAAACTGTTGTTTGATTCTTCTTCTTCTTCAAACAAGAAAAAAAATAAAAATTTGTTGTTTGAAAAATGTCGAGCTCTTTTTCATTTATTTTATTTTTTATATTTTTGTTGTCAAGCTCTCAGTGCTTTGGGAACCCACCACCAACCTATGGAGCTGGGACCATTCAGGAACTTGGAGGACTCAAGACATATGTCATTGGCCCTTCAGATTCCAAGCTCGCTGTTATTCTCATTCCTGATATTTATGGTAACAACCCATCTCTGATAATCTGTACTGTTTTGTGTTCTGTTCTTTTAATCGATTTGTGGTAAATGGTGTTCGAGAAAATGTCCTCTAATGTTTTTTTTTTTTTTTGGAAACATTTTGCAGGGTACGAAGTCCCTAAATTCAGGTACGGTATAATTGAGTGTTGATTTAGCTTCTTGATGGATTGATTCTTGAAATTATCATTAATTTTAGATTCTGAAATTCATATTATGACAATTATTTATGTCTCTCACACACACTAGAATTAGAATTGCAATTTAATCTTGTGTTAGAGATAAAAATGGAATGTTTCATTAGGTGATGTGTGAATAAGGAATGTCCAATTCTTGTCTGCTCATGTTTTTCTTAAATTCCACAGTAGATTGTCTCTTGTTGAAAGTTAATTCATATTGCACAGTTGAAAAGGGAAGAAAATTTCTCTCTTGCTTTGAATTCGATTTTCGTATGTTCCAACTAAGGAGTGAAAAGTGCCAAATTTCATTGAATCATGTCCTGGTGTGAGAATGATTATGGCATAGCATATGCATACTCTTATGTTAACAATCGAAAACTATCAAATTCATATCAGCAGTATAACACAGCTTCCTGGGCAATAAAAAAGGGAAATAAAACAATGTTTTTAATACGAAAGCCCTCTCCGTCTTTCTATTTTTGTTGAATGAAATTTTATAAATCTTATTAGTTCATATGTTTGTCAGTAGCATCTGATTTTTGTACTTTCTTGTCATAAAGGAAAATTGCAGACAAAGTTGCAGCTGCTGGATTCTTAGCCGTGTCTCCTGATTTCTTTTACGGTGATCCTGCTAACTCAAGCGATCCTCATTTTGATCGAGTAGCATGGCTTAAAAATCATACAACTGTGAGTTCTTGCTTATAGATTTCTGATTTGTTATATGCTTCCATGTCAACATAAAATGACTGATTCCATTTATTTAAGAGTATCTCCAATTCATTTCTGAGTTTCTAAATAGTGACACATCAGTATTTCTATTCATTATGGATCCACTTTGACAAAAAAAATATAAAAATGCTTATTCACATCTTCAATGCAATTATCTAAAGTTAAATATGCATCCATTTTATGACCAATCATAATAAAACAATTATTTCACTATCTCTCTTCTTTATTTTAAAATTAAATAGGACTCTAATATTATTGGTGTAAAGAGTTAGAATTCCTAATCAAGAGTTTCTAAAGTTAAAGTTAAAATTTTCATCTCCATATTCTTTTAAATTTTTTTTTTGCCGTATCACCTCCATATTGACGTTGAATAATTGCATTGGAGTGGTTTTTTATTTACCTCATTATCTATCTATTATATGTTGCACTAGATTTTCCCTAAATGCATAGTAGCATTGGAGATCAATAGGTAACCATCTTTATTGGAAGGTGACTGAGACGATAATAGGAAGGCACATCTTGAAGTGTATTTTTGAGGTCAATGTAACAAGTTACAAATGCTCTAGAGAAACAATCAGACTGAACATACTTATCAGACAAAAAGAAACAAAACAAAAAAAAAAATTGAATATATAATTGCCACCGAAGGGAATTACTTTCTTTTAAATAGCATGTCAAAGAGGGAAATGAAACTGCTTCAAATTCAATTTGTTACCTCGGATTGTAGATTTAACCTTCTTGGGATAATTAGAGATTTAGAGTTGTCATCATATTCAAACTTATGCATCGATAAATTCTCTCTGGCTAGACACTAGAGAGTGCAAATGTATGATAAAGCTCGAGATTTTGTAAGTGAAAAAGTGACCTCCTATGCTCCTAGCCTTAATGTTATTATGTTTAGCTTTAACTTTCATAATTATCTTGTAGGACAAAGGTTATGAAGATGCCAAACCAGTAACTGCCGCTCTGAGAAGTAAAGGTGTGTCTGCTATAGGGGTTGCAGGGATTTGCTGGGGAGGTGAGTTTTTATTTTTATTTTTTTTCACTCTCTTTTTATCGTTACAATGATCTACATTGTTATATGTCTTCAATTATTTGGAACATGTTCACGGAGCAGGGATCTAGACTGATCAATTAGATAAAAATTTCATTGCTTGCACCAGGGAAGGTAGCTGTGAAGTTGGCTGGTTCTGTTGATATTCAGGCTGCAGTTCTGATGCATCCTAGTCGAGTCACTGAAGACGATATCAGTAGTAAGTTTTTTGCTTTTCAGACTCACTCTACGAATTTGTCACTGATGGAGCAATGTTTGTTTCAGAGGTCAAGGTTCCAATTGCTATTTTGGCCGCTGAGTTAGATAATTCTCTCCCGGCAAAACAACTGAAAGATTTTGAAGAGATATTATCAGCAAAAGCTAAGGTACAAAACCATAAATAGAAAAGTTTTGTTCATTCGTCACCATTTCAAAATCTTAAAATTTAGGCAGTGCAATTTTTGTTTCAATCAAAAGCTATGGCAAAACTTAACTGGCTCTCATGAATTCCAAGGCATTTTGATGAGACCTGAACATAGGCTAATGTAAAGAGTCATCTCTTAGTAAACAGACAAAATAATTTTCGCAGAGTTTAAAGAACAAAAGATACATAAGACTCTTGTCTTTTGAATAACTGTGGCATTTGTAAATTTTCTATATCGGAATTTGCATATCCAACCTTACGTTCCTTTGTCTGATTACTAATTGCAGTTAGATAGTCTTGTGAAAATATACCCTGGTGTTGCACATGGATTTACTGTACGGTACAACGATGAAGACAAATTCGCTGTCAAGAGCGCAGGAAAGGCACATGAGGACATGTTGAATTGGTTTACTAAGTATGTCAAATGTGATAGGCATGAGTGAACTTTCCAGTAGGGTATCTGCACTTGTGAGACATCTACTTGGATTGGAAGAAGATCACCATGTTAATACTTTTTTTTAATAAAGTCGAGCAAGAGAGCAGTTGACCATGATGATACATTTTTTTTTTTTTAATAAAGTCAAGCAAGAGAGCAGTTGACCATGTCGATACTCTCACTTGATGAATTTGGTGGCCAAAACCTGGTTTGTAATTCAAGCAATTCATAGCAATAACAGCTTTAACTTATACGCATTTGCATTTTTTTTTTAAATTTCGTTGGGCAAAGACATGGTTAGACACAGCTGGTATTCTTTGCAGAAAAATCAGTATAAAAATATCATCACTGATACTAACATCATATCACAAGCTCTAATCAGCGAGAAAAAACTTGAATGCGGGAGCTAGAATGCATGTAAATTTAAAGGTGCCGTGCAGGCTGAGGTTCCCGGCATGGCATGCCGGGGGGCGGGGGTAACGGTCGGCCCGGCTTGGGAGGCCGACCATTACCCCCAATTTCACCGTTATCCTCAATTTTTTTTATAAAGAAAAATCAAATTTCCCTCTATTTACTATTTTACCCTCATTTGACTTTCCGTATAAATACCTATTCCATTTCCAATTTTTTTACTCTCTACTATTTATCAATTCTCATTCTTTCTAGTCTCTACTCTTACTCTTTCTCTCGAGTTCTCTAACCTCTCTCTAGTCTCTATACACTCTCACTCTCTAATATAATCTTATTATTCTCTAATTCTCTACTCTCAAGTCTCAACGTTTCTACAAACTATAAAGGCGTAAAAAAATTTATTTAAATTTTTTTATTTATGCTTAGTTTTTATATGTATACTTAATTTTTATTATATTTATGCTTACTTTTTTTATTTATACTTAGTTTTTATATTTATACTTAATTTATATTATATTTATGCTTATTTTTTATATTTAATTTAGGTCTAATTTTAATATTTATGCTTATTTTTATTGTATTTATATTTATACTTTAACTTTCATATTTATGACATATGAGTTAGTATTTTTTAACTTAATGAATTAATATTTATATCGTAGGAAATAGAATCCTATAAATTTGTTGGACAGTTTGAACATGGGAATGATGATTTTAACATTTTCGAGTCCGTACACGGTTTGCAAGACACCTAAGGACAACACGAAAGTGTTAACAATATGTCAATTGGAGTAGGTCATTTCACCACCCCGGGGATGAGCACAACATGTTCTAGAAAGACGACATCGAAGGTATGTTTTACACAGGAAATGGTTACCGGCCCAGACAGTAAGGAAAAAAAAATGGCACGATGTAAATTGTGTCAAAAATTATATACCTCTTATGGGTCCAAAACATGTCATTTGGACAGACATATGAGAAAATGCATCCCTGCACATGGTGTGGTAAATACTATAACACAGACACAACTACAACATAATCCAGAGGGGTCTATTACGACGTGGAGCTACGATTCCACGTATGCTAGAGACTGTATAACACGATAGTTTAAACAGACTGATCAACTGATTAATTTCGATTACAATGTGTGGTATGAAGAATTTATCTAAAAAGCATACAACCCACAATTTAAATATGTTTCTAGAACAACCACTAGAAACGATTTAAAAAAATGTTTTCACACCGAACGAAATAGTTTGATCACTGAATTAAGTCAAACTATCGAGATTAAAACGTTATTCTGTGGAAGTGTACCTATTGATAGCTCAAACGTCACAATTCATCATACGTATGGTACATTATTTATCTCAAAATTAAGATAGATATTTCAATTGCTCTATTGTGAATGTATTATTCCATTAACAGTAAAATCGAAATACATTATGCATCTTGATCCGTTCAATACATTATATATACCTGGTCTTTTGTTCAAAATCTTTCACTTGGTGATTTCCAGACTCATCTCTTTCCAATTGAAAACAAAAGACCCAATACTTTATTCAAGATAATAAGTTGTCCAGTCTGTATCTTAAGTTGTGAACATTTTTAGATTAAATAAAGAATTATGTCTACCACACATAAACTTCTTTAAGTAAATAATTCTTTATTTTTCTTTTAGTCTTGAATCCTTAGAATATTTTGCTTTTGACATATATAATAAACGATTTATACATGCTATATAATTTATTTGTAAACACAAGACTTTTATTGATATCAAATGATTTGTTACAGAAAAACCATTGCTTTAGGGCATACTTCCAAATGGTTCGAAGTTTATGCTATTTATAAACGCATGTTTGGCGGTGTAAACATGAAACCATTAGAACAACAGGACAACTGCTCGTTGAAGAGTAGTTGGAAGCTCCTCATAAGGGTCGTCTCTTCGAGTCGGAGCTCAACAAGTTTTTTATCTCACCCTCCGGTTAAAAGAGCTACTAAAACTAAAAATGTCTAAGTGAACTACTACCTTCAAACTGAGTTCTCTTTGTTGGAAGCAACTGGTGGCAAGGAGGAGGATGTCCATAATTTTGATTTGCTGTTGCGGTGGAAAAACCATAGCAAAAGATATCTAGTAGACCAGTACTGTCACAACTAGCAAGTAGCGTACTCATTATCCCTATGTCCACTGTTTCTTCAGAATAGACATTCAACATGAGTGGATGTATAATCGAACCTATAAGAACTTCTTTGACCCTTGAGATAGTGAATGTATAACATGCCTTCAGGATTGGGAGCATGCTCAAAAGAGGATGTAACATCAAAGGGAGGACAAAGAAGTAGTTCATACTTTATCCAACTTATACGACGATGAGGGTTCCAACAATAACCAACAGGAGGGTTGAAGATTGAAGACTGAACTTTAAAGACACATTTACAATTTTTAATTATAATTTATATATGTTCCTGTAATTTGATTGCATTATATATTTTTCCCTTACCAGGTTCTTATCCCACTGAGGTTTTTTTTTTTTTGTAAGGTTTTTAATGAGACAATCATATAATAGTGTAATATTGAAATCTGAATCACTAAATAAAATTCATTTATTTACCTATATTTTTTTTTATTTGACTTACACACTTGTAACTTGTTATTGTCTACTAGGGATTATGGAATGATTATTAGTTTCATGTTAACAAGCAATAGAAATAGAACAATATTTCTTAATGAATCAATGGTTTGTTTCAAAGTTTCAAATATGTGTTTTCTATGATAGAATGTGAAATTCTATTACGTATGGCAATTCTATTTAATCAAGTAAGGTGAAACTTTTTTCGGAATCGATTAGGAGGAGGGAACTTAATTCAATGGGTGAGGATTTATAGGTACGGCCCTTTGGGCCTTGCTGACTTTTTGGGTTAACGTACCGGTACGGCACAACCCCTTTCCTGACCGTGCCAATTTGGCACGACACATTTAACGGCACGTGCTGGTCCCATTTTACAGCTCTACTCACATTACGTCTTTTTCGTTACGATCTTATCTCATGACAAAACGGAATATGCATGTACCATATGTCTTTAGGTTACATTGTTAAGTGGCAAAACGGATGATGCATAGAGAGCAAAAAAAACTTGAATGCAGTGGGTCTTTCGTTACTTCTAACCATAGCATGATTATATAAGGAATTCTTTGGAGAAAACGTTATTATGAATATTTCAAATTGAACAATAGACCTGAGGTAATACCTATTAATCCACTCAAATGCCCATTTAGCCTTACTAGCCAGTGGCCACATAGGGAATGTTTTTCAATTGCATTAAACAATCTATGCTTTTCTTTTGAATCCTTGATATACGTCTCCAATAGCAGCAAACAGCCGTTGACACCAGATAACATCTTGATCAGAATCATCAGATTATTAATTCAGGATTGGCCATGTTAGTTATACATCAGATATAACACCCAAGATTCCCGAAAACCAAATTAGAAACCCAATTTCAGACATCTTATGTTGAAGTTTTATACACATTTGAAATATTGAACTAACAAACTGGTCACTGAAGCATGGCTGAACATGGACAAGTCTGTAAATTATCCAACTTTAAGATGAGTGTGTGGATTTGGTTACGGTTTATATGGTGTCTGTCTTCAAGTTGATGATTGAGACTAGATTATGGGCCGGCCTGTCCATTTTTAGGTTGCTTTTGTTTTCAAGTTGATGATTGAGACTAGAAGGGGTATTATCACTAAAGTCCCTATTTTTTCATGAATTGTCACCTTTTTAAACGTCTTTATCATATTAGTCACTTTAGTCCATTGTTTTTTCAAAATACATCACTTAAGTCCATTTGACCAAAAACTAACGGTCAACTATAACAGAATATATAAAAATACAATTTTACCCTTATTATTATTTTTAAACATTTTTATTTTAGTCCCTCTAATTTCAATAATAGCTGGTCAACCCTTAAAAAAAATTAAAATGACTCCATCAAGGTTTGAACCAAGGTTGAAACTTGAAAAACACAAGCTCTAACCAGTTAGGCTATACTAGCTTATTGTTGAATATTTGTTGATTTAAATGTATATATAGTTATATAATTTAAAATATACTCATATTTCATAATAATATATAAAAACATATTTATGAAAATGAAAAAGAAAATAACAAAACAAAAGGAAACCTAGAAAATCCAAAAAATCAAAGCCCGTAATTTTTTTTTTCCTTTTTTTGGATTTTTTTTCCTTTTCAAAAAAAAATATTATTTCAATTTGATAAAAAAAAACCCAGAAAATTAAAGCCCATAAATTGAAAAGGGAAAAAAATCAACAAAAAATAGAATAAAAATTATAATAAACTCATATTTATATAATTTAAAATAAACTCATATATGATACTAATATATAAAAAAATTTATGAAAATAAAAAAGAAAATAACAAACAAAAGGGAATAAAGGAAAAAAAAAAGTAAATTTTTTAATTTTTTTTCCTATTTTTGTTGTTGATTTTTTTCCCTTTTCAATTTATGAGCTTTAATTTTCTGGGTTTTTTTTATCAAATTAAAATAATATTTTTTTTGAAAAGGAAAAAAATCCACAAAAAGAAAAAAAGAAAAAAAATTACGGGCTTTGATTTTTTGGCTTTTCTAGGTTTCCTTTTGTTTTGTTATTTTATTTTTTATTTTCATAAATATGTGTTTATATATTATTATGAAATATGAGTATATTTTAAAATATATATATGAGTTTATATTAAATTATATAAATAGATTTAAATTAGTTTAAACAAATTATATAACTATATATATGCATTTAAATCAACAAATCTTTAACAATGAGCTAATATAGCTTAGCTGGCAAGAGCTTGTGTTTTTCAAGTTTCAACCTTGGTTCAAACCTTGATGGAGTCATTTTAATTTTTTTCAATGGTTGATCAGCTATTATTAAAACTAGAGGGATTAAAAGAAAAAATTTAAAAAATAATAATAAGGGTAAAATTGTATTTTTACATATTCTGTTATAGTTGACCGTTAGGTTTTGGTCAAATAGACTAAAGTGATGTATTTTGAAAAAACAAGGGACTAAAGTGACTAATATGACAAAGACGTTTAAAAATGTGACAATTCATGAAAAAGTAGGGACTTTAGTGATAATACCCCAGACTAGAATTATAGACAAGTACCCATTTTTTAGGTTGCTTTTTTTTTTTTAGTTTTATAAAAATGATTTCGAATTCGGGTTGATTAACCTTTTTCATTTTGTTTTTAAAAAATAAAAATAAAATGGAAAACAAAACCAATATTAAAATTTAAAAACATGTTAAACATGTTTTCTATTTAAAGATTTCGATTTGCTCCTCCAAGAGCATTTTTCCTTTTTTTCATTTTTAAAGATTTTCAGACTTCTTTTGGTTTTGAATGAAATTCCATTTCAGAAAAAAAAAGATTTTAATTTTTTTTCACTTAATTTATATTTAATAAAAAATTAATGTTTAATATTTTAAATTTCTTCTTTGTATATAATTTTTATTTAATAAAAATATTCTGACTTATTTGATAATTATTTGGAATGAATTGTTGTCAATTTTTTATATTTTTCGGTTAACCAACTGGACGAGGTTTCAGTGTTTTTATTTTTATAATACTGTTTTTCAGTATATGTTACCAGTCATATTTTTGGATTTCGAAACTAAAACCAAAAATACTGTCTTCATTTTTATTTTTATTTTTATTTTAAAAAAACAACAAATACAAAATGCTTACATGACGCACCCTTTGTGATCGGGCTAAGATGCCATCAAGACATCAAGTCAATGGGAATTTTTTAAAATTTGGAAATAAATTTAATTTATTCTTCTATAATATGATATGATAAAACCCTGTAAAAGCCATTTGATTAATTTGTTTTTTTAAAGAAGCTTGATTAATTATCATATATGTATACAGAATAAAAAAAGAGTGGTGTTTTTGGCACACCCATCTATTCATGCCCCATTTTTTAAAATTTTGATTTAATTAAATAAAATTAAATGTTTTTATTATTATTTTTTGTTTATTTCCAAAACTACCCATTTTACTTATTTTTCAAATTTAATACATATCATATATGATCTCTCTATCTCCTATCTCTGTATCTGTATACATCTCTCTCACATCCATTGATTGATTTATTTATTTTCTTCTTATTTCTTTATTTTTAGTTTTTTTTCTTCTTATTTCGGAAACGAAAAAAATAAAAAATAACATGGATACTTTAACACAACGACAACTTGATATCATTTTAAAGAAAAAATAAACTTCAAACTTATTTCCAAAGAATGAATTGTGTCCAGATGCTTACTATAATTGTCAGACAATTCTTGCTTTATGTCATTCTCAGATAATTCTTCAAGATGTTTGATATTGTTTTTAGACAATTCTTCAATTTTCTTGATATAGTTCTCAAACTCTTTCATAATATTTTAGATGTATGTAAGAAGCAGATTTTAGGGTTTAAGAGGTAAATTTTTTTTTTGTGAAGAAACAGATTACTGGGTTTTTTTTTTTGAAAAGAAATATGAGATTTTAATAGATTTACTTTGTAGAAGATTTCTTTTCCTAAATTGTATGTCTCTTTAATTAATTTTGATAAAGGAAAAAAAAATATTATATAATTAAAAAATGGGGCATGAATATAGGGGGTGTGTCAATAGCACAACTCATAAAAAAATATTTTTTTTGTCTTCGTTGTACTATAACACAATTTATTTGTTTTTATTCTTTCGATGGCCATTTCCATGCCTATGTAAACACAAAAAATAAAAAATAACTAAATAGATAAACAAATTCATCAAATAAGCAACTTGTATGTTTAATAATTAGGAATAATCGAAATCTTAAAAGAAAAAAAAATTTAATTTCTAATTTGTGATTAAAATATTTATTAAAGATCGTTGGAAATCAAATTCCGTAAATCCCATACACAAGTTACATACCTAATAAAAAATTGAGTTATTTTTCTGATTCTGTCTCCATTAATACTTGATTCACTTCTATTTTTATTCTCAATTAGTAAATTTGATTCTAATTCCGTTTGCAATAATACTTGATTCACATTTATGTTTATTCTAAATTAGTAATTCTGATTCTGTTTCCAATGAATATTGAATCACTAATTCAATTTTTATGACACTTGATTTGCTTCTATTTTTATTCTTAATTAATAAACAGCACCTCAAATAAACAAATGTCAAAAACGACCCTCCCCATGCGGCATGCCAAGTAAAGAAGTGACAATTGTTAAGTGACAACCTTGAAATATAGTGACGAAAGCAGTGACGTCAGTCGTTTGTTTTGATCATCTTCTCCTACAAAACAGGACTTTCACACTCACTCACAACTCAAAAAACTGTTGTTTGAAAAATGTCAAGCTCTCAGTGCTTTGTGAACCCACCAACCCTCAGCCCTACCTGTGGAGCTGGGACTGTTCAGGAACTTGGAGGCCTCAAGACCTATGTCACAGGCCCTTCAGATTCCAAGCTCGCTGTCCTTCTCATTTCTGATATTTTTGGTAACAACCCATCTCTGCTTACTCAATCTATTTTCAATTTCCATAATCTGTATTGTTTTGTTTTTGTTCTTCGAATTGATTTGTGGTAAATTTCTTTTTGAAACATTTTTGCAGGGTACGAAGCCCCTAAATTCAGGTATGGTATATATATAATTGAGTATTGATTTAGCTTCATGACAATATAATGACTACTATTTCTGTCTCACTTACACATGTCTAGAATGTATCAGATGTTATTATCATTAGGTGCTGTGTGAATAAGGAATGTTCAATTTTGATCTGCAACTGGGAAAACTATTTGCATTGATACTGGATTGTTAGTCGAATCATGTTGAGAAGTTTTATTCAGTTCTACAAGGAATTGATGCTTATGATATTTTCTATCTTGAGTACATGTTCTTATTAAATTCCATAGTAGGTTGTCTCTTTTCAGCACTTCCATTTGGTTGTTTAAAATTGAAGGGAAAAAGTGATTCTGTTTTCTGACAGTCAACTGTTGAGCCTTGTCGAAAGATAATTCACATTGCAGAGTCGAAAGGGGTAGAAAATTTCTCTCTTGCTTTGAATTAGGTTTTAGTATGTTAAGGAGTTAAATGTGTCATGGTGTGAGACTGATTATGGAATAGCATATGCATACTCTTATGTTACACTATAGCACAGCTTCCTGGGCAATGAAAAAGGGAAATAAAACAATGGTTTTAATATGAAAGCCCTCTCCATCTTTCGATTTTTAATTCATATGTTTATCAGTAGCATATGATTTCTGCTCTATCTTGTTATAAAGGAAACTTGCAGACAAAGTTGCAGCTGCTGGATTCTTAGCCGTGGCTCCTGATTTCTTTTATGGTGATCCTGTTGACTTAAGCAATCCTCAATTTGATCGAGATGCATGGAGAAAAGTTCATACAACTGTGAGTTCTTGCTTGCGGATTTCTGATTTCAATGTCAACATAAAAGGACTGAATCTATTTATGTAACAATTTAGCCATAGCTAACCATCCTAGTTGGAAGGTGACTGAGACGATAATAGGAAGGCACTTCTTGAAGTGTATTTTTGAAGTCAGTGTAACAAGTTAGAAATGATCTAGAGAAACAATTAGACAAACATACTTATCAGAAAAAAGAAATAAAAAACAATAGACTCTAGATAGTTGCCACCAAAGTGAATTACATTCTTTTAAATGCCATGTTAAAAAGTGAAATGGAAGGGATAATTAGGGGTTTAGAGTTGTCATCATATTCAAACTTATGCGTTGTTAAATTCTCTCTGGCTAAACTCGAGAGAGTGCAAATGTATGATGAAGCTAAGTGAAAAAGTGACCTTCTAGCCTTAATTGTATTACATTTAGCTTAACTTCCATAACTATCTGTTAGGATAAAGGTTATGAAGATACCAAACCGGTAATTGCTGCTCTGAGAAGTAAAGGTGTGTCTTCTATAGGGGCTGCGGGGTTTTGCTGGGGAGGTGAGCTTTTTTCACTCTCTTTTTACCATTACAAGGAGCTACATGGTTATATATCTTCAATTCGTTGGAACATGTTCACGGAGCACGGACCTATGCTGAACAATTAGATAAAAATTTCATTGCTTGCTCCAGGGAGGGTAGCTGTGAAGTTGGCTGGTTCTGTTGATATTCAGGCTGCAGTTCTGCTGCATCCTAGTCGAGTCACTGAAGATGATATCAATGGTAAGTTTTATGCTTTTCAGAGTCACTCTACGAATTTGTCCCTGATTGAGCATTGTTTGTTTCAGAGGTCAAGGTTCCAATTGCTATTTTGGGAGCTGAGATTGATCATATTGCCCCAGCAGAACAACTGAAAGGTTTTGGAGATAAATTATCAGCAAAAGCTGAGGTAACAAAACTATAAATAGAAAAGTTTTGTTCATTTTGTCGTCCCTTCAAAATCTTAAAATTTAGGCAGTGCAAATTTGTGTTTCAAACTTTCAATCAAAAGCTACGGAAAAACTTAACTAGCTCTCTTATGAATTCCTTGGCTTTTGATGAGACCTGAACATATGCTAATGTAAAGAATTATCGCTTTCAATAGTAAACTGGACAAACTAATTTTAGTGCAGAGTTTAAAAGAACAAAGGATACATATATAAGAGTCTTCTCTTTCGAATAGCAGTGGCATTTCTTCTCTATATGGGAATTTGCATATCCAACCTTATGTTCATTTGCCCGATTACTAATTGCAGTTCGATAGTTTTGTGAAAATATACCCTGGTGTTGCACATGGATGGACTGTAAAGTACAACGATGAAGACGAATTTGCTGTCAAGAGCGCAGAAGAGGCACATGAAGATATGTTGAATTGGTTTACTAAGAATGTCAAGTGAGTTAGATATGAGTGAACTTTCCGTTAGGGTAACAGCACTAGTGAGACAATGTGGCCAACAACCAATTGGCATAGTATTATCCTTGTAGCTTCATGATGTTATCAACATCATTGATGGTTGTTTGTCTATTTGAACTGGAAGAAGATCACCATATTGATACTGTTTTTTTTCATAAAGTCGAGCAAGAGAGCAGTTGACCATGCTGATACTCTCACTTGTTATTGAAACTTGTTGAATTCAGTGGCTGAAACCTGGTTATTAGTTCAAACAATTCATAGAAATAACAGCTTTAACTTACAAAGCATCTGCATTTTTTTGTTAAATTTCCTTGGGCAAAGAGCCAAAGACAAGGTTAGACACAGCAGGTTTTCTTTGCAGAAAAATCGTTAGAAAAATATCATCACTAATACTAACATCATATCACAAGCTCTAATCAAAGGGAAAAAAGCTTGAATGCTGGAGCTGGGATGCAGGTACAGACGTACAGTATGTCTTTCCTTACAATCTTGTCACATGACAAAATGGCAGATGCATATACCAGACGGATTTGGTTACGTTGTTAAGTGGTAAAATGGATGATGCATAGTGGGAAAAAAAACTTGAATGCATAGTTTAAAATATCCACCGTTTCGGCGACATATCCGTCGATATTTCCGTAATTTAAGAGTATCGATATACATATGTGGTATAATATTTTTTCCGTAAAATATCAATGAAATATCTGTAAATATCCACGATATATCTATAAAATATCCACATCTGTGTGAACTTATAGTGTGTTTTTTATAGTGTATGTTTACAAAATATCGTGGATATATCTGTGGAATATCCATGATATTTCCATCAATGTAGAGTGAAAAATTGATGATATTCCCTAATGTTTTTATCTTCATTTTAGTTTAGTTTTTTTTTAAAAAAAATTTGATATAATATATTTCTATGACATGAAAATTGAGCATGAAAAGAACATAAAACATAATTTTTAAACTATTGGTAAATGCTTATTCGCAACCCAACAAGTTCATGATTGTATAAAAATCATTCAAACTTTATGACATGATATCAATATTATACGAATTACAGATGGTAGCCTCACTAGGTTTGAACCACCTAGGTCTTTCTTTTGATATTAAAATCTATATGACATGTATAATGAAAACTATTAGAGAATGAAATTTTAATGGAAGCTTTTAAATTTTATACAGCTCATGTGCATTGCATTTATATTTAGAGTATGGATATTGACACCCATAAATATAATAAACACACTCATATTTATAATTACATCTATGTCTAAAATTTATAATTAAAACATTACTAGAATCACCCATCTTAATCCAAATAGTACCCTTATTTAAATGAATGTTTTCATTTTAATACAATTTATTTATAAACCCTCATAAGTTATTAACACACCCAATTTTATAAAAGATAAATTTTTAAGTTTTCCAGACTCAAAAACACAGTCTTGAGAATTCTTAAATTATTAAATTTCGAGAATCTTTATTTCATGCCAATTTTAAGTTATGTATTTAATTAAGACATGCTTATGATATATATATTGAATAGGTAAAACTTCTTTAAGCCAAATAGGCAACAGATGTAAGCCCCCAGAATCGGACCAAACCGATGATCCATCAAGCAACCACATCAAAAAAAAAAAAAAACAAAGAGCAACAGACCCTAGAAACACAACAAAACAAAACATCAAAGATAGCAAAAATCACAAAAACAACATCAACCCAACAAAACAGAGACATCAGCTTAGAACAAAGCAACACCAAAACACTGACAACCAATATACTAACAGAGTTAGGGAATATAATTAGGGTTTAGCTCTTTACAAAAAATAATAATTAGAATTAGGGTTTGATTTCTTTTTAATAAAGTGATATAGTTGAAGACATGATTGTAATTAATGAGTGTAAATAGTATTTTGTTTATTTTTAATTAAAGTAATTTGTCCTAATTGATATATTCCTATTGGGATATTTTTGTAATTAAATTTTTTATTAAAATATGGGTTTTTATCATATTTGTAGGTATTAATATCCGCTCCCTTATATTTATACCACAAAGCTGTTAGATATTTTTGAAGAAAATGTGTTTTTTTTTATTATTGATTATATCAATTTTTTTTTTTAAAGTTTCATTAACATATTTAATGATTCATTAACAAATTTAAAGGTTTAAGTCAAATTTTCATACTTTCTATAAATTTTATGTGAATATCTATCGATATGGATATATCTATAAAATTTCTATCAAATCATAGTACCATTATATCGGTCGATATTGATATTTTCATCCTTACTTGTATACAGTGGGAATATGAACCATACATATTTCATTACGATATTGTCACGCAACAAAATGGAAAGTGCATTTACCCCATGTCTTTACCTCTTTGCCTACGTTCATATCAAATTGTTAATCGACAAAATGGAGGAAGATGCGTACGATTTAAAAAAATTGCATAGATAGTGCATGAAATCCCAATTTCTGTCGTTTTATTAGTGTGTTTAAAATGTTATTTAATTTGCTTGTATGTTTTTCTTTCTCTCATGGGACAGTTTGCAATCCACTTAATTATTTTTCCTAATGTCTTGTGTGACCAACTTGCCATTTATTTGGGACTTGAATACATCACCTGGTATATAATGGCAACTTTGTTACATATGCCTAAAAATCTCTACAGAAAAAAATAGCAAAAATAAATCAATATATGTTGATTTCATTATTTTTCCTTTAAATGCTCTCTTATAATTAAAAATTCAGTAATTAGTTGGACAGGAGTTGGAAAAATAATAATTGTTTCTATTCACTACCTCTTATTAATGAATATATTGAACTTTTTGTTGGCGTGTAATAATAATTTTCATAGAGTTGGTTTTTTTGAGATAAAAAAAACAATATATATTAAGAAGAAATATTACAAGGTGGTCTGAACTCTGAAGGTCCTCCAACATTAATGCATTATGCAAGAGGGAGCCTCCTCGAGGGCCGGGTATACCCGAACCAGGCCGGGTACCCGGGTTTACACAGTCTGGGTATTCATTCGGAAAAAATTCTGATTTTGAAATCTAGGTACCAGGTCCGGAAAGACCTGGGCAGGTATCCGGGTATCCATATCTGGAATTTACTTGGGTTTTACCTGGTTTTTAATTTTTATTTTCTTTTTTTATAATTTAAATACTACATTAATTAGGATAAAGTAAACACATCAATATCACAATATTAATAATAGAAACTCAAATCCTAGACAAAACATTAAATATTCCATTGACCCACATTTCACTCTCTTTCTTTTTTAATTGATTCCAAAACCGGTATTTTTTTATTACAATTTATTTTAACCGGTATTCTTTTAACCTGGTAATGATTTTTTAATTTAACAAATTTATTTTTTAAAAGTTTGAAAAAAATTAAGGTTTAGGATCTTTTTTTTTAATTTGATAGATTTAAAAAAAATAAAAAATAATTAAACCGGGTACCCGGCCAGATAACCGGGTATACCTGGACCAGGGCCGGTACACAACCGGCCGGGTACCCGGATATCCCTTACTTGGTCCCGGGTAAGAAAAATTCAGGTATTACCCGGGTATTCCGGCTCGGTAAAGGCCGGGTAGGCGGGTACCAGGCCCGACCGGGTAAAGTTGCCATTCTTACTCCTCAACCCAAATTGAATCTAACTAACATCAAAATTAAAGATAATTTAGCCTAGTTTGGGGCATTTTTTACACATCTCTCAATTTTTTAAATATTATATATATGGTTCTCTCTCTCTCTCTCTATATATATATATATATATATAATTTTACCGGTTGGAATTCTAAAGACTTGACGAAAAATTCTATGACCAAATCTGACTAGAGAATTATTATTATTATTATTATTATTATTATATATCTCAAATTTTAAGAGTATAAATAAAGGTATTTTTTTAAAATATTACTTAAATTCGGGTTTTTTTGGGGAAAAGGGGGACTCGAACCCACGACCTCGTGGCGTAGGTGTGAGTGGTTTTACCATTTAACAAACCTAATCTTGTCAGGTATTTTAATATTATTATTATTATTATTATATGAAAACCTTTTATATTGATATGATGCTATATTAAACATCGATCAGATACTAAAAATAGTAAGAAATCCGCTTAGGGTTTTTGATTGCATTAGATTTAAAGAGTGATGCTATTGGCACACCACCCTCTACCGGTCTATTTATACCCCATTTTTTTATTATATAATATTCTTTTTTTTTCCTTTATCAACATCCTTAAAGAGACAAATAATTTAGGAAATAAATCTTCTATAAAGTAAATCTATTAAAATATCACATTCCTTTTCCAAAAAAAAAAAAAAACCCAGTAATCTGTTTCTTCAAAAAAAAGAAGTTAAAATCTACTTCTTACATACATATAAAATATTATGGAAGAGTTTGAGAACGATATCAACAATATGAAAGAATTGTCTAAGAACGATATCAAACATCTTGAAAAATTGTCTGAGAATGACATAAAGTAAGAATTGTCTGACAATGATAATAAGAATCTGGAAACAATTCATTCTGTGGAAATAAGTTTAAAGTTTATTTTTTCTTTAGAATGATATCAAACTGTCGTTGTGTTGAAGTCCCCTGTTATTTTTAATTTTTTCTTTTCCATCATGAAATAAGAAAAAAAACTAAAAAAAGAAGAAGAAATAACAAGAAAAAAAATAAATCAATCAATGGAGGTGAGAGAAATGTATACAGATACATAGATCAGAGATAGAGAGATCATATATGGTATGTATTAAGTTTGAAAAATAAGTAAAATGGATAGTTTTGGAAATAAACTAAAAATTTTAATAAAAACATTTAATTTTATTTAATTAAATCAAAATTTTAAAAAGTGGAGCATCAGTAGAGGGTGTGCCAATAGCATCACTCATTTGAAAACCTCATGAATCGTATATTTTAAAAGACCAAAGGTTTGGAAAAAAAAAACGCGGGACATAATAAGTCTCAATCAAAGGCTATTAAGTCTCACGTTTTTTATTTATTTTTTTTTGTTTTATGGCAGAAGGGCATTCTTATAGGTTATAATAAATATATATTTTTTAATGTTATTGAAACTCAAGTTATTAGACAGATTCTAGTTACATAATATAAACACCAATAGGTGCTTGAACCGTAAAGAAACCAAAACTTACATAGGAAGTTTTTATTAATATAATTATCATGATCGTAACTACATGTAAACAACATTAAACTCTTCTTCCGCCGTTGGAGAGATTATTGTGCGGAGGATGGCCATGAGCAGGTGTGTAATCCACGTTAAGCTCTTCTTCTTCCGCGGATGGGAGATGATTGGCACTAGGAGATGAGTAATCCATGGTAACCTCTTCTTCTTCCGCAGCTAAAGGATTATTGATCGGAGAATCAGATTGAGTAGGTGAGTAATCCACATTATAAAGCTCTTTTTCTTCTGCAACAGAATTATTAATGGGCTCCCCCACCTGTAGTATACAATAATTAACATGAAAAGGAGAAAATCAAAAGCTTAAAACGAGATAAAAGTTTATATATATAGCACCCATAAGGCACGAGATCCAGCATATTTTTCATATGAAATTTTAAATAGAAACAAATATTTATTGAAAAATGTTCAATTATGCAAACATACAAAATATTATATGTATAGCGAGTCTCTTCTCCTAAAGGACCTCTTATGAGAGCCATTCTATCTATATATATATATATATATATATATATATATATAATATAATTACATAGAGAAACTTTTAGGGAATGGATCCCAGATGCCAAAAACATAGTCCAATACAATTAAAAAAGGAGTTAAAAACTGAGACCCACATCCATTCCATCTCTCATATCATACTCTTTTTCTGTGTTTGTGGCCATTGGATTTCGATCCAACGGCCAAGAGGAATTTCTAGAATCCTTTTCCTAAAAGTTTCTCTGGTCATATGTATATACCTTAGTCCTTATAGCGTTGGATGTTATAAAAAGTAAAAGAAGAAGAGAAACACAAGGAAAATGCTTCATGTTGGGAGAAGATTGATAAAATAATTAGGGTGATTTCTCTTGAAATAAAACTTAGTTGTGCTTGAGAGGTTCATTGCACGGAGAATGGTTTGTCTTTTATAAGATGAATTGGATTCAGATTTCATTGGATTTGTTTGAAATCCATCAAAATCTGGGGTATTCAATTCAGATTTCGTTGGATTCCAAAGGTGTATTCAATTCAAAATTTGAAGGATTTCAAACAAATCCAATGAAATCTGAGTGTATTCAAAATCCAATGGATTTGGATGGAATTGTTTAAGTGATTGATTTGGTTGGATTTGAAAAGGAAAAATATAAAAAGAGAGGTAATTCACAAATCTTGCCATTTATATAAGGATTTGGATGGATTTGCTATGAATCCTTGCATAAATTGCAAGATTTGTGATTTCATTGGATTTGATTTGATTCTATTGGATTTTAGAAATCTGGGTGTATTGGATTCAAATTTCATTGGATTTGTTTGAAATCCATCAAAGTTTGGGGGTATTCAATCTGGGGGGAATCCCAGATTTCATTGGATTTGATTTGATTCTATTGGATTTTAGAAATCTGGGTGTATTGGAATTCAAATTTCATTGGATTTGTTTGAAATCCATCAAAGTTTGGGGGTATTCAATCCATGTTTTGTTGGATTTCAAAATTTTATAATGAAATCCAGGTGTATTCAACTCAGATTTTGAAGGATTTCAAACAAATCCAATGAAATCTGGATGTATTCAAAATCCCATGGATTTGGATTGATTTGTTTAAGTGATGGATTTGGTTGGATTTGGAAATAAAAAATATAAATAGAGAGGTAATTCACAAATCTTGCCATTTATGGAAGGATTTTGATGGATTGCTCTGAATCCAAAAAATATACAAAGAAAGAAATAAAAAATTGATACAAAAGAGACCCCTCATCCGTAACTGGGAATTGAACACCGGGTCTTCTCGGGTGTTAATCCGAGATGTTCTCACCACTGGACGACTATGGCATTCTCCTATCTCATGAATGCACAACCCCCTCAATAAAAGAGAAAGCTCTCTCCTTATGTCTCTAAACTCCCTAAGATGGATGTCTACGAATAGAAAACAAGCTTACCAACAAATATATGCATCAATGTTGATTGTTAAACATAAAGAACATTCAACTAAATTAAAGGTTCATTCTCTTGATTAATGCATTCACCAAAATCAATTCATCACCCAAACCCAAGTCATGGGATGAGCAATTGTGCCTTGAAACAAGGCCCATTAAGCACAAGAATAAAAAACCAAAGCCTAATCTAGCATGTGAATGCATAATCAACCAAGCTTCACCCATTCTTTGGACCTAATACTCAAACACTCAAATCACTCTAAACATGGTATTTAGGTTCATTCATCAACATACAAACAATCGTGGGAGGTTAAATTACACTACTCCTAAATTATATTACTCAACTCCTAATTCCATTCATGCATACATATCAATTTTGACCATCTACACATATGCATATCATAATAAGAGAGAAAGTATACTTAAATAAAAGAATATAACAAAACTCAAAGAATTTAAGAACAATCAATACATTTATTACACAAGTGTAAGTTCACAATATCCCCAAATTTGTGATACATATCAAAGAAAACAAGAAATACAAGAAATGAGTAAAAAGAAGACAACCTTTGAAGAAGCTCTTAGCTTTCTTAGCTCGGAATTGGTCCAAGAACCACTCATATTTCTTTGTAATCTACTCTAAGATGGATGAAGAAGGTGTAAAATGGTATGGTGGACGAAGCTCCTAGCTTTCCTAGCTCGGAATTGGTCCAAGAACCACTCATATTTCTTTGTAATCTACTCTAAGATGGATAAAGAATGTGTAAAATGGTGTGGTGGACGAAGCTCCTAGCTTTCCTAGCTCGGAATTGGTCTAAGAACCACTCATATTTCTTTGTAATCTACTCTAAGATGGATGAAGAAGGTGTAAAATGGTGTGGTGGAGGTATATGTTGAGCTCCAATGGAGGAAAAACCTCCATGGGAGCTTGAATCGCTCCTTATTTAGTGAAGAAGATGAAGAGAGTGGTGTTTTGGGCTTGAGAGAGGTGTAGAAGATGATGGTTTCAGATCAAAATGGGGGTATATATAGTGTAGGGAGGTTAGGGCATGAGTTGGGAGTGAAAGGACTAAAGTGCCCCACAAAATTCGCCAAAAAACGCAACCTGGTGCATGGGGCACTGTACCCATATTTCATTGGATTTGATTTGATTCTATTGGATTTTAGAAATCTGGGTGTATTGGATTCAAATTTCATTGGATTTGTTTGAAATCCATCAAAGTTTGGGGGTATTCAATCCATGTTTTGTTGGATTTCAAAATTTTATAATGAAATCCAGGTGTATTCAACTCAGATTTTGAAGGATTTCAAACAAATCCAATGAAATCTGGATGTATTCAAAATCCCATGGATTTGGATTGATTTGTTTAAGTGAAGGATTTGGTTGGATTTGGAAATAAAAAATATAACTAGAGAGGTAATTCACAAATCTTGCCATTTATGGAAGGATTTTGATGGATTGCTCTGAATCCAAGAAATATACAAAGAAAGAAATAAAAAATTGATACAAAAGAGACCCCTCATCCGTAATTGGGAATTGAACACCGGGTCTTCTCGGGTGTCAATTCGAGATGTTCTCACCACCGGACGACTATGGTATTCTCCTATCTCATGAATGCACAACCCCCTCAATAAAAGAGAAAGCTCTCTCCTTATGTCTCTAAACTCCCTAAGATGATGTCTACGAATAGAAAACAAGCTTACCAACAACTATATGCATCAATGTTGATTGTTAAACATAAAGAACATTCAACTAAATTAAAGGTTCATTCTCTTGATTAATGCATTCACCAAAATCAATTCATCACCCAAACCCAAGTCATGGGATGAGCAATTGTGCCTTGAAACAAGGCCCATTAAGCACAAGAATAAAAAACCAAAGCCTAATCTAGCATGTGAATGCATAATCAACCAAGCTTCACCCATTCTCTGGAGCTAATACTCAAACACTCAAATCACTCTAAACATGGTATTTAGGTTCATTCATCAACATACAAACAATCGTGGGAGGTTAAATTACACTACTCCTAAATTATATTACTCAACTCCTAATCCCATTCATGCATACAGATCAATTTTGACCATCTACACACATGCATATCATAATAAGAGAAAGTATACTTAAATCAAAGAATATAACAAAACCCAAAGAATTTAAGAACAATCAATACATTTATTACACAAGTGTACGTTCACAATATCCCCAAATTTGTGATACATATCAAAGAAAACAAGAAATACAAGAAATGAGTAAAAAGAAGACAACCTTTGAAGAAGCTCTTAGCTTTCTTAGCTCAGAATTGGTCCAAGAACCACTCATATTTCTTTGTAATCTACTCTAAGATGGATGAAGAAGGTGTAAAATGGTATGGTGGACGAAGCTCCTAGCTTTCCTAGCTCGGAATTGGTCCAAGAACCACTCATATTTCTTTGTAATCTACTCTAAGATGGATGAAGAATGTGTAAAATGGTGTGGTGGACGAAGCTCCTAGCTTTCCTATCTCGGAATTGGTCTAAGAACCACTCATATTTCTTTGTAATCTACTCTAAGATGGATGAAGAAGGTGTAAAATGGTGTGGTGGAGGTATATGTTGAGCTCCAATGGAGGAAAAACCTCCATGGGAGCTTGAATCGCTCCTTATTTAGTGAAGAAGATGAAGAGAGTGGTGTTTTGGGCTTGAGAGAGGTATAGAAGATGATGGTTTCAGATCAAAATGGGGGTATATATAGTGTAGGGAGGTTAGGGCATGAGTTGGGAGTGAAAGGACTAAAGTGCCCCACAAAATTCACCAAAAAACGTAACCTGGTGCATGGGGCGCTGTACAGATGCGATGTACGTACATCGCACGTACAACGCCATGCTACTGGAATGATTTATTAGGGCTTGAGCGATGTATGGGCACTGTACGTACATCACATGCGTACATCACATCTCTTCTTCAGTTGTTTCCAGCAGTGCGCACGGTTACAGAAATGAGCATAACTCCCTCTAGAAAACCCATAATTGCAATCCCTAAAACCGTTAGAAAGAAGACATCCGGGGTTTTCCGAATATACTTGGATCTCAACGTGGTTCGTTCTAAACATGGAGATATGGCCTTCCGAAGTTAGGTGGTCTGCACGAGCCCTTACAAATTCAGCCCATAAAATCTCCAAAACACTTCAATTAAGCTCAAATACTTTCTGTAGGGAACATGTACCTACACAAGGCTCACAAACACATTATATACCAAAATATGCTTGGAAAAAAAAAGAACAAATGATAGGAAATGGGGACCTCAAATAGGTATATAAATCGATCTGATCATCAATCCAGATTTCGTTGGATTTCAAACAAATCTAACGAAATCCAGGTGTATTCAACTCAAATTTTGAAGGATTTCAAACTAATCCAATGAAATTTGGGTGTATTCAAAATTTCATGGATTTGGAAAGGAAAAATATAAATAGAGAAGTAATTCACAAATCTTGCCATTTATGCAAGGATTTGGATGGATTCGCTCTGAATCCAATTTTACTCCTCTCTGCTTCAAGAACACCACCATTATCTGACTCTCTCCCACCGTTCTCTCACCACTGCCTCTCTCTCTAACGACTGTCTCTCTCCGTTGCCTCTCACCCTCTTGGTGTGCAAGCAAATATTATGATTAGGTAAGATCCTAGGAGAATCGTATCTAAGCAAGATTCTTGGTGAATCGAGTCATCGTACATTTATAATGCAAGGATCATCATTCCTTGTGGGAGCTATCTTTTGAATCTTCGTATTTATTATTTGATTTGTCAACTCCTGGATTGTTGGTAATTGACTTGCCTAATATAAGGCCAGAGTTTGTGGAAGACATGTTGAAAGGATCCAAGGTTGTTGTCTCGCCATTTTCTTTATACTTTGATCTACTGAAAGGTATTTTAGTTGATGATGAACTTAAAAGTTCACAGTAAAACGTCTATGGATAGTATATTCTAAGGTACTGGGCGTTCTATGGTTTGTCTATCCATCCACCCTCAAGTCGACTGATCCAATAAGCTACATGTCATGAAACTCCTACGATCTGGTACGGTCCTTCCTATCGGTCTGTCAAGGTTCCTATTGCTTTGTCTTTGGTGTTGGACAATACCTTTCTCATAACCAGATCACCAAGGTTCCTATTGCTTTGTCTTTGGTGTTGGACAATACCTTTCTCATAACCAGATCACCTAGTTGGAATCTTCGTTGGCGTATATTTGAGTTGTAGTACCTTGCGGCTCTTTGTTGGTATGCTGCATTCCTGATCTGAGCCCTGTCTCTTCTTTTCTCGAGTTCATCCAGATTTTCATTCAGCATTTGCATGTTTAATTCTGAGTGAAAAAGTTGGACTCTTGGGGAAGAGAATCTTGTCTAGACAGGGATCACAACTTCTGTCCCAAACTGCCATGGCAAAGGGTGTCTTGCCTGTTGCAGTTCTTTTAGTGGTACGGTAGGCTCATAAGACCTCATGCAATTTTTCTACCCAAGTTCCCTTCTCAGCATCTAGCTTTGCCTTCAGGGTATGCTTAATGATTTTATCCATTGTCTTTGATTGACCATTTGTCTATGGGTGTGTAAGTGAAGAGTAGTAGTTGTTTATTTTTCAGTCTTTACAAAACTCTAAAGTTCTAGTCTTTAAACAGGGTCTCGTTAGTCTGTTATCAAAGTGTTTGAGACAAAATGAAATATAATAAACTGCTTTACAAATTTTAAGACTATAAATAAAGTTATTTTACTATTATTATTATATGAAAACCTTTTATATTGATACGATGCTATATTAAACATCAGATACTAATAATAGTACGACATTTGTTTAGGTTTTTTGATTGCATCAGAGTTTAACCTCATGAATCGTATTTTTAAAAGACCAAAGGTGTGGAAAAAACGCAAGACATAATAAGTCTTTATCAAAGGCTATTAAGTCTCAGTGTTTTTTTTTTGAAAGGTAAACTATTAAGTCTCGTGTTTTTCTTTTAAATTTTTGTGTTTAATTTATGTCCGAAGGGTATTTCAATCATATATATATATATTTAATTAATGTGATTGAAACTTAAGTTATTAAGATGCTAGTTACATAAAACAAACACCAATAGGAGCTTGAAATGTAAAGAAACCACAACTTACATAAGAAGTTTTTATTCATATACTTATCATGATCGTAAGTCATAACTATATATAATCATAATTACCATTATTGTTATTAAATTGAGCAAACTAAGCTGCAAGCTTTAGGATTAATCCATGCCAATAATGTTGACTGTTGAGAGTTGAAGGATTATTATTTATTAATGGGAGGACTTCCATGAAGTGGAATGCATAATAAGCTATTCTTATGGCTTCGGAGGATTATTGATAGAAGGATGGGGCATGATGAGGTGTGTAATCAACATTAAGCTCTTCTTCCACCGTTGGAGGGTTAATTATTGATTCAGAGGATGGGAATGAGGTGGAGAGTAATCCACGTTAAGCTCTTCTTATTCCGCGGATGGGGGATGATTGGCACGAGGAGGTGAGTAAACCATGGTAACCTTTTCTTCTCCTGCAGATGGGGGATTGGCATGAGGAGGTGGGTAATCCATGGTAACCTCTTCTTCTTCCGCAGCCGAAGGATTATTGATTGGAGGATAAGCATGAGGAGGTGTGTAATCTATATAATATATAAAAGCTGACCCTCATAGCATCACGTGTCGTCGTGAGGGAGTTTTGAATATAAATGCATTAAATTCTATCAATATTAACAAAACCAGAATAATAGGTATATGGATTTAATGTTCTTCCCACCTCCTCCCTTTTTTTGGTCACCCTCCCTCTACTCTTCTTTCCTTTTTTTTAGTGCTTTGTCATTAAATTCAAGATATTTATTACTTAATTATAATAACTAATTGATATCTCTTCCTTTTTCTCTATTATTTTCTTTTCTTTTTTTATAACTTTAGATTTAAATGTATTAATGTATTTATTTGAAAGCATTGGTTTTAAATTATATATAGTTTTTTTATATTCATTTTAATTCTCCATTAATTAAACAACCCTTCAATTTTTTTTAACTAAAAAAACCTTTAGTTTTCAAGTTTCATCTCCCTTGCATAATATGAATTGTCCTATTTAATATATATATTGTTAATTAGTTATATATTAATATAAGGTAATATGAAGAATTCTAAAAGAATTCATTACAATCTTTGACTCATCCTTTCTTATATTTCTCTATATATAGGCCACCACCCCATATTTGCCTCGAACTCTTAAGGTCCCCATCTGTCTATATAATCTATGTTTTTCTTCTGTTTTCTTTTACTCTATCAGGTACCATTTCCTCCCTTTATATATTTTTTCTTTACAAAATTTGCATTTCTAATTTTGTAATATTATGTTGTGTAAATTAATTTATGTCTTTGTGGGTTGATTTGCAGATTATGGTTTTTACAAGGAGTCGGCTCTTTAGGGATTAATTATGGTCAAGTTGACACAACCAAACAAGGTTCTCGATCTCTGAACCTGCTTAGGTTCACAAAAGAAAGAATTTACAGCATTTACCAATTCTAGCGTCCACTTTATTGTAAATAAGAACTTAGTTATGGGTGTTTTATTCATTGGAGTTTTCTGTGAATGTGGAAGGATAAGGAGTCAATTTTATATCGAAAAAAAATTTAGATCAATTTTTCTGTGTTTTTTTACTGCATTTTGATACATCCTCCATCTTTTTATTTTATTTTTTGTGTTGTTGTTTAATATAATGCAAGAGTGTTTTGGACTTCTTACTTACAATCCAGACTTGGTAACTTGACAGATTTTTCCATGATGTGTTAATTTCTTAGGGATGTCTCTAAAAAACATCATTTTCGCTCATTTTAATGCAATAATGTCATAAGTCAACCACGAAATTCTAACAAATATTTGGTATATTTATTTTATTATTATATTTATCAAATCAAGAGGCAATCTCATATTTGTTGGGATAATGATTAAATTCTCTTAACCAATATATTTCACTGTTATCTTTTTTCTTCTTTTCTATGTTTTTTTAAATCCTCTTAACCAATCTTTATTCCATTGATATCTCATTCTTATTTTCTTTTATATTATTTTTGATTTGTTTGAAAAGGTTAAAAAAATCCGCTCGCTCCCTTGCTCTATAATATTTCTATAATGGAAGCACAAGTGTAAAAAATCTTGGCCATTAATTAGTTTTTTAAAAATTGAATAAAATTATATTGAGCTAATTAATTAATAATTGATAAATTCAAAAGACACTACATTAATTTTTTTTTTCAAAATGCAAAAGACACTCAATTAATAGTTAATAAAATACACTGAATCTATATCTATAGGTAATCAGTAGGCAATCCCGTAATTAATGGGATGATAAATAAATTCTCTTAACCAATATCATAGTTGAGCATTAATTATTATTATTTTTTATTATTACATTATTTGGTAGGATTAAAAGACAAGCCAAATTTTTTTTTGAAATAACTTATCAATTGGTAATCAAAAGGCAATCCCCTAATCAATGAGATAGTGAATAAATTTTTTTTTTTGAAGTATTACATTATTTGGGAAGTTTAAAGGAAAAGCCTTAAATTCTTCCCTTTTTTTTTACCAAAACTATTAAATAGTTATTAACTGTAATAATTTTTAATAGTATAATTTTTTTCCTAAATAAAATTTTATAGATAATCTGTGGTCAATCACGTAATTAATATGATAGTGAATAAATTATTTTAATCAATCATATAATTGATTTTAAATTTTTAATTATTTTTTAAGTATTACGTTATTTGGTAAGTTTAAAAGACATGCCATAGTTTTTTTTGCCACATTTTTTTTGGTAAATAAGTAAATAACAGATCAATAGGTAATCAAAAGGCAACCTCATTATCAATGGGTTATTGAATATTTTCTTTTGAAGTATTACATTATTTCAGAAGTTTAAAAGACAACCTATATTTTTTTTTCATGGTTACTAAGTAGTTATTAATTGTAATAATTTTTAAATTTAAGTTTGTTTCTAAATAAAAAACCTATCGATATTCAAGAGGCAATCACAGTAATTAATGAGATAGTTAATAATTATTTTAACCAATTTCATAATTGATTTTTAATTTTTAATTTTTTTTGAAGTATTACATTATTGGTAAGTTTAAAAGACAGGCCATAAATATTTTTTGCCAACAAGCCAAAAATTCTTATTAATTATTTTTTTTAAGTATTGTTAATTAGTTGTAATATTTCAAAAAAAATATTGTTAATTATTTATCTATATAATATATATTATAATATTTGATGAGTTATTAATTGTAATAATTTTTAATATTATAATTTTTTTTCCTAAATCCAAAACTATTGGTAATCAAGAGTCAATCAAGTAATTAATCGCATAATGAACCCTAACCAATCTCATAATTGATTTTTAATTATTAAGTTTTTTTTTAAACATTACATTATTTGGTAAGTTTAAAAGACAAGCCATAAATTTCATATTATTTAGTTTTTTTCTTAAGTATTGTTAATTAGTCGCAGTATTTAAAAAAATATTGTTAATTAGTTATCTGCATAATATTATTATAATATTTTGTAAGTTATTAATTATAATAATTTTTAATAATATTTTTCTTTTCGTAAATAAAAAATCAAGAGGTAGTCAAAAGGTATTCACGTAGTTAATAGAATAGATTCTCCTAACCAATTTCATAATTGATTTTAATTATTAGTACTATTTTTTTTTGATATAGTGTTAACATGTGTCCTATTAAAAACTCAAATATTTGGTAAATTTTTTGAAGTTATAAAAATGTTTTTATTTTTTAAGAATGCTTTGCCTTTTGGAGATATTTAACACTTAAGAAAATCTTTGTTGGATATTCTTATTAGATCAATCTTAAAAAAAAATGGCATAGTATTAAGATAGATAAATCTAGAGCATGAATATTGATAAAATAAAATATGTAGTTTCTCAACCCAACTCATGAAGAGAGGCTTGAATGAGAAGTAGAAGAGAGAAAATATGTTGCTAGCACCGTGTATCGGCATATCATCGCCATATAACCGGAAGGGAACAATAAAGAAGAAAAAAAACATAAAAATAATTGCCAAGAGAGAGAGAAAATAGTTAAATTTAATGGAGGGAGAGAGGTTAAATTTAATTCAAGAATTAATTAGAGAGCGAGAGGAGAGTGAATAAATCATCAAATCTAAATCCTCCAATATTATTAGATCCTAAGACTATAAAAATATGTCAAATTTTGTGTAAATAATTGGAGCCATGGATCCGGCCCCATAATTTACATTATATTATTTGGTTAGTTATTAATTGTAATAATTTTTAATAATATTTTTTTTTCTTGAATCAAGATATAATCATGTAATTATTGGGTTAGTGAATGAATTCTCTTAATCAATCTCAAAATTGATTTTTAATTATTATTATTATTTTTTTGAAGTACTACATTATTTGGTAAGTTTAAAAGACAAAGCCATAATTTTTTTTTTCCAACAAACCATAAATTATTAGTTTTTTAAAGTATTGTAAATTTCTTGTAATATTTCAAAAAAAGTAATATTGTTAATTAGTTACCTATAATATATATATATATATATATTATAATATTTGGTAAGTTATTTTATTTTAAGTTCATTAAGGTAATTTATTTATTATCTCATTTGTTTTGGGGATTTTTTTAAGGGACATTTGTTATGGAATTGACTTTTCATTTTTATTCATTATCCCATTAATTAATTAAAAATAAAAAATTCACAAGCTAACATTTTATATTCAATTTAGTAAAAAAAAATAAAACATTTCATATTCAATTATCTCATTTTGTTACCTTTTATATAATTTTTATTGAGTTTGAACGGTCTAATAATTTCTACCCAAAATAAAATGTCAACAACACTTCTTCTCTTTTGCTATGTTTATTTCTTTGTTTGTTTATCATTCAATCCAGATACTCTAACGCCAATGTTTCTATATCATCTTAGGGTTCGCCCTCTTTCGGTCACCATCGTCCAAGCCAACTCTAATACTACACACAAAAATAAAAATGGAAGAATACATACGAAAAATTTTAAAAATATAAATTTGATAACGATTACGTTATGTTTCAACGTGCCCGCAGATCGTGCGGGCTGCATTCTCCACATTATAAAGCTCTTTTTCTTCTTCAACAGAATTATTAATGAGCTCCCCACCTATAATATACAATAATTAACATGAAAAGGGGAAAAATCAAAAGCTTAAAATGAGATAAAAGTTATAATATATATATATATATATATATATATAGAGCACCGATAAGATTACGAGATCCAACATATATTTCATACGGAAATTCAAATAGACACAAATATTTATTAAAAAATGTTCAATCATGCATACATATTATACATATATATATATATATATATATATATATGCATAATTATATAGAGAAACTTTTAGGGTAGGGATCCCAGATGCCAAAAACATAGTTCAATACAATTAAAAAAAATGAGACCCACATCCATTCCATCTCGCATATCATCCTCTTTTCATCTCTTTCTCTCACATGTGGCTGCTATGTTTGTGGCCATTGGATTTCGATCCAACGGTCAAGAGGGATTTCAGAAATTTTAATAAATCAGGGATCCCTCATCTAAAAGTTTCTATAGAGTTATAATGTTTACAACTTAATCCGTATAGTGTTGGATGTTACAAAAAGTAAAAGCAGAAGGGAAACACAAGAAAAATGCTTCATGTTGGGAGAAGATTGATATGTTAATTAGGGTGATTTCTCTTGAAATAAAACTTAGTTCTTGAGAGGTTCATTGCACGGAGATTGTTTGGTCTTTTATAAGATTTATTTTGATAAGGAAAATTTTTAGATGCATTTTCATAGATATACGTACCCAATAAAACAAATTCTTCTATTTGGTAAGTGTATTTATGAAAATGCATCTAAAAAATTTCTTCTATGGAAATAAAACAAGTAATACTAAACATTCTAAATTCTTTCTCAACTTGTAAATTATAAGATTATATAGCAGTTAATGTGATATTAACACCTAATAGACCACATCATTTAGAAAAGAATTTGGGGAAAAAAAGTGGTATGTCTAGCATTACTTAAATAAAACAAATTTTTTTTGACAATATCTATTAATTCGGGGACCGGGTATTTTTTTTTTGAAAGCTTTCGCCATTGGTAGGATTTGAGCCGCTGGCCTGAGAGTCATTTGCTTAAGCCCTAAGCCCCAAACTCTTCCATCTACCAGTTGAACTACACCCCTATTGACTTAAATAAAAACAACTTTTTCAAAACAAAAAAAAAAAACTTCTATATCTTGCTGGATCTTGTCAATTTTTAATGTAAAGATATTGATGAAATCCAATGGATTTAGATGTGATTTTTGTTGGAAGTTAAGTTCAATGAAATCTTTTTATTAATGAAATTTGAAAGTTGTTTCAAACACTATATATATAGTCATTCAGTGATATCTGTGATATTTGAAGATGATCCAGGGTTAGCTTTATTTTCTCCAATAATCTTCTTGTTGGGAATTTAAACCGATGAACGTGGAAATGACATGTCTAATGTTTGTCAATAACTCATAGTAATTAACGTCTATAGCAGAAAAATAAGATGAAAGAAAATAAACAATCACACAACACAATATATACGTGGAAAAACCTAAGTCAGGGAAAAACCAAGGAAAGGCAGGACGACAGAGAAAGTTTCACTATATGATAAATTGTTACAACTATATACTCCAGGATTCTCTCTCACACATCAACCCCAAACCACAGAGTCTTACCAAGTCTTACAACCGAAATTTACATCATGGCTCTTAGCTCACATCGCTCACAAGATCCTAGCCAAGAACCCCCACCCCTCCCCCCAATATCCCCTAGGTCTCCTCCGAATATCACCCATGGATCTCTAACTTGATCCACTGATATTCTCTGGATTCCTCCACTGATATTCTCTGGATTCCTCCCCGGATATACCCTAGGGTCTCCTCTGGATCTCACCACTCTCCGATGTTACATGTGTTCTTTTACTCCACACAAATAATCTAGTTACAAGGTTCTATTTATACTAGGTACATGGAGCTTAGACCAACAAGGAAATCCATCTCGTATATGTACAAGACTTACTTATTCCGTATAAATACTATTTCCTTTTATGACAAGTCTTCTTGTAAAGAGAAATTCATTTCCTTCAAGCACAAGAACTTCCAAAAGAATTACTTTCATTTTCCGTTGAAGATTTCATATTCCACGTATGCTTATGATTGACTATGATTCTGGTCATGGTTGCGCACCCACTTCATAAACCGTTATAAGTCACCTGAAATTTCATCACTCAGAAAACTGTGATCCATACGCTGAAACGAACTACTTCTTCAGTTCTTCATGGTCTTTAAACCTCCCTCAAACACCAACTCCAACTTTTAAACGTTTTCCCACGTCTCTAGGAAGTAGCACATCAGTTGAGTATTGTTTGGTTCACATTGAGTTCACTTGAGAATACGAGCCAAATCTAATAATTCTCCCATTTTGTCTTGAATTCTCAAGACTTATGTTCACAGCCACAGCTCTTTATACCGAGAATTAACATACCTCACCACAAAGTATAACCAATTACGAACGAACCATCCTATGATTTTTTTTGTTCGTTGTTCCGACACCATGTCGAAAATAACCTACTGAAATTGTGGTGCAACTTCTCACGTCAAATTTCCAGGGAATTCGTCAGTCATTGAAATCCTTGTCCACTCACACACCTTGCATCACTTTTTGACCAATGCTCATGTGCAAACTTGTGGACCACTAGCAGCAATATATCCTCTTTCATGACTAGTAGGGAAAACTTGCCAAAAGGATAAACATGTCCTTGCATCACCTTATCCTATGAAAGACCTTTTGTTTTTGCATCAAGTTATCCTGGGGAAAGACTTGCTACTAGTACCGAGAGTGCTTTGCCGGATAAGCCCTACACCACACCAAAGACTTCGAGCGTTCCTCTTTTTTTTTATTGCATTCATGAGTTTTTTTTATATCGCCTTTGTGTAACCCAGATCGGATCTCCATGACTCGTACATGCCACCACAAACCAAACTTCTCCTCCATCAATATTCTTCCTCCATCAAACCCTAACGAGTTCGAAACCTCTTTCAAGACATATCTCGTTTGCTAAACCCATACTATTTTTACTCCACACAAATAACCTAGTTACAATGTTCTATTTATACTAGTTACATGGAGCTTATATCAACAAGGAAATTCATCTCGTATACGTACAAGACTTATTTATTCCACATAAATATTATTTCCTTTTATGAGAAGTCTTTTTGTAAAGAGAAATCATTTTCCTTCAAGCACAAGAACTTCCAAAAGAATGTCTTTCCTTTTCCGTTGAAAATTTCCCGTTCCACGTTTGCTTATGATTGACTACAATTCGGGTCATAGTTGTGCACCCGCTTCCTAAACTGTTACAAGTCACCTGAAATTACATTGCTCAGAAAACTGCGATCCATACGTTGAAACAAATTACTTCTTCATTTCTTCATGATCTTCAAACCTCCCTCAAACACCAACTCCAACTTCCAAACGTTTTCCCACGTCTCCAGGAAGTAGCACATCAGTTGAGTCTTGTTTGATTCACATTGAGTTCACTTGAGAATACGAGCCAAAACCTAACACTTCTCATTGATCTGTACATGCATGTAGATCAATTAAATTTAACCAAACCCTGTATAGCTTATATGTAAAATATCATATAGTTGCTTGTGATTAATAAACCAACCTCTGAAGTGGTGGTGGTGGAAATAAAATTTAAAATCTTTCCTTAAAATTCCATTATCTAATAGTTTTCATTATACATGTTATGGAAATTTTAATATAAAAAAATCTAAGACATGCTACCATCTTAATTCATGCAATATTGATACCATATCAGAGGTTTATGTCTTTAGACTTTACCCTTAGAAAGGCTAATCAGATGGCTCATGTGCTTGCTAAAAACGTTTTGTCTTGAGTAGGAAATCGGTTCTGGACCGGAGAAATACCCTCCCTGTGTTAGGAAGTTTGTTAGAGCTAATTGCCATGGGCAGATGCTTAGTCTTAGTTTCTCATTTCTGTTCAATATCAAAAAAAAAAATTGCCAATTGCATCTAAGCGTTTATCAACGGTTTGAAAATAATATTTTATATCCATTACCAACTCAATTTTCATGTCATAGAAATATATTATATTAAAAAAAATTATATACCAGGATATTTCCTTGATATATCGCAATAAAGATATTATATAGGGTGGTACTACTGCTCTTTAAAATTTTGATTTAATTAAATAAAATTAAATATTTTTATTAATTTTTTTGACTTATTTTCTAAAACTATTCATTTTACTTATTTTTTTAACTTAATACATACCATATATGATCTCTCTATCTCTGATTTTTGTATCTGTATATATTTTTCTCACCTCCATTGATTGATTTTTTTTTCTTATTTTTTTTCTTTTTAGTTTTTTTTTTCTTATTATTTTATGGTGGAAAAGAAAAAAAATAAAAAATAACATGATACTTCAACACAACGACAACTTGATATCATTATAAAGAATAACTAAACTTTCAAACTTATTTTCAGAGAATGAATTGTTTCCATATGCTTACTACTATTGTCAGATAATTCTTACTTTATGTCATTCTTAAATAACTTTTTCAGATGTTTGATATCGTTTTTAGATAATTTTTTCATATTCTTGATATCGTTCTCAAATTCTTTTATAATATTCTATATGTGTGTAAGAAACATATTTTAGGGTTTAAGAGTTAAATTTTTTTTTTTGAATAAACAGATTATTGAGATTTTTTTTTTTGGAAAAAGAATATGAGATTTTAATATATTTACTTTTGTAGAAGATTTATTTCCTTAAATAGTATGTCTATTTAAACAATTTTAATAAAGTAAAAAATAAATATTATATAATTAAAAAAGTAGAGCATAAATAGATCGGTAGATGGTGTGCGAATAGCACTGTTCTATTTATAACGTATCTATATTAATATCCTTAAATTACAGAAATATAATACGAAAACTTGGATATTTTAAACTATGTTTTGATTTTTTTAGCAGTCAAAAGTGAAAAAAAAAAAAAAAAGAACTTGTCAGGTCCTCAGTGTTGTTCGAATCCGCCAACTTTGATTGGTGGACTCGACACTTATGTCTCTGGTCTTTCTGATTTCAAGCTCGCAGTTTTTCTGACGTTTTTGGTATTTAATCCATCTTTTTGATCTGGGTTGTTTTTCTTCAACTAATCTGTCATCTGGTTTCTCTACTTTGATCATTTTATATAAGATTCATGTGGTTGTTGTTTCATTATCAAATGTTTAATGGGTTCTCTTCATTATTTGTGTTTGTTCTTTGCTTATAAATTTTTTGTTGGGTTCTATGTGTAGATTCCATGTTCTGCCTTTAATGATTTAACTTTTCTTCACATTGGATGTTACCCATTTCGTTTACTCTTTTGATCTTCTGATTTATTTTTCCATGTCCTGCAGGATATGAAGCTCCAAACTTGAGGTGTGTGTTAAGCTCATTTTTGTCTTCTGCTGTTAATATGTGTGTTTGCAGTACTTGTCTTGATATATTGTTCTAGATTTTTGTCTTTGTTACTATGATTGAAGTTGTCTTTATTGCTATTCTTTGTTTTTACTGTTTGTGGCACGAATTGAGATAGATTTGTAAGTTTCGACCTTAATTCAATCCTCAATTGGGATAGTTAATGGACACTATCAAATTTAATGTACTTTGATTTCACTTGAGAATTTGAGTGTGGAAAAAAGAAATTTAAGATGGTCGATACTGATAGGGAACAATTTCAGGGAAACCGTAGAAAAAGTAAAAATCGTAGGAAGATTTAAGGCACGTCTAGGGATCAATGTGTTTGTGTTCTCTTAATTACACCCAATGGCTCTGTGTAACATTGGTTTCTTTTTTTCACTCTAACATTGTTTTTCCTCCGGCAGCTAAGACAGACTTGGTCATGATTTTTCAAAGCCGTTGTAGCTAAGCTAACCTCCATATACAGCTTTCATTATTCTTTTAGAACAATTATGGACTAAGCTTTCTTTAACTAAGCCGTTGTATCTTTGTAGCCTCGGTTAATACATTTTCACCATTTTGTCATAAACTATTTATAGTGTCAATGATGCTATTCTAGATTGAAGTTGCTTTTGCACTATTATTGTGCAAATTCGGCTCCCTTCTTTTACTGTGCGTGGGTGTAGGAAGAGAAGGCAGAGTGGAAGCGAGAAGACTTTTTTTTTTTTTTTCATTTTTTCTTTCTTTCTTTTTTCTTTTTAATAATTGAAGAGGTGGAAGGGGTGGGGTGAGGAAGGGAAGGTTTTGCCTATGCAAACTTGACTATTTGATTTCTTTTTGGCTTTAGTAATCATATTTGTTGCATTGACTTCAGGGGTTGGGGTTCCCATTGCTGTACTTGGAGCTGAGATTGATGGTCTTTCACCACCATCTCTCCTGAAACAGTTTGAAGAGGTCATAACTGTTAATTCTGAGGTAGGAAACCTTACTGCTTTGTTATGATAATCAAGTGTTTGTCATGGAATTTGCTGTTATCCCAATCAATTACTGCTTTGAATAAAATCGCTGTGTCATTTTATGTTGTTACATGGATCGTGTCGTTAGGCCTTTTCCAAAGAGCCTTATTAGAGAACCCATCACTAACTCTTTATAAGATTTAGCACCTGTGAACTTGATAGTTGGATTTTTTTTATTTAGCATATTTATCACGAGACTTTATCCGGTAAGTGTCTCCTGCTTTTAACAAAAACCAGTATTGTCTTGATCAATGATGTAAAAGTTTTGATCAAAACTTTTATGGTCTTTATGAGTTTTGACACAAGTTAAGACGTTTAAGATCGTGAGAGATTTAATCAAGACTTTTGCGTTGTTGATCGAAACATACTGATCTCTTAAAATCAAGAAGGTATTTACTTAATAATTTATACTTTATCAAAAATAAAAATCTAAGCATGGAAATCAAAGCCGTATAGAAGGTCCATTCAGTGATCGGACCTTTCACTTGAGACGGTACTTGACATATGATCAAGATTACCCATCAAGTTGTGTTCTGATTTAAGGTTGCATGTAAACCATTGGATTGTTCAGTCTCTGATACAAAAGTTGCCACAAAAATCCAGATTCCCAGATGAGTTTATCACCGACTCTGGTGCCTTTGGCTATGAACCTGTCCCTTTGTTGGATTAAGAAACCATTGAAGGCAAAGCCATTCCTTTCTCAGATGTGCTTCTCAGTTCTCTGATATATGCTTCTTATAATTGTTTTTTGTTCATATATTCATATTAATTTCTTTTCATAGTTGTGAAATCATTGGATTAGATTATCAGTGACAAATTCTAGAATTCGAATAAAAATGTACTGAGCTGAAATTTTAACTCTTTAGTTTAAGAAGCAATTCTCGGAACAATTTGGCAGATAACCATCCTTTTCCTAGAGGAATACGTGTTTGCAGAGAACTGGGTGTCACTGTAATTGGAGCTCACATAAGATTATAAACTTATCTTCTTCTTGTATAACGTGATCATTTATATATATTCTGTAGACTGGTTTCCTAGCAGCTGCCACTTTTTGATTGGTCAGCAGGGCATTTTTGAGTCGAAGAGCTGGTGGCCCGGTGCTGTGTGGATTCTATCTTTATAGTTATTCTACCTTTATTGTATTACATTTAGCTTTAACTTCCATATTTATCTTGTAGGATAAAGGTTATGAAGTAATGAAGATGCCAAACTAGTAATTACCGCTCTGAGAAGTAAAGGTGTGTCTGCTATAAGACGAATTCGTCAAGAGCGCAGAAGAGGCACATGAAGATATGTTGAATTGGTTTACTAAGTATGTCAAGTGAGATAGATATGAGTGAACTTTCCAGTAGGGTAACTGCACTAGTGAGACAATGTGGCCAACAGCCAATTGGCTTAGTATTATTCTTGTAGTTTCATGATGTTATGATCATCATTGATGGTTGTTTGTCTGCTTGGAATGGAAGAAGATCACCATATATACTCGCACTTTGTATTGGAACCTGTTGAATTCAGTGGCTGAAACCTGGTTTGTAATTCAAGCATTTCATAGCAATAACAGCAGTAACTTACAAGCATCTATATATTATTTTTGAGAATTTCATTGGGCCAAGACAAGGTTAAACACAACAGGTTTTCTTGGCAGAAAAATATCATCACTAATGCTAACATATTCTTATCACAAGCTCCAAATAGAGGGAAAAGATAAAAAAAACTCGAATGCTGAATAATGCACGTACGTATTTCTTTCGTTGACAGGATAGTCTTTCGTTGCAATCTTGTCATGCGGCAAAACGAAAGATGCATGTACCACATTTTTTGGTTATGTTGTTAAGTGGCAAAATGGAAGATGTATAAAGGAAAAATAAAGAACTTGAATGGAAGAGTCAAAGGAAAAATGGAAGATGCATGTACCACATCTTTCTTTACAATATTGTCGCTTGACACAGTTGAATCTTTCGTGTAACGTGACACAGCAGAAGATATACTTAACTCCAGTTATTTGGTTATGTTCATGTCAAGTGTGTGACAAAATGGAAGATGCCGTCCAACAAATATAATTTTGGATTAAAAAAATTCTCTTTGTTCAAAGGAAGTGGCGTAGACCATTCAAATCATTCCCTTTTCCTAAATTATGATTTCTATACATATAATACGGTGACGTCAGGAATGATGAAAAGACTCGAAGACTTTGTGTTGCTTTCCTGACATAATTATTTATATATAGGATTGACTAGCAGTAGTTGATATCAAAAGTGTAAAAAAAAAGAACATGTCAGGTCCTCAGTGTTGTTCGAATCCTCCGACGTTGAACCCAGCCAGTGGAGCAGGACATGTTGAGAAACTTGGTGGACTCGACACTTATGTCTCTGGTCTTCCTGATTCCAAGCTCGCAGTTTTTCTTATTTCTGACATTTTTGGTACTTAATCCTTCTTTATGATCTGGGTTTGTTTTCTTCAACTAATCTGTCATCTGGGTTTCTCTACTTTGATCATTTTATATAAGATTCATGTGGTTGTTGTTTCATTATCAAATGTTTAATGGGGTATCTTCATTATGTATGTTTGTTCTTTGCTTATAAATTTTTGTTGGGTTCCTATGTGTAGATTCCATGTTCTGTTTTTAATGATTTAGCTTTTCTTCACATTGGATATTACCCTTTGATCTTCTGATTTATTTTTTTTCGTGTCCTGACTTGATCTCCAGGATATGAAGCTCCAAACTTGAGGTGTGTGTTAAGTTCATTTTTGTCTTCTGCCATTAATATATGTGTTTGCAATACTTGTTTTGATACATTGTTCTAGATAGTTTGTCTTTGTTACTATGATTGAGAATTGAGATTGTCTTTATTGCTATTCTTTGTTTTTACTGTTTGTGGTACAAATTTAGATAGATTTGTAATTTTCGTCCTTAATTCAATACTCAATGTAGTTTGGTTTCAGAATTTGAGTGTGGTAAAAAGAAAAGGGTAATTTCATTAAATTCTCTGTCTGCTTTCGAATTATCACATTTTTAAACATATTTGTTATATTAGCAATTCTAATCTTTCTTTTTTATAAATTATATTACTTTAGTTTGGTTGACTAAATTACTAACAGTCAATTATAACTAAATATATAAAATGTCAATTTTGCCTCTAAAAGTTTTTTGTTATTACATTCTAATTTTCCAAAATTTCTTTCGAATACTTTTTATATTTTAATATTATATAAAAATCAAATTAAGAAAAAAATAAATTTTCTTTAAAAAATAGGATTTTTTTTATTATGAATAAAATATTAATTTAAATATTACAAATTAAGATTAAAAGTTATTTAAAAAAACAGATTTTTTTTTTTTGAGATCCAATCGATTGAGCTCAACAATAATGACGAATTAGTTAGCACATCCACCGAAAATCTGGGCAACATCCCAATCAACACAGCCCAAAAAAGTCTGGGAAATCGATAATAATTGAATATAATAAAAATCAAATTATGAAACAATTTTTTATCAACATCCCAATCTGGACAACAATGTTTTTTAAAGAAAATATATATTTTTTCTCAAAGTAACAAACCCATCATCTTCTCATTGTCCTCCACCATCCTCTCAAACAACACCTCTGCTATTCCTCCTCACACTCTCCTCCTCCTTGCTTTCCTTCACATTCTCTCCCTTATCGTCGATTCAATCGTTGCCGTCGTTTTCTTCCTGCTTCAACGACGAAGCGTCGTCGTCGTCGTCATCCTCCTCCTCTTCACCCGATTCGACCAAACTCTCAGGATTCACAGAGGAAGAACTGGACTGATCTGATTGGTCTCTAAACGACAATCACTCACCGACGATGGCATATGAGAACTTTCTTCACTATCATGATTCTCACCATCTTCTTCCGTACACTTCTCCTCCTCCACCGCCGTTTGGTCAACAACAACATCATCATCCATTACCCAACAGAAATTTGAAATAGGAACTTTAGTGAAATTACCCAACAGAAATTTATGATGGTCGATACCTGATAGAGAACAATTTTAGGGAAACCATAGAAAAAGTAAAAATCGTTCTAGGATTGAAGGTGTGTGTAGGCCTCAATGTGTAACATTTGTTTCTTTTTTTCACTCAAAACACTGGTTTTCCTCCGGCAGCGACAAACCTGGTCATATATGAACTCTGCTTATATTATTTACTCTCCATGTGTGTGCGTTTTTGTGAGTTTTTGCCGGTTTATACTACTTCCTTGCATAATTGCATTCTTATGGGAGCTAATGTCATGTGCTTTCTACAATAAAGGAAGCTTGCAGACAAGATCGCAGCTGCTGGATTCTATGTGGTTGTTCCTGACTTCTTTTATGGAGATCCCTATGCACCTGAGTCTGGGAAACCTATACTAACTTGGTTAGAAGGTCATGGAACGGTAAGTTCTGTACCTCAGATACATTACTAAATTTGTTCCTTTAGTTAATTATTCCTTGTACCATTGATGTTTGCTTAAGAAAAATAAAATAAAATTAGTTAATTTTTGTAACAAACGGCCATATCTGGAACTAAATTCTGTAAATCCATGTTTAGAATTTAATATTTGAACCATCCTAATTTGCCCATTATGAGCTATCTTAATTGGTGGATGGACTATTTTCAGCTACCTAATTTTTGTACTGTTACTGTTGTCCTAAGATGTCCTAATAATATTTTGAAGTTTGGACTGCGTGGTTTGTATTTAGCTTTTCCTAAAGATTCTTAACTTACAATTCTGATATTCTAGTTGGTATTATGACACCAATGTTAATTTTTTAGTAGCTGAGCCGTGCCGTTTAATTTTTTTTAAAGGATAAGGGAGCTGATGATGCTAAGACAGTAATTGAAGCTCTTAAGAGTAAAGGTATATCTGCAATCGGGGCAGTTGGCTTCTGCTGGGGCGGTGAGATATATATTTTTCCTCACTCTTTTATTGTTTCTGATTGTTTCATTATTTTAGTTTTTTTTTTTTAGACAATATATTAGCATTATAATATATCCTCTACTATATGCAAGTTGAATTTATAAATCCATTATGTTCATCATGAAATGTTTATTGCTCAGCTGACTAATATGAGGTAAATTATCTTCTCAGCTAAAGTAGTGGTTCAACTGGCAAAGCGTGGCGTCATCCAAGCTGCTGTGCTGTGTCATCCTTCATTTGTCACTGTAGATGACTTCAAGGGTATGGATTTATATATGCTGTATGGAGCTATTTTCAACTGTTAGTTGCTTGTTGCATTAGAAGAAACTTGGGCTATGAAGCAAGAAATAGTATAAGTTGAACTTGTCTGCACTATGTTATAGATAAGTTCTTCTAATCATGTCCTTGTCTATTTGTCATAGGGCAATCTCAGTAGTCAGTAATTAATGGGGAGATAAATAAACTTTTTGAATGAGATGCTCAACAAGTGCCACTTTTATTTATTTATTTATTTATATAGAAGTTAATAAAAACACTTGTTGGACTGGGTGCCCATTACCTATGTATATATTGGCATTGTATCTTTGTAGTCTCGGTTAATACGTTTTCACCATTCTGTCATAAACCATTTAGTTTCAATGATGCTATTCTAGCTAGAAGTTGCTTTTGCACTATGATTGTGCAAATTCAGCTCCCTTTGATTTCTTTTTGGCTTTAGTAATCATATTTGTTGCATTTACTTCAGGGGTTGAGGTTCCCATTGCTGTACTTGGAGCTGAGATTGATCATCTTTCTCCACCATCTCTCCTGAAACAGTTTGAAGAGGTCATAACTGCTAATAATGAGGTAGGAAGCCTTACTGCTTTGTTATGATATTCAAGTGTTTGTCATGGTGTTTGCTGTTATCCCGATCAATTACTGGCAGACATATTTTCTTCTTGTACGTAATAGAAGTAGACCAAAGCAGACAAGAACTTTTGTTGCTATGTTGTATCATTCTGTCGGGTTGCCTGGTTAATTAGTTTCTGAAAATTGGGGATCAGAATTCACTTGATTTGAAATGAGTGTGATTAAACTCATACCCAAAGATGAATGAAATTCATCTGATTTGTTTGCCGTATCTCTTAATTTTTTTTTTCTTTTATAAAAGGACTTCTACTATATGGGATATCTTATGCATGGGGATCAGTCATCATCACTTTTCTTCATGTCCTAATAATTTTATTTTTTTTCTGGGTGTCATCGTTGTCGTATATCTGCAATCTGTAGCACAACCAACTTTAGTTATTCTATTTGTGTTGTCTGTTTATAAACATCTGGTCAAAGCACCTTGGATGACTTTTTTATCATCTCAAACAATTTGTATTCCTTCCCAGCAACCTTATTTATCTAGTTATTATCAGGTCGATGGCTACGTGAAAATCTTTCCTAAAGTTGAACACGGATGGACAGTGAGATACGACGCGGGAGATGAAGCTGCTGTGAAGCCTGCAGAGGAAGCACATCAAGACGTGTTGGAGTGGTTTGCCAAGTATGTGAAGTGAGAAACTTGTTGGATGATAGTTCTGGTCATTCAGTTCTATCGATCTTGAATATTTGAAAAGCTACCTACGTAGACTATTATTATGTGTGCAGTGTGATGTTCATAAAAATTTGAATAAAATCGCATTGGCATTTTATGTTACACGGATCATGTGGCTAGAGACCTTTGCCAAAGAGCCTTATTAGAGAACCACTCAATATCTCATTATAAGATTTAGCACTTGTGAAATCAATAGTTTGATTTTATTGATTTAGCATATTTATAAATAGTGCTTATCTATTAAGTACCTTCTGATTTTAACAAAAGCCAGTATCGTCTTGATCAAAACTTTCATAGTCTTTACGAGTTTTGACACAATTCAAGATGTTCAGGATCATGAGAGTTCAAGACTTTCATGTAATTGATCGGAATATACTGATATCTTAAAATAAAGACAGTATTTACTTGATAATTTTTAATTTGTCGAAAAAAAATTCTATGGAAATCAAAACCATATAGAATGTTCAGTCAATCATCGGACCTTTCACTTGATAAGGTGCTTTACATATGATCAAGATCACCCATCAAGTTTGTGTTATGATTTAAGGTTGCATGTAAAACCATCGGATTATTTTGTTTCCGATGCAAAAGTTGCCACAAAGATCCAGATTTCCAGTTGAGTTTTATCTCTTACTCAGAAGCCTTTAGATATGAATCTGTCCCTTTTGATGGATTAAGATGCCATTGAAGGCAAATCCATTCGGTTTCTCAGTCCTCTGATATATGCTTCTTATAATTGTTTTTCATTCATATATATTCATGTTAATTTATTTTCATAGTTATGAAATCATTGGATTAGATTACCGATGACCGATTCTAGAATTCGAATAAGATTGTACGGAGCTGAATTTTAACTCCTTAGTTTAAGAATCAATACTTGGAACAATTTTGCAGATAACCATCCTTGTCCTAAAGGAATACATGTTTGCAGCGACGTGGGTGTCGCTGACGTGGGTGTCGCTGTAATTGGAGCTTGCATCAGATGATAAACTTATCTTCTTCATGTATAACGTTATCATTTATATATATATACACGGAAATTTTCACCTAAGTGCGTACCAATGGAATTATAGAAGGACATTAAATGTGAGCCACTCGTTTTACATATTTTGATTTGGTATGTATGCACTTGTCAGAACTCTTCTATAAATGAGTGGTTCACATTCAATGTCTGTAAATAATTCTATTAGTGCACACCGAAAAAGACTATATATATAAATATATATATATATATATATATATACTGTAGAGTGGTTTTCAAGCAGCTGCCACTTGTTGATTGGTCAGCACTCAGCAGGGCATTTTCGAGTCGAAGAACTGGTGGCTCGGTGCTGTGTGGATTCTATCTTTATAGTTAGGGTGAAATTCATTTTTTGTTCCTCTAGTTTGACCTAATAGTCAAATTTGTCATTCAATTTTCAGTATTGTGTTGATATGTCTCTCTAGTTATCAAAAATCTGTATTTTGGTCCCTGTCGTCCAATTCTATTAAGGTTTTCAAAGATTCCGTCAAAATTAAGAGAGTAAAAGTGTAAACTTACACCGATTACTTTTAGAAACATTTTGACAAAAGGCAAGACTGTAAAAATAACAAAATAAAATAAAATAAAATTCATTTAATTAATTTTAATATTTAATTACAAATAAATTGACCGTAAATTATAAAACACAAAATAAAATTCGTTTAATTAATTTTAATATTTAATTACAAATAATTTTATTTTTTATTTTGATAAAGGGGTCCAAAATTTATTTTTAAACAAGGCCCAATTCGTTTTTCCTTCAAAATAATAATTTTAATCTTGTTTTGATTTCATCTTTCTTTCTTTTGTTTTATTTGAATTTTTGGTTGAGAGGAAGAAAAAAAAAATTATTTGGGTGTTGGTGTGGTGGTGATGATGGTGGTTTGAACCTAGGTTCTGGGTTTAGGGTGATGATGGTGGAGAGAAGCTTGGTTTGGGTGATGGTCGATTCACGCGGTTGTGGTGGTTGGGATTTTTGCAGTGGCCGCCGGCGCTGAGATCTTTCTAGATTTCATGAAATCTGGAAATTGTTTGTAGAAATTTGGAAATTTCCAGATCTCTTCAAGCCTTTTTTTTTTACTTTGTTTGTAGAGAACTGGAATAAGATCTTCAACAACTTCTTCTTCTTTTTTTGTTCAAGAAATCTGGAAAAAAAATTTCATATTTGAAGAGATCTCAAAATTTCCAGATCTTTTCAAAAGCTTTTTCTTTTAATAATAATTTTTAAAAAAATGTTTGATTCCAGTGTTTGTGCTTTAGTTTGGCAAATATTTAATTAAAACAACAATAAAATTTAAAATATAAATATCAAGTTTTGATTTCCAATGTTGTTGGGTGTGCGACCAAAGTCCCATATTAGCTAAACATGAGAATGATTGTGGGTATATAAGTATAGACATTAGCTACATTGACATGAGGTCTTTTGGAAAGTGTCACAAGAGCAAATCCGTACTAGTTTTAAGCCCAAACGGACAATATCATACCAATATGGAGAGTGTGGGTTCAGTACTTATAACAAGTAGTATCAGAGCCTGGCCCCAGACTTAGCAAAGTTGGTGGGCCCCAATTTAGCTCGTGATCTCTCGAGGAGGCGGACCTTGATGGAGCATTTGATCTTCCTAGTATGGGGAAGATATTGACGGATGTATGATCTCTTTAGGGAAGGCCTGGTCCGTGAAGATAATGATCGTCCTTTGTTCGAGGGGAAGATTGTTGGGTGTGCGACCAAAGTCCCACATTGGCTAGACATGAGGATGATTGTGGGTATATAAGTATATACATTAGCTCCATTGGTATGAGGCATTTGGGTAGAGACTCAAGAGTAAATCCGTGCGGGTTTAGGCGTAAAGCGGATAATATCATACCAATGTGAAGAATGCGGGTTCCATTCTTATAACAAGTGCTTTTCTTTGAATTCGAACCACGCCACCAAACCACCAAATCAGTATCAATTAAGTTTTCAGATCCACCACCACGAAACCACAACCTTAATGAAAATGATTCTTATTTTCTTTTTAAAACAATCTTAATTTAAAATTTATTTTTTTTATTTTCTTGAAAAAAAAATTCAGAATTTTATTAATATTTAACCAATTTTTATTTTCAATTTTTTACTTCAAAAATTTAATGACAGTTGTAAAAATTTTATTGGATTACGAGCCAAGTTAGACCATAAAATTTTATAAGGTTAGAGGGTAAAATCATATATTTAAACCTTTTTAATTTAAGTGAATGGTAAAAGAGTAAATTTAATGAAGATGAAGCTTTATTTTTTCAATTAATTAATTTAAGATGATTTTTGTTTTCGAATTAGTGTGGAAGATGAATTTTTTTAATTAATTTGTTTTTGTTCTAATAAAAAAAATTGTTTTGAGATAGCGGGTAAAAATATCTTTTAAGCAATTTGACCCACGTTAAGGGACAACATGATGATTTGACTATCTACACCATACTTTTTTTTGTTACGATCTTTATCGCTTGACAAAGTGGAAAATGTATGTACCCATATTTTTGGTTATGTTCATGTCAAATGACAAAACGGAAAATGCATATATATGCCATTGTCCAACATATTAGATATTATATATGATACGGGGCGGACCACAAAGGTCCCCCATAGCCCAATTGGAAAAAATAAATTATAATTTTTAAAATCTATATTTTACATTTTATTACTATAAATTTTAAATATTTTTCATTTGGTCCCTCCGATTCTAAACTCTTGGTTCTGTCCTGGTATGTGATAGAAATTGAGAATAAATTTTTTTTGTATTTCTCAAAGTAGTAATATATAAAATATGAGACATTTTTATAATCTACATAAAAGAATCAAATTAGAAACTAAATTTAAAGTAAATAGAGCAAATAAGAGCTAAAACAAATAGGAAATAGAATAAATATATAATGTCAAATATGCTGACAATATATACTTTTGGATTTATAAAATTCCCTTTGTTAAAAGGAAGTGGACCATTCAAAAAAGTCCCTTTTTCTAAAGTATGATTTCTATAAATATAATACGGTGACGTCAGAGTGACCCAGGACTGATGAAAAGAGTCAAAGATTTTGCGCTGCTTTACCGACATAATTATTTATATACAGGATTGTTTATTGTTTAGCAGTAGTTGATAGATTGTGTTGATTTTTTAGCAGTTCAAAAGTGAAAAAAAGAACATGGCAGGTCATCAGTGTTGTTCGAATCCTCCAACTTTGAACCCAGCAAGTGGAGCAGGACATGTTGTGAAACTTGGTGGACTCGACACTTATGTCTCTGGTCTTTCTGATTCCAAGCTCGCAGTTATTCTTATTTCTGACGTTTATGGTACTTAATCCATCTTTATGATCTGGGTTTTTGATTCTTCAACTAATCTGTCATCTGGGTTTCTCTACTTTGATCATTTTATATAAGATTCATGTGATTGTTGTTTCATTATCAAATGTTTAATTGGGTTCTCTTCATTATCTGTGTTTGTTCTTTGTTTGATCTGCAGGATATGAAGCTCCAAACTTGAGGTGTGTGTTAAGCTCATTTTTGTCGTCTGTTGTTAGTATATGCGTTTGCAGTACTTGTCTTGATATATTGTTCTAGATAGTTTGTCCTTGTTATTATAATTGTCTTTATTGTTATTCTTTGTTTTTACTGTTTGTAACACGAATTGAGATAGATTTGTAAATTAGGTACCTTAACTCAATCCTCAATTGGGATGGTTAGTGGACACTATTAACTTTTATGTACTTTGATTTCTCTTGAGAATTTGGGTGTGGAAAAAAGAAATTTATGATGGTGGATACTGATAGGGGACTATTTCAGGGAAACTGTTGAAAAAGTAAAAATCATTGGAGGATTTAAGGCATGTGTAGGGCTCAATGTGTTTGTGTTCTCTTAATTACACACCTCATGGCTCTGGGTAACATTTGTGTCTTTTTTTCACTCAAAACACTGGTTTTCCTCCAGCAGCTAAGACAAACTTGGTCATATATGAACTCTGTTTATATTATTTACAGGACTGGTTCCATATTGATCTTTTCTTCAGTTCCATTAGGATTTTGTACTCAATTTGTACAAAATTTTGTGAAAATGTAGATTTCAGAGAGTCACATAGATGTTAGTGTCTTGTGGTTCCCTCAACTTAGTATGTAAAGCTCAACAAATTGAACATTGTTAAAACACCACTGACTACTGGTCTTACCTTTTATCTCAATCCTCCGATTTGCAAAATGGCAATTAATTTGTAGTATACGATTGAAACCTGATATGTGAACATGCAATTGATTCTGACAATTTTAATCCGGTGAAGCAGATTTAAGATGCCAATAAATGACACATAAGCTCTTCTTTGATAGTGAATGTGGCTAATGCTACTGTGGTTAAAGTGTGTGCATGAGTGTGCATGAGTGTGCTTTTTTGTGAGTTGTTACCGGTTTATACTGCTCCCTTGCATAGTTGCATTCTTATGGGAGCTAATGTCATGTGCTTTCTACAATAAAGGAAGCTTGCAGACAAGATCGCAGCTGCTGGATTCTATGCAGTTGTTCCTGACTTCTTTTATGGAGATCCATATTCACCTGAGGGGAAACCTATACTAACTTGGTTAGAAGGTCATGGAACGGTAAGTTCTGTACCTCAGATACATTACTAAATTTGTTCCTTTAGTTAATTATTCCTTGTATCATTGATGTTTGCTTAAGAAAAATAAAATAAAATTAGTTAATTTTCGTAACAAAGGGCCATTGTGACTTCACTGATTTTATCTGGAACTAAATTCTGTAAATCCATGTTTAGAATTTAAAATTTGAACCATCCTAATTGGCCCATTATGAGCCATCTTAATTGGTGAATGGACTATTTTCAGTTACCAGTTTTTGTACTGTTACTGTTGTCCTAATATTTTGAAGTTTGGACTGCGTGGTTTGTATTTCGCTTTTCCTAAATACTCTTAACTTACAATTCTAGTATTCTAGTTGTTAGTACGACACCAATGTTAATTTTTTAGTAGCTGAGCCGTTTAATTATTTTTAAAGGATAAGGGAGCTGATGATGCTAAGCCAGTAATTGAAGCTCTTAAGAGTAAAGGTATATCTGCAATCGGGGCAGTTGGCTTCTGCTGGGGCGGTGAGATATATTTTTTTCCTCACTCTTTTATTGTTTCTGATTGTTTCATTATTTTAGTTTTTTTTTTTAGACAATATAGTAGCATTGTAATATATCCTCAGCTATATGCAAGTTGAATTTATAAATCCATTGTGTTCATCATGAAATGTTTTATTGCTCGAGCTGACTAATATGAGGTAAATTATCTTCTCAGCTAAAGTAGTGGTTCAACTGGCAAAGCGTGATGTCATCCAAGCTGCTGTGCTGTGTCATCCTTCAATTGTCACTGTAGATGACTTCAAGGGTATGGATTTATATATGCTGTATGGAGCTATTTTCAACTGTTAGTTGCTTGTTGCATTAGAAGAAACTTGGGCTATGAAGCAAGAAATAGTATAAGTTGAACTTGTCTGCACTATGTTATAGATAAGTTCTTATAATCATGTCCTTGTCTATTTGTCATAGGGCAATCTCAGTATTCAGCAATTAATGGGGAGATAAATAAACATTTTGAATGAGATGCTCAAAAAGTGCCACTTTTATTTATTTATTTATATAGAAGTTAATAAAAACACTTGTTGGACTGGGTGCCCATTACCTATGTTTATATTGGCATTGTATCTTTGTAACCTCGGTTAATACATTTTCACCATTCTGTCATAAACCATTTAGTTTCAATGATGCTATTCTGGCAAGAAGTTGCTTTTGCACTATGCTTGTGAATTTGCAAATTCAGCTCCCTTCGATTTCTTTTTGGCTTTAGTAATCATATTTGTTGCATTTACTTCAGGGGTTGAGGTTCCCATTGCTGTACTTGGAGCTGAGTTTGATCATCTTTCTCCACCATCTCTCCTGAAACAGTTTGAAGAGGTCATAACTGCTAATAATGAGGTAGGAAGCCTTACTATTTTGTTATGATATTCAAGTGTTTGTCATGGTGTTTGCTGTTATCCCGATCAATTACTGGCAGACATATTTTCTTCTGGTAATAGAAGTAGACCAAAGCAGATAAGAACTTTTGTTGCTATGTTGTATCTTTCTGTTGGGTTGCCTGGTTAATTAGTTTCTGAAAATTGGGGATCAGAATTCATCTGAATTGAAATGAGTGGGATTAAATTCATCTGATTTGTTTGCCATATCTCTTAATTTATTTTTGTCTTCCTCTTCTATAATAGGACTTCTATGAATCTACTATATGGGAAATCTTCTTCTGTATGTGGATCAGTCATCATCACTTTTTCTCATGTCCTAATAATATTTTTTTCCAGTGTCATCATGGTCGTATATTGGCAATCTGTAGCATGATCGACTTTAGTTGTTCTATTTGTGTTTTTGTCTGTTTATATACATATGATCAAAGCACCTTGGATGACTTTTTTATCAACTCAAACGATTTGTACTACTTCCCAGAAACCTTATTTATCTGGTTATTATCAGGTCGATGGCTACGTGAAAATCTTTCCTAAAGTTGAACACGGATGGACAGTGAGATACGATGTAGGAAATGAAGCTGCTGTGAAGTCCGCAGATGAAGCACATCAAAACACGTTGGAGTGGCTTGCCAAGTATGTCAAGTGAGAAACCTGTTGGATGATAGTACTGGTCATTCAGTGTTATCTAGGACTATTGATCTTGAATGTTTGAAAAGCTACCTACCTAGACTATTATTATGTGTGCAGTGTGCTGTCCGTAAAAATTTGAATAAATCCACATTGGCAGTTTATGTTGTTACATGGATCATGTGGCAACTCCTTTGCCAAAGAGTCTTATTCGAGAACCACTCGACATCTCATTATAAGATTTAGCATATTTATCAACGGGTCCTTATTCTAGTAAGTGCCTCCTGATTTTAACAAAAACTAGTATCGTCTTGATCAATGATGTAAAAGTCTTGATCAAAACTTTCATAGTCTTCATGAGTTTTGACGCAAGTCAAGACGTTTAAGATCATGAGAGCTTTAATCAAAACTTCCACGTAATTGATGGAAATATACCGATCTCTTAAAATTAAGACGGTATTTACTTGATAATTTATAATTTGTCAAAAATAAAAATCTAAACATGGAAATCAAAGCCGTAGAATGTTCAGTCAGTCATCGGACCTTTCACTTGAGATGGTACTTAATATATGATTAAGATCACACATCAAGTTTGTGTTATGATTTAAAGTTGCATGTAAAACCATCGGATTATTTAGTCTCCGATGCAAAAGTTGCCACGAAGATCCAGATTTCCAGTTGAGTTTATCTCTTACTCTGATGCCTTTAGATATGAATCCCTTTGTTGGATTAAGAAGCCATTGAAGGCAAATTCATTCGGTTTCTGAGATGTGCTTCTCCATCCGGTTTCTCTGATATAAGCTTCTTATATTTGTTTTTAAAGATTTTGTCAAAGTTAAGAGAATAAAATTGTAAACTTACACCGATTGCTTCTAGATACATTTTGACGATAAGTGATGCTAGTGACAATCCACTGCATATCTTTCTGCACCCCATTTTAATTTTTTATTTACTATATGACAATTTTATCCTAATTAAAATTACAAAAGAAGGCAAAAACATTTTAATCACACTATTCTGTACACACTAATATTGATTGAGATTAGTCATTTTGATTAGGCAAAGAAAGAGAAGATTCAATGTCTTCTACATTCGGTACTCAAAAGAGCTCACGAAAAAAAGGAATCCATATCAATCAGACTCTAAAATTATGAAATTTCATTTTCATTTTTAACCAAACAGAAATGAAAGTAGGAAGCTTACTCTATATAGAGACTTTAATGGTGCTTTCCTTTTCCACTTAACATGAGAATATTTTTTGATGATGAGTTTGTATAGAAGTAGTATCCGCGTTTGATATTAATTATTATAAAGTTGTACTCACACACGTATGAAAATGTTTTGTCTTCTGCTATTAGTAACCACAGTTCATATGAAGGCTAGCTGTTCCATTTGGACAAAAAAGAAACTAGAATTTTTTTTTATTTTTTTTTTATAAATTAGGGTTTTAGGATGGAGTGTTTTCAAAGAAGAGGTGTCTAAAGATAAAAGGCTAATTTTGGAATAAGATATATATTTTTTAATTTATGTATTTTTAAATGAAGTATCTTTAGAAAATAAGTGTGAAAAGATAAAATTGAATCGTAAAGAGAAATTCTCTTTAATGAAAAGCAAGACCGTAAATTGACAAATAAAACACAAAATAAAATAAAATTCATTTAATTAATTTTAATATTTAATTACAAAAAAATTGACCGTAAATTCATAGGAATTTTTTTTATTAAACATAAAATTAAAATGTGAACCAATAAAAAAAAACTATTGTACATAAAATGTGATATATATATATATATATACATACGAATGTATATATAAAGCAGATGATAATATTTTCTTGTCTCTCTATTATTTTAATAAAATAAATTAACTAATAATTTTTGTTTCCATAATTCTATTGACCATTAAAATAGGAAACAAAATCAATCTATTTTAATATTTTAATTTCCTATTATTTCATATGTTATTACCTAATTTAATACGTATTATATCTATAATATATATTTTTAGATTTCACTAGAATAAACTAAGCAAATATTGAACTCTTATAGCGATTACCTATATTATTTATTTTTTTACGTTAATTATTAATATGATTTTGATAAATTTATTTTATTAGTTTATTATTTAAATTTTGTTCAAAATTATTATAAGTTAATTTGGCATGAAATGAATATTATAAACTTAAGTTACAAGTATGTAAATAATTGTGATTTAATATACCAATGGTATAATGATATTTTAATTAAGCTATTGAAATTTATATTTTATAAGCCGAAAACTATTAAAATATTATTTTCAGTTATACATACCTTTAAGAATAGGTATATGTTTTGCAATAAAATAAAAGATGTTTTTTCATACACTCTTTAATTATGTAATTGAAATGAAAGTTATGAAGAAAATTATATTGATTTGGTTATAAATAATTTTCTAGATATAAAATAGGTGTTACATTTTAATTAGTTAATGTCTATTTTATTTATTTATTTGGATCATTACTTTTAACACCGAACGGTATAACATTTTGTTGAAAAGTGCGTCTTGTAACTTAAGTTTATAATTTTATCACCTAATTGGATTTGATTTGAAGAGAATCAACTAAGTGTTTGATAAACTGATTTTAAAAAATACTGTGAGAATCAAAAGCAATTTCAATGTGCTTAGTAAACTTGAAGTAAAAATAAAATGTTTTAAATTAAGATATTTTTTGGAAAACAAAATTAAAACAGCTTCCATTTACCATGGCCTATCAATCGCCTTGAAACTACCCTCCTTGCAAAACCCATTTACCATGGCCCCATTAGTCTCCGATGTAGGCACAAACTGAACAGTTTATTAGCACTTTCGACATCACCTCTCTTACAGTACCCATCAATGAGTGTATTATAAAACACAATATTTGGTACACACCGCTCTCCAAACCTCGCCTCAATCGCTTCTTCAACCTTCCCTTCTTTACACAAACCCTTCGCAATAATAGTTATCCGCACCGTATTCTCTTTTACACATTTCATCATACAACTTCCGTGCAGTCTCAATTTTTTTTACGATTCACTAATAAAGCAAGCAATGAATTAAAGAGAAGACTTTTGCTTACCCCCTTAAGGGGGTGAGCATTACCTCCCTCCCTAATAAATGATATGTGTCTAAAGAGGGGTATTCTTGTCTAAAAACTCTCATGTGTTTGGATAAAACTAACCTCTCTCTAGAGAGGTGGCATGTATTGGGGAGGAAGTAATAGTCACCCCCTCGAAGGGGTGAGCAAAAATGGACTCTGAATTAAAAGCAAAACCATCATGACCACGATCATACAGCCCAATAACATAATAATACATGTCAAGAGCTTGATCAACCTGTCCAGAGTCCGCATATGCCCGTACAACAACACTCAAGGCTTCATGGGTTGGCTTTACATTTTCCAATTTCATATCATTCAAGACCAATTAAAACTGTGAAAATTGAAAACCTAAATCCATTTCTACTCCATCATCATCAACACACCACCATCCATACTCAATCACCAAACAATAACTCACAAATACCACCAAACTATTAAAACTCCAATCCAACAACTATCACCAAAAATAAAAACAGAAGTTCAGTTCTTCAGTTTTCCAGAAAATCAAAGTCATCCCTCTCCAAAGGAGATGGGTGGTTTGCTAGCGGAGACAGCGAGGCCCTCTGTTTCGAACAGAGAAGGCGTGACTGTTCACTGCCAAAGAAGGCGATGGTCACGCCATCGCAACTCACGAAGTCGTCGATGGTGGCGGCGATGGAGATGAGATGGACGACGACCGACTGGAATGATGGAGATGAGCAGCGTGAAGAGATATCGGAGTTGATTGAAGAAGATATAGGTTCATTTGGGTAAATTTTATAAAAAGAAAAGGATAAAATAGAAAGTTTACTAAAAATTCGTTAAACATATCACCGTAGCGCGTTTTAGAAATTGCTTCCCCAAACCCCAGCCAGCTGATTTTCAAATAGCTTTTCAAAAACTCAGTTGGGAAGCTAAAATTGGCCAAAAGCACTTCCCCACAATTTTACCAAACACGCGGTCATTGATCTGGAATCACTTTTGGCCCACAGCTGGGGAAGCAATGCCAAACTGGGGTCTTTGCGCTGCTTTACAGACATAATTATTTATATACAGGATTGTTTAGCAGTAGTTGATAGATTGTTTTGATTTTTTAGCAGTTCAAAAGTGAAAAAAAAGAACATGGCAGGTCATCAGTGTTGTTCGAATCCTCCAACTTTGAACCCAGCCAGTGGAGCAGGACATGTTGTGAAACTTGGTGGACTCGACACTTATGTCTCTGGTCTTTCCGATTCCAAGCTCGCAGTTATTCTTATTTCTGACGTTCAGGTACTTAATCCATCTTTATGATCTGGGTTTTTGATTCTTCAACTAATCTGTCATCTGGGTTTCTCTACTTTGATCATTTTATATAAGATTCATGTGATTGTTGTTTCATTATCAAATGTTTAATGGGTTCTCTTCATTATCTGTGTTTGTTCTTTGCTTATAAAATTTTTGTTTGGTTCCATGTCCTGTTTTTAACGATTTAGCTTTTTCTTCACATTAGATATTACCCATTTCGTTCACTCTTTAGATACGATCTTCTGATTATTTTTATTATTTTCGTGTCTTGATTTGATCTGTAGGATATGAAGCTCCAAACTTGAGGTGTGTGTTAAGCTGATTTTTGTCTTCTGTTGTTAGTATATGCGTTTGCAGTACTTGTCTTGATATATAGTTCTAGATAGTTTGTCCTTGTTATTATAATTGTCTTTATTGTTATTCTTTGTTTTTACAGTTTGTAGCACGAATTGAGATAGATTTGTAAATTAGGTACCTTAACTCAATCCTCAATTGGGATGGTTAGTGGACACTATTAACTTTTATGTACTTTGATTTCTCTTGAGAATTTGGGTGTGGAAAAAAGAAATTTATGATGGTGGATACTGATAGGGGACTATTTCAGGGAAAATGTAGAAAAAGTAAAAATCATTGGAGGATTTAAGGCATGTGTAGGGCTCAATGTGTTTGTGTTCTCTTAATTACACACCTCATGGCTCTGGGTAACATTTGTGTCTTTTTTTCACTCAAAACACTGGTTTTCCTCCAGCAGCTAAGACAAACCTGGTCATATATGAACTCTGTTTATATTATTTACAGGACTGGTTCCATATTGATCTTTTCTTCAGTTCCATTAGGTTTTTGTACTCAATTTGTACAAAATTTTGTGAAAATGTAGATTTCAGAGAGTCACATAGATGTTAGTGTCTTGTGGTTCCCTCAACTTAGTATGTAAAGCTCAACAAATTGAACATTGTTAAAACACCACTGACTACTGGTCTTACCTTTTATCTCAATCCTCCGATTTGCAAAATGGCAATTAATTTGTAGTATACGATTGAAACCTGATATGTGAACATGCAATTGATTCTGACAATTTTAATCTGGTGAAGCAGATTTAAGATGCCAATAAATGACACATAAGCTCTTCTTTGATAGTGAATGTGGCTAATGCTACTGTGGTTAAAGTGTGTGCATGTGTGTGCGTTTTTGTGAGTTTTTGCCTGTTTATACTACTTCCTTGCATAGTTGCATTCTTATGGGAGCTAATGTCATGTGCTTTCTACAATAAAGGAAGCTTGCAGACAAGATCGCAGCTGCTGGATTCTATGTGGTTGTTCCCGACTTCTTTTATGGAGATCCATATTCACCTGCGGGGAAACCTCCACAAACTTGGTTAGAAGGTCATGGAACGGTAAGTTCTGTACTTCAGATACATTACTAAATGTGTTCCTTTAGTTAATTTTTCCTTGTACCATTGATGTTTGCTTAAGAAAAATAAAATAAAATAAGTTAATTTTTGTAACAAAGGGCCATTGGGACTTCACTGATCTTATCTGGAACTAAATTCGGTGAATCCATGTTTAGAATTTTATATTTGAACCATCCTAATTGGTGAATGGACTATTTTCAGTTACCTGATTTTTGTACTGTTACTGTTGTCCTAAGATGTCGTAATAATATTTTGAAGTTTGGACTGCATGGTTTGTGTTTCGCTCTTCCTGAACATTCTTAACTTACATTCTAATATTCTATTTGTTAGTATGACACCAATGTTAATTTTTTAGTAGCTGAGCCGTTTAATTTTTTTTAAAGGATAAGGGAGCTGATGATGCTAAGCCAGTAATTGAAGCTCTTAAGAGTAAAGGTATATCTGCAATCGGGGCAGTTGGCTTCTGTTGGGGTGGTGAGATATATTTTTTTCCTCACTCTTTTATTGTTTCTGATTGTTTCATTATTTTAGTTTTTTTTTTTTAGACAATATAGTAGCATTATAATATATCCTCAGCTATATGTAAGTTGAATTTATAAATCCATTGTGATCATCATGAAATGTTTTATTGCTTGAGCGGACTAATATGTGGTAAATTATCTTCTCAGCTAAAGTAGTGGTTCAACTGGCAAAGCGTGACGTCATCCAAGCCACTGTGCTGTGTCATCCTTCATTTGTCACTGTAGATGACTTCAAGGGTATGGATTTATATATGCTGTATGGAGCTATTTTCAACTGTTAGTTGCTTGTTGCATTAGAAGAAACTTGGGCTATGAAGCAAGAAATAGTATAAGTTGAACTTGTCTACACTATGTTATAGATAAGTTCTTCTAATCATGTCCTTGTCTATTTGTCATAGGGCAATCTCAGTAGTCAGCAATTAATGGGGAGATAAATAAACTTTTTGAATGAGATGCTCAAAAAGTGCCACTTTTATTTATTTATTTATTTATATAGAAGTTAATAAAAACACTTGTTGGACTGGGTGCCCATTACCAATGTATATATTGGAATTGTATCTTTGTAGTCTCGGTTAATACATTTTCACCATTCTTTCATAAACCATTTAGTTTCAATGATGCTATTCTGGCAAGAAGTTGCTTTTGCACTATGCTTGTGCAAATTCAGCTCCCTTTGATTTCTTTTTGGCTTTAGTAATCATATTTGTTGCATTTACTTCAGGGGTTGAGGTTCCCATTGCTGTACTTGGAGCTGAGATTGATCATCTTTCTCCACCATCTCTCCTGAAACAGTTTGAAGAGGTCATAACTGCTAATAATGAGGTAGGAAGCCTTACTGCTTTGTTAAGATATTCAAGTGTTTGTCATGGTGTTTGCTGTTATCCCGTTCAATTACTGGCAGGCATATTTTCTTCTGGTAATAGAAGTAGACCAAAGCAGATAAGAACTTTTGTTGCTATGTTGTATCTTTCTGTTGGGTTGCCTGGTTAATTAGGGGCCGTTCGGTATTGTTTTTGTTTCTTGTTTTTTAAGAACAAAATTAGAAAATGAAAATAACAAGAACAATTTGATATTTTCAAGATCAACGAGATTGAAAATGCATCTGGTAGAATTTGTTGAAAACTTTTTTCTAAAAATTAAAATAATGAAAATTACAAGTGATAAACTTATTTATATAATTATATGAATCAAATAAATTGCAGTTGTCAGGCACTAACTATTAAAAAAGAATGATTATAAATTTATTATATATATATATATATATATATTTGCATATGAGCATATCCAATGACACGTATTCCTTATCTTCTTTATCAAGATCATGATTCATGACTTCCATTTCTTATTTGAAAAGCTCTCATCTAGCTCACAGATCTGGATTCTGGAAAAAGCTCTCATCTTTCTCTTTCTGATCTAATATTTTTTTTTGCTCACAATACAACGATAACCGTCCAATTTCTTTGGTATTATGTTTGGATGGTTTGGTGTCAAACAGAGTAGACCGTCGAGAAGCAAAAGAGATGGAAAATAATAAATCTGAATGGTTGTAATCTTGTCCATGCCTGGGTTTCAGGTTTGTAGCCAAGAGCAGAATTTCTGTGTGTTTTTTTAAGCCCATATTTCTGTGCAACTGAAGATATTTGGGAAAAAATAATAAAAACATCATTTGGATGTTTTCCGCCTTTACGTTATAAATGGTAAAAACGGTGTTTTCGTTTTCAGCGGAATGAAAATAAATTCTTCTACCGAACGCGTTTTGTGTATTTTTTAAATTAAAAAAACGAAAAACGCATCTACAAAATGGTACCGAACGCACCCTTCGTTTCGGAAAATTGGGGATCAGAATTCATCTGAATTGAAATGAGTGGGATTAAATTCATCTGATTGTTTGCCATATTTCTTAATTTATTTTTGTCTTCCTCTTCTATAAAAGGACTTCTACGAATCTACTATATGGGAAATCTTCTTCTGTATGTGGATCAGTCATCATCACTTTTCCTCATGTCCTAATAATATTTTTTTCCAGTGTCATCATGGTCGTATATTGGCAATCTGTAGCATGATCGACTTTAGTTATTCTATTTGTGTTTTTGTCTGTTTATATACATCTGGTCAAAGCACCTTGGATGACTTTTTTATCAACTCAAACGATTTGTACTACTTCCCAGAAACCTTATTTATCTGGTGGTTATTATCAGGTTGATGGCTACCTGAAAATCTTTCCTAAAGTTGAACACGGATGGACAGTGAGATACGATGTAGGAAATGAAGCTGCTGTGAAGTCCGCAGACGAAGCACATCAAAACACGTTGGAGTGGTTTGCCAAGTATGTTAAGTGAGAAACTTGTTGGATGATAGTACTGGCCATTCAGTGTTATCTAGGACTATTGATCTTGAATGTTTGAAAAGCTACCTACCTAGACTATTATTATGTGTGCAGTGTGCTGTCCGTGAAAATTTGAAGAAAATCAGTGTGGCATTTTATGTTGTTACATGGATCATGTGGCTAGGCCTTTGCCAAAGAGTTATTAGAGAACCACTCGATATCTCATTATAAGATTTAGCATATTTATCAACAGTCCTTATTCTAGTAAGTGCCTTCTGATTTTAACAAAAACCAGTATCGTCTTGATCAATGATGTAAAAGTCTTGATCAAAACTTTCATGGTCTTTATGAGTTTTGACGCAAGTCTAGACGTTCAAGATCATGAAAGCTTTAATCAAGACTTTCACGTAATTGATGGAAACATACTGATCTCTTAAAATCAAGACGGTATTTACTTGATAATTTATAATTTGTCAAAAAGAAAAATCTAAGCATGGAAATCAAAGCGATATAGAATGTTCGGTCAGTCATCAGACCTTTCACTTGAGATGGTACTTGACATATGATCAAGATCACCCATCAAGTTTGTGTTCTGATTTAAGGTTGCATGTAAAACCATCGGTTTATTTAGTCTCCAATGCAAAAGTTGCCACGAAGATCCAGATTTCCGGTTGAGTCTATCCCTTGCTCTGATGCCTTTAGATATGAATCTATCCCTTTGTTGGATTAAGAAGCCATTGAAGGCAAATCCATTCGGTTTCTCAGATGTGCTTCTCCATCCAGTTTCTCTGATATAAGCTTGTTATATTTGTTTTTCGTTTGTATATATTCATGTTACTTTCTTTTCATAATAATTATGAAATCATTGGATTAAATTATCAGTGACCGATTCTAGAATTCGAATAAGATTGTACAGAGCTGAATTTTAACTCCTTAGTTTAAGAATTAATACTTGGAACAATTTAGCGGATAACCATCCTTGTCCTAAAGGAATACGTGTTTGCAGTGAACATGTCACTGTAATTGGAGCTCGCATCAGATGATAAACTTATCTTCTTCATGTATATAACGTGATCATTTATATAGACTCTATAGACTAATATTCAAGCAGTTGCCACTAATTGATTGGTCTGCAGGGCATTTTCGAGTCGAAAACTGATGATGCCGTATGGATTCTATCTATATAGTTATTCTTTTCCCAGGCTTGTGTTTATTGTTTGATGAATGTTAATACCATCTTTACAGCACATGTACAAGAAAGTGACTGGTAATATTCCTCTCACACATTAAGTTGATATGGACAGGAAAAAAAAAGATGGTTTGTATTGTCATGAAGGGTCGGTTGTTGGGTGTGGTGTGTGTTACAGGGTTTCTTATCTCCACATGTTTGGAACTCGTAAAGGGCCCATACATGTTCACAAGTTGAGTCAACAACAGACAGATTAAGAGATAGAAATCTCAGTCACTCACCTAAACCCAGTTTAGGAATTCAGATTTTTATTTTTATTTTTATTTTTGTGCTGAAAAAATGATGATATCTAATAAGTGATTTTAGTTCCTGGGTCGTGGGAGCACTTGACTATCATGATTCCATGAATGTTTGGCCAAATTATGGTGAGGGTCGGTTGTAACACAGTAAATTTAACGATATCATTGTGACCTCTCCGTCTATAACAGTGATAAGAGATTCAAGTCTCATCTTACGACTTTAGTAGTAAATACGGTAGAATTCTCATTTATGCCGTGAAAGTAGATATCCATCTAGATATAGCATCGGTTTTCGATAATATATCCAAAATAAATAAATAAATAAATAAATAAATAAGGAAATAAGATTTTATTCAGGTCCATTTAATCTTAAATTTCTGCAGATGATTAGGATTATATTAAAATAATAATAATAATAAATAAAAACCTCGATGCCACGTGGCTGATAGCATTATGTGTGGCCTGGTGGAGAGAAAAGCTTCACGCGGTGAGAGAGAGACAGCCAGGCGAGTCAGAAGGCGAGTGGTACACACGCTCGGTCACGGATTGTACGCGACGCGTGGTAGTGATGGTAGTGGTCCCACTTCGTTACATTACATCATAGACAATGCGCGTGGACTTTGCAGCTTCTCCAAATTTTAAGTGAATATTTTATTGTTTTCTAATCAATTTCTCGATTCCACCTTTCACTTTTGTCTTGGACTTGGGCCCCCTGCTTTTGTGGATACTTCTAAAATTCCAATTTCACCCCTTTATTCTTATTATCCAAATTACTTTTTTGATTTTAAGAAATTAGAATCTACACCGACTAATATGGTTTGATTCATATAGTTTAAGTCCTCACACACCACATGTGGTATATAGTATATATATATACTTAATTATTTAAATTGTATTATTACTTATATAGATTGTACGATAAGATCATACTATTTTATATTTAATCTGTAATAACTTCAATCTTGTGGTTGAATGTATAAAGTTATTTTCAATTGATAATTTCTTATTTATAAATAATTTAGAATTTTTTTTTCTTTGATGTACTAATATGGTTTAGAGTCATGTTTAGTGCATAGATTTTGTTAAGATCGAATTACAATTACTTTATAAAATACAAATAAGTTCAAATTGTTGAATTGTTATTTGCAATCTTATTTAATCTATCTTATAACATATGCGATATGATCTGATTCATAAATCATTTTAATAAGAAACAAATAATTTTATTTAGTAATACTCTTAATTTTGAATAAAATATTTCTTGTAATGAACAAATGATATCCGCTTGTTGTGGAAACCCCAAAATTGACTTGGCTTATTATGGTTTGACTGCATTTTAAAAAAAATTAAATATTTTATTATTTCTTAATTAAGCATAATTTTTCCATTACACATTTACACTTGACATTATCAACCCTGATTATTTTATTAACTACATTCATACCACTAAGATAATAAGAAGACATTTTGATAAAGAATCTTATAATGGAACCAAATGGAACTTTTATGATGGGAAAATAAACAAAATGGTGCGAGGTTAGAGTTTTAATATTCACAACATTTATGAGGTTTTCTTTTTGATGTTTTGTATGAAGTTTTCTTTTTAGTGTTATTCTACTATACGAGTGTTTAATTTTAACAAATCTCGATAGACTCTTGTCCTCAATTGGTGTCAAATGTCAAGTGATTCATCAATATAAACACGTATTAGTAATACCAAGTCCATGTAATACTTTTTCTCTAAAAACAAAAAAAAAGTCCATGTAATAGTTAACAATTAGATCAAAACGATTCCCTCTAACACAGCCCATGTGATGCCACATGCAACCCTCCAATTCCATCCATTTTCTTCATGTATTTTCTCATCTTCTTGTGTTCTTCCACCAACAGATTAAGACTTTTTTTTATATGGTTACAAAATCAACAAATAGTCTCGCTAATTAAAATATTATGGGATTTTATACTTATTTAATACCTAAAGGATAATCTGTAATCAAGCTGTTAATAAGGTTAAAATTAAATGTTATTTTATTAAAAAGTTAATCCACATTAGGGAGTGCTAATCTGCTTCAGCCATTCACTATTTTCTATGTCTTACTCTTATCTCTTCTTCAAGTAATCAGTGTATCATTAATTATATTTTTAATAAATTTAATCACTTTATTAATTTGATAATTTTCCATTATGTGGAAGATCCAAATAAACTAATCACCACCGTTAAAGATAATTAGAAATGATAAGCGACTTGATAATCGCATATAATATCATGTACCATAAAAACATGTGTAATCGCGCACCCGATCAAATCCCCAACGATAATAATCCAACTTTAGAGTTTAATTTGGTCAAAGTCCAGTGGCAAAATAGTCTTTTTCAATAAAAATGATTATTGTATCACTTTATTAATAATAAATAATAAAAAAATCCCATTTCGTCTCTTTGTTGTTCTCCATTTCTTCTCTCTGCTTCGAAGAAAAGCTTCTACAATTTGAAAAAGTACAGCACACACAAGATTTCCATTATTATTTTTTTTTGTATTTTTTTGGGTATTTATTTCTCTTAAGATCCAAAACATCGAAAGCACTTGCACGAAAACGAAATTGTTTTCGGTTTGTTCTCTCAATCTGTTAAAACAAGAAGTTCTTTAAACACTGCCTTTTTTTTTATATATATATAATTACTTTGTTTTCTCATCACAAACACAAGAAAACAGTGACCATCGTTTTGTTCTTAGATTCCCCAAAGTTTTAGTTTTTTCCGCTAAAAAGTTCTTTTTGATCTACAAGGTCTTGTCCAGAGCTGCATTTAGACTACTCCGCTTGAATTTGTTGGCCACACTAAGTTCTCTCTCTGATTGATTCATTTTTAGTGAAAGAAAAAAAAAACTGTATTTGTTCTTTGCTTGTATTAAAAAAGTTTGTTACTTTAGCCGCAAATCAAATTGTTTTAGTTCCCTTCTTTTCGACTTCTCTTTTGCTTTTAGGGTTTTCTGTTGATTGATTGACTGAACTTTCTGTGCTGATCTTGGCATTTTAGTGACAGTTTAGTGTTTTTGGGTTAGTTTTGGCTTCTGGGTGTTTGTGTTTCTGTTGAATTTGCGGTTTGGTTATCTGGGTTGTTGTGATCTTGTGGTTGGAGTTCAACTCGCTGATTTATTAGCTTTGAAGGATTTTGATGCTTTGTTGCTAAGATGCAGCCTGATCAAAGAAAAAAGGTAAATTCAATAACTTCGTATAAGCTAATATCACTATGCAAGATCTATATGAGGTAAGGACTAAATAGATGTTTATGTGTTTGTAATTGCTTTTATCTATTGTTACTCAGGATCATAATATTTATGTCATGTTGGCTTGGGATTATATCCTCAATTTATTCTATATGGTCCTTAATTTTAATTTCGTCCATTTGTACTGCAAAATTTTGTTGTATAGTGGGTATAATTCCTGAATGTAGATAGGAAGGAACAATATGTCATACTCATGTTCATGTCTAGGCTTCTCTGCCGCATATAAAATGTGCCCATTTACAATTTTGTTGGAGGTCCCACTTCAACCCGTTTGTCACATAAGAATTGCATGGTTAGGTTTCTCCCCAATATGAAATGAGGTTTAGAGTTGATTTAGGAACTGTAAATGTTATCTCGATTGATACATGCGATATCACAATTTTTGGGTCTGGATGGTGGAAGTTGTCAACCACAAATTAATGTTTTAATTCTTCCCTTTTCAATTTATCTTCTTCCTTCTGTGTTTTCAAAGATGCCGGGTCCTAGCAGAAAAATTATACGGGTACCTTTTGTTAGAGTTTTTTGTTCATACCCTTTTATTGACTTGATCCTTAGTTGTATTACATTTTCTCTCAGTCTGCACATCCCATCTTACTTCATGTAGGTGGTAGAAGTTCAGGAATTCCTTTCTATAGTTTTATTTTCATGTAACTATATCCGTTTGTGTTTGAACTTTTGTTATCATTCCAGTAGAGTAGGAATTTTAGATCAGATACTTCCACTGCACTTGCATTCACACCGAGGTTGATAGTTAAGCTAAAACTTGATGTCAGAGAAGTTTTTGGATGGTTTCCATATGCTGTCAAATTCTAATGGCTCTAATTATAACCAATAGTTTTTGGACAATGCCTGTTAATTTTGGTGATATTAAGAGTGTTTGATAATGTCGTAGTACATTCTTGTTGAGTTTTGAGCATCGTGTGATTTCTGTGTTTCTTAACTTGATTTGGTTATTAGTTACACTTGGGGTGTCTTGTTGATATTGTTGTGGTGATGCAGTCATCTGCAGATGTAGATTTTTTCACAGAATACGGTGAAGGAAGCAGGTACAAAATAGAGGAAGTAATTGGTAAAGGAAGCTATGGTGTTGTTTGTTCTGCATATGACACACATACTGGAGAAAAGGTCGCAATTAAGAAAATCAATGATATATTTGAACATGTCTCTGATGCCACCCGCATCCTTCGTGAGATTAAACTTCTTAGACTGCTGCGTCATCCGGACATCGTTGAGATCAAGCATATCTTGTTGCCTCCTTCCAGACGGGAATTCAAAGACATATATGTTGTTTTTGAACTCATGGAATCTGATCTACACCAGGTTATTAAAGCAAATGATGATTTGACTCCAGAACACTATCAGTTTTTTCTTTATCAGCTTCTACGTGGTATGAAGTATATCCACACAGGTATGATCTTATTCTTTTACTCTGATTCTTCACCTACTTGTTTGCTGTATATTTACAAATTATTGAGTGTAGCTTGCATAAGAAAGCTACTTTTGTTGGTTGCCAATGAGCATTCCTGTCTTAATTTTTTTATTGTTTACTGTTTTTCAGCTAACGTCTTTCACCGGGATCTAAAGCCCAAGAATATCTTAGCTAATGCTGATTGTAAACTCAAGATCTGTGACTTTGGTCTTGCAAGAGTAGCTTTCAATGATACGCCAACTGCGATATTCTGGACAGTAAGTCATCATCTATATGCCAACTGCTATCCCATAAAAATAATTTGTACATGGCCTGCAAAGTGTCGCTTCTTAGTCATGGCTATGAGAATTTAATGTTTCTATTTCTCTCACAGGACTATGTTGCGACAAGATGGTACAGAGCTCCTGAATTGTGTGGATCCTTTTTCTCAAAGGTGCAAGAATTATTACCACTTACCATTTGCTTGGAAGTAGCTTGATCTTTGCATCTGGTATCGTGATTTTTGTTCTGTTTGAAAATATCATTTTTGGGTGCTCAATTTTACTTTCATTAGTATATATCCCATTCCATTATTTTTTTGTCTTTCTTTTTGTTCCTGTCTTTTTTTTTTTTTGTTATGTGAACTTGTGACAGTTTTGAAAAGCCTCATCAATCACATTTTTTCTCCCTTGTTCCCCAAGTGTCTAAGCTTTTCTTCTTTTAAATGTAATTTGAAATGCATTGGTCATATAAGTTGGATCAATAAGGGCTTGTAATGTACTTCTTCGAACTCACCTGATGTTGTATAGCATTGGAACACTCATACTCACCTATTTTGGGGAATAATGCTCTTTAAATAAATTTTAATGTGGATGTAGTTTGAATCTGTAGGTTCTGTAAGCAATTCAGCAATTCAGCTTGAAGTTTTTATGCAGTTCCATCTTTTTAAACTACTATTGTTGGTTTGGAATACTGCAGTATCCTAATTATTGTGTTATTTTGTGGGGAATGTGGCATCATGCTAAGTGCCAACCTGTGAGCCAAGCCTTAGTTAAATATCATTCCTAACGGGATGAAATATTCTTGGCATTAAGTGGATTATTCATAACAAAAATGTCTTTCTTTATTAATATATAGTTTTTAAAATATTATGATTCAGTTATATATCAGCTGTCTATATGTTACTCTAACATCATATCTCTTAACAACAATCTGTTTTGCTTACAGTATACACCAGCAATAGATATTTGGAGCATTGGGTGCATCTTTGCTGAACTTTTAACCGGAAAGCCTCTTTTCCCTGGGAAAAATGTTGTCCATCAATTGGACCTGATGACTGATCTGTTGGGAACACCATCTGCTGAAGCCATTGCTAGGGTCAGTTTACTGTGATAAACTTCTTGTTATGGTGTGGATATCATTGCTTTATGTTTGATATTACTTCGTTTCTTATCCTTGTACTAATGTTTTGTTTGCTAAATATTATATATATATATATATATATTATGTGAACAGGTACGCAATGAGAAAGCTCGGAGATACTTGAGCAGCATGCGGAAGAAGAAGCCCATTCCTTTTTCCCAGAAATTCCCTAATGCGAATCCTCTTGCACTTCGTTTATTAGAAAGAATGTTGGCATTTGAACCCAAGGATCGACCTACTGCTGAAGAGGTAATTGTTTATTCCTCTTTATCTTATTTTGGACAATAAATCCCTTCTTCTAACACTGCTACTACTTGTCAGGCCCTTGCAGATCCATATTTTAAGGGTTTGGCCAAGGTTGAGAGAGAGCCTTCTGCTCAACCAGTTACGAAGATGGAATTTGAATTTGAGAGACGAAGGATAACAAAGGAAGATGTAAGAGAGCTCATATATCGAGAAACTCTCGAATACCATCCTAAAATGTTGAAAGAATTCCTAGAAGGTTCTGAGCCAACAGGCTTCATGTATCCAAGGTATTGTTCTCTAAAATCTTAGATCGATACGTGTTATGGAACATCTTAATTAAGTTTTTGGAGACCACCTTTTTATGTTGACTTCTTCCACTTTAGTAGTTTGAACTTATATCGCTTGGTCAACCTTTTGCCGGAGTAGAATATTTTGCCAGGGAGATTTTTGTGTGTTATCCTACTAAGTTGTCGATGATTCTAATGCTTTTATTGTCCTGATATTACATTAATTTTTTTCTTTGAGAAAACGTTGTGTCATAATATTTGCATAAAGGGGGAACAAAATAAAGCATTCATTTTCAGCTTCTGATTCCTACTATCTATCTAGAGTTCGCAGTTAGATTAATGTCTTTGCTTTAAACATGAGGTCTAAATCTCTTACTGTCAGTTGACCTTATTTTAAGGTTCTGCATATCCAGTTATGTGAACGTGCTATTTTACCAGTCCTCACTTCATTCCCCCCCTCCCCTCCCAAAAGACTAAAATAATTAAAATAAACAATTTACTGTAATGTTAGTAACTCAATATGAGACTCTATATTGCCTAATTCTCAAGGTTATGCATCAAGTTCTCAAATCAGATGCAATTTGCTTAAAGTTCTCTTCCATAAAAGAGTAACTTCTCTGTGTAAAAATTGCTCGAAATTAGACTTTGTGATGGAAATGTGGATTTGATGTATCCAATTTCAAAGCTATTTTTAGTTTTTTTTTTTTTTTTTGCTGTTACACTGATTTGGAATTCACTTTATTTTAGAGGATGTTATCCTCAAAAAGTTAGATTCTTAAAAAGTAAAAGATTTCACACCAATTAGTCTTGTATCCAGCCTATACTTTATTTTAGAGCTTTTTACCCTTGCACTGTAAGTTAGTTATTTTATGAATGTAATTTCTATGCAGTGCTGTAGACCATTTCAAGAAGCAATTTGCTTTTCTTGAGGAGCATTATGGAAATGGCACAACTGGTGTTGCACCTGAGAGGCAACATGCATCATTACCCAGGTATCCCTTTTATCATGAATTTGGCATGCTGTTTCCCTTAATTTCAGCCTCTCTGTACTGCTGCCATCTGCTATTTTTTTTTTTTTATGCATTTTCCAGCGTGCTAATGAAATTTTTTTCATGCAGGCAATGTGTATTATATTCTGACAACTCGGCACAGAATCCAGCAGGAGTCACAGATGATCTTTCCAAATGTTCTATAAAGGAAATTGAAAAACCACAGATGGATAGGACTTCGGGGATGCCCATGACAAGGCTCCCTATTCAAGTTCCTCAAGGTATCCAAGGCATTGATTCTCTTGTTGCAACTAACTGACTGCATCATTCCCAGGATCATAGTTTCTATAATGTCTTTCATGAAATTTTGTGTTTTCGCTTGTGCATATAGCGGTTTCTTACTGAGTGCTCACCCTACAAATCTGCAACATTTGTTACAATTGTTTTTGTATTTTCTTGCCTCTCTCTTTCTCACACACACACACACACACACAGAGACACGTACGTGTGGATTCGAACAGAATTACAAAAAGATCAATAAAGCAAACAGGACAACAAATAATGGTTCTGTTTCTGAATTTGTAGTAAGTTTTAACACCCTGAAATTGGTCTATGGGATAATCAATTTGATAGTTATGATTTATGGGTAAGGTTCACTGGCCCATCTCTAGTACATGAAGGCACAGAGAGAGAGAGAGAGAGAGAGAGAGAGAGAGAGAGAGAGAGAGAGAGACATTCATCGCTGCTTATGTCATAGAAGATGTACTAATGGCTAGTGTATTGGCTTTGAATCAGCTGGTGCTGCAAGACCTGGGAAAGTTGTCAGTTCAGCGTTGCGTTACAATAATTGTAGTGCAGCAGCAGCGGCAGAGGCTCTTGACCAGCGGAGGATGGGGGTTAGAAATCCTGCTGTTTCAACTCAATATAATGCTAGTTCATATCCAAGAAGAAGTGCTGCTTGTAAAAATGAAAGGGTAGATGATGACGCCGTTGAAGGTTCCAACGGGTTGCAACCAAAGCCCCAGTACATGGCAAGGAAAGTAGCTGCCGCTCAAAGTGGTTCTGGAAGTAACTGGTATTGAACCCATGCTTTGTTCTTGCAGCGGACTCAACTGTCAATATTATATTCAGCTTTTGATGATGGTGGTTATGTACACGTCATCCATAGATAGACCTACTGTCAATTAGGAAGCTGAATCATCATCATATTCAAGTGGTATGTTACCCCATTGATTCATGCCAGCACAGGACTCTTTAAAGCACTGAAGTTTGATGTTGGAGAAAGTTCTTAATTGTAATTTATAGCATTAACTGGAAAGGTGGAAGTGTTGATGTTAGTGTGCCATTCACTATCCATGACTGTTCCTCTACCATCGTGTCGATAATCAAGATACAAGCAATGTTTGATGTCATGAATGAAGAAAAGGGAAGGCAATTCATTACCATAGAAAGTTCTCTCTCTTTTCTTCTTATTCTTTACCAATTATAATTAAGTTCTTATCTTTCACCACCCCCACCCCCACCCCCCACTTTCCATTACTGTGACAGTTTCTTATTGTATTTTTTTTTTATCTATGTTTTCTCAACCCCAAATAAGTGCCTTTACTTTTGCTTCTCTTTCCCTTATAAACAAGTACCTTGATCAGGATTTCGTGCCAATAATTTGATTATAAACAAGAATTCGTTGTTAAATAAGTGTACATTGCCTCTGCAACTGTTATAATTTTCTGTGATGTTTTCGCGTTTTAGAATTGATAATTGCTATGGTATGTGAAAGCTCTGCTACTTCGTTTTGACTGCCATTAGCTTTAACAAAATGCTCAGATTGATGCCTTTGATATCTCATCTAATTTGCCAAATCAAATCATTTTATTACAAGGAAATAAGGAACAGATTGTTAAAAATTGAAGCAGTCCTGATGAAACAGATATGGTACAAGTACACCCAGCATTTTAACATATGAATCTTACATACATCCACTCCAAGTTTAACTCACAAGTAAATATCACCAGTCTTAACAACACAACATATTTATGATGCCCAAATGTTGATAAATTATAGAACAAATTAATGAACCACTACTATATTTATCAAACAGATCAACTGTTAGTACAATTCAAAACTGTCTGAACCTAACAGGTTCTCTTTTTCCGTTATTATGATCGGATAAAGCGAGACCTGTCTGTTATTGCTAAATCAATGCATCCGCTGCTTCACCCGCCTCCCGTTCCCATCAGAGCCATCTAATAATGTTTCACTTCCATATCCTGAAGCTATAAAAGATTTTTCATTATTTTTGGCCACATAATGCAGCAGTTCAGTAAGGACCGAAGGGCAGCTCTCTTCTAAGTATTCATATCCATCTGTTTGCATCACAGCTGAAAAACATCTGTTATTAGTAATGGAATTTGTGGAAATTTACTAAAAAACTCTACTGTAGCACTTTTTTAATAAGATAAAAGTCAAAAAATTTTACTTTTTTCTAAAAGACATCTTAAAATAAAATATAAGTTGAAAAAAGAAACAAATTGATTTATATAAGAGACAATAAGTCTTATATTGAAAAAAACAAATAGCACCTTAGTGTTATCCATAAATAAATAATATTGAAATCTCATTATGATGCGGAAAATATCTACCTTTCAAATTTTCAGGCAATGCAACGAATTTCAGACAAACATTTTTCAGTTGGAAACAATGGTGCTGCTCTGCCAAGGCCAATGTGGTTGCAACTGTGTTTATGGCAACATCCTCACAAAGTTTAGCCTCACAAAGCAATTTGAGCCTCTCAAGTGCATATCGATCTGCAGCTGCAAGAAGATGTTGAGCCATCAGCGTAGACACCCCTTTTGAGCTCAGACCCATAAACTCTTCCATGTCTGGTAGGGCATCCCAGTAGATGAAATGGAGTAATGTCTGCAAACATCCAACCAACATTAGAAAGAAGCTATATTCAAGCAAGCATACCTACGCAACATGCACATCATGCAACGGTTAGGTACAACTAAAACCTTTAGCAAAACCGTGATCTTTTGAGCCTATAAGAAAAACTAAATGAGCAGAGCAGCACCTAGCTAATGTAAAAGACTGACGAGCTCAGAGGCAAAAAGGGGGAACACAAATACATGAGGGTGCAAAGTTGAAATATGGTAGACATTTCTTCACTTTGTTCCAACTACATTTTCACAACGGTAATGGAGCCATGATATCATCTGTATCATCTCTGTAACTTTTACAAGCACAGGAATTGTAACATTCCATTTAATCCATAGTCATGCTCAATAAAATCAAAGAATTAGAAAAGATATTAATATTTCCAATAAAAGAAAAGTTTCAATTTTAATTCAATTTAGAAAATTCTATATTAGTGTCGCAAGTTAGACAGTTGGATACACTTGTTCAAAGGCAGTTTCTCAAAGCATCTTTTTAGCTGGAGAACTGCTGCAGCCAGTGAAAAATTTGTCAGAAAGATCATTAAAAAATACACAAACAGAATATATCCTATAGGCTATATGCCTATATCAATTAAAAACTGTAATTATCAATACTCCAGAGCTGTTACAACTTTAAAAAAAATGATTATCAAATAGACCAAGCTTGGAATAAGAGCATATAGTGGTCACAATCAGGAAGAAAAGCAAGAGGATGATAAACCTTAGCTCGGGTGAGTAAAATTTTTGTACAGGAGCACCACCTTAGTAGAAGGTTCCAGATGTACATTCGTGTATATACAGTCCTGTACAGCAACGAATTACTCACCTCACAAAGGCAACCAACAGACGAAGCTACCTCTTCCTAAGAATCTTAATTGTTATGTAACAGAAGCTCATAACAAAAAACATACAACTCATCATCATAGGCTCATAAAGCACACAATAGAATAGAAAATTAAAATAGAGGTGATACACCATAGCATCTGAAAAAAGCCATCTGCATGCTCTGACACAAAAACAACACATCTAAGTGTTTTTAACCACCCCAAAAACACAAAAAACCCAGCAGTAAAAACAAAATTAGACTTGATGAATAATCAATGCTCTTCTTGTACGAATGAAATGGAGTAAGCTTCTCAACCCACCGCCCAAACCAAATCATTGCATACTGAGTTTCAAAACTCCCTTGTGACACAAAACAAGAAAAAATTCCAGTGTTATGATGAGTAGTGCTTGCTTTGTTGCTGTATATCTAGGTCGCTAAAGTGAAAGCATAACACCAGTTTGTAGATAATGAACACAGTCATCCTTGTTGAACAGATATGAGCAGCTCTATTTAAGAATTGACAAGTAACAGTTTCTTTCATTTCTTGAAAAAGAAAATAAAAATAAAGATCTTCAACTTTAAAATTAGCCATATTCACTTTCCCATTGATAGCCAAACTTCAAGACAATAGAAGAATAAAAGAATAGAACAGACAAATAAATGCCTGTGAGTCAGTGACAAAGTGGATTTTACTTAATTAATTTATACCATAATGATGCACACAACATGAGGTCCAGAAAATAGAGAAAAAAAGAACAGCATTTGCCAGGCAAATTAATTGCATAAAAAGAATAGGAAGAAAGGAGGAAGCAGAAAAAAAATCACATTTACATAACAGGTATAAAATAATTAGCGGTTTTACTCCCTAAGTTGGCTATGCTTCTCAGTTCAGTAAGAGCTTTAAACAGTGCACTATAAGCAAAACAATATGCAGGACATGGTGTTAAAAGCTTGTGAGAGAGAGAGAACCTTAAATACTGGGGCTTCCATGTCTTCAATTTTGATGCATTGAGTGTTTTGATCTTTCAATGGACCAAAAAGTTGTGCCCTGAACACGGGTGAACGTGTAGCAAGAACCAACTTGTGGGCAGCAAACTTTTCCTCATCAACTTCAAAATTTACATCAGTATCAATTCCACCTTCTAAAAGCTTCCCAAAATGCTTCCCTATATCAGAAGGTGGTACAGCAATAGAGTAGGTCTTAGGTGCCTCTGTATGTGACTTAACTACACCAACACAACAGCGAATTGAGAGGCAATCATCTTTAAGGTAATCCGATGTCTCTAAAAGAGTTCTTTTGAAAAAGCGTTTATAGCCCCTGAAACATCAAACAGTGAAACCCATTATATGTGCTTTTATTCCTCAACAATATAGGAGAATATGTTGAATCTAGACTGAGAATAAGGAAAACTTGTTAAGGACTTTTATGACAAAACAGAAACCAGAACAATATGCTCCGAGACATTGAATGAGTCCCACACAGAATCTTTAGGTGTTGATATTGTTAGATAATCTAATTTTAATCTAGAATGACAGGAGCAAAAGCATTGCAAAGAAATTCATTGAGCCTTCTCTAGCAGTCTAGAAAATGGCGTGGAATACAATCAACAACAGGATCTTACAATTCATATAAACACTTCTTCTGAATCACCACATTTTCTGCTTATTATTTGTATTACTAGAATAACGCCAGTGCTTAGCTGAATCATACCAAAAAACAGTGAATAACGGAGCAACAAAATTTGGTTCAGAGAAAAGGATATGAAGCATATGGAGAGGAGTAGAATAATTAATGAAGAAAGTGTGTCCAAAAGACTAACATGGCACACAAAGACTAGATAGTCAAGCAGATAAGAGATGAGCAGATGCATTCAAACATCAAAGTAAAAACAGTATAAAGCAGTCAACACCATGATAATACAATAGCATATACATACATCATACATATAAAAAATCTTATTCCACAGTGACAAAATGGAAGATATCCCTTGCAGAAAAATGTACTCAGTCAATACCATTAAAATGTCACACTTTATATGCTAAACAAACCGTGCTTCCTCCAATCCCTGAGATCTGAGCAACCTTCAAACCACATTTACATTAACATGCAATCAACAAGTCCATAAATTTAAAACTTAAATTCATCAGACATAGACATATACTTGAGTACATAGAAGATTAATCCTTGGTTTTAGCTTCTAAATCACATAATTTACATTCAATTTGCCTTTAACACTCCTTTCGCATCAAATTCCTTTCATTTAGCCATTTTCGCTTCCCAATCCGCAATCCCAAACAACTAAAAGATCAAACCATGCTATTATCCCAATCTTATCACCTTATAGCAACATATCTAATATTTGACAAAATCAGCTCAAATCACATATAAACGGATAGTTTAACATTAAAACCAAACTTTCAACAAAATAAAAGAGACTCACCACATGCTCCCTCGATACTTGAGGGCGTAGGGACCACTCTCGAGCGCCCTCCCGAAATGGGTATGCACCTTGTGCCGTTCCTTGCCGCTCTGGTCCATGAGTGTGAGCTCGAAGAGCGCTCTGACGTCCGTGCCCTCGCTGGCGAGTGCGATAAACAACGACACATATGTCGAATTATCCTCTGCGCTCTTGCCGTCCGGATAAAAGTAAACGGCCCAAGCGTAGCCGCCAACGATGAATGTATCGGAAGCTATGTACTTGCCAATTCCCATGCCCTTTGAAAGCGAGTATCCGCTGATCTTGAACTGGTGTGACCCATTTACCGTCTCGGTCAGAGATGTCGACGACGTGATCGGAGAAGTTGAGGGTTTTAAAGGGTCTTTACAAACCCTAATTGTGCCCATCAACTGGGGTGGTATTGATTCACAAGAATTGAAATGGGTTGGGAGTGAATTGTTGAAATTGCTTCGCTAATTGGCCAACTTGAGAGTTAGGGTTTTTGGGACCGTCGATGTGAATCAAAATTAGGGATTTCGAATGGATAAATTTGACAAATTGGAATCTGTGGTTAGGGTTAATGATAAAACAAATTTGAGAAAAAAAGAAGAAAAACTTGAGAATTAATGGTGTTTATATGTTTGAGAAGGAGAGAAATGATTGGGGGTGATGATGAGAGAATTTCAGAATTTAAATTGAATTGAACGGTTGCACAAAGTTGTATTATATACAGATAAAAAAAAAATCGAAAACCATATATATATAAAAAAAACATTTTTATTTTATTTTATAACCTAAATAACATATAAAAAAAAAACATTTTTATTTTGCTTTATAAAAACAGAAGTACTTTATCAAAACAAGCATACAACTTCTATTCAACAAAAGAGCATCTCGAAAGCAAAAAAAAAAACACCCACAAACAGAACCAAAAACAGATTTTGCCGTGTTTACAGTGACTATTAGAAGATTCAATTCCCTGATGTTTCGCCGGTTCTGCAATTCCTTTTATCTCTCCATCTCAAAACCTAAACCCGCTCTTATCTTCCAAAACCCCATCAAGAAGCAACTGAAATTGCAGCAGACTCTGTCTCTGACCCCGCGTTTTTTCTCTTCAAGCATCGAAATGGACAGTACCCAGAATACCCAACTCACCAAAGTGGAGCTGCTTCGGTCTCTTGAATCTTCACTGGGTCACTGTTTCAATACGAATCCAGTTTGTCCCTCTCCAACGCCTTTGATAATTGTGATAAGCGGACCAAGTGGGGTTGGCAAAGATGCGGTTATAAAGAGATTGAGAGAGTCCAGAGAATCACTCCATTTTGTGGTGACTGCTACAAGCAGACCGATGAGACCCGGTGAAGTTGATGGTAAAGATTATTACTTTGTATCGAAAGAACAGTTTTTGAAGATGATTGAGAGAGATGAGCTATTGGAGTATGCACTTGTATATGGTGACTACAAGGGGATTCCAAAGAAGCAGATAAGGGAATATATGGGGAAAGGGTGTGATATAGTGTTGAGAGTGGATATTCAGGGAGCGGAGACTTTGAGGAGGATTTTGGGGAATTCTGCGGTGTTTGTGTTTCTGGTGGCAGAGAGTGAGCTGGCATTGGTGGAGAGGTTGGTGGAGAGGAGAACTGAGAGCAGGGATGAGTTGCTGGTGAGGATTGCCACGGCTAGAGAGGAGGTTAAACATGTGAGGAATTTCGATTATGTAGTAGTGAATGCGGAAGGGAAGCTTGAAAATGCAGTGAAGTTGGTTGAGTCTATAATTGATGCTGAGAAGTCCAAGGTTCGGCAGAGGAATGCTGTCATTTGATTTTTGGAGGTTTTGACTTTTTTTTGTTGGTAGAGGTAGTTTTTATGTACCTTTGTCTTTTTAATAATGATAGTTTTTGTTTGATTTTGTTTTCAATCAATCATTTGTTTTATAGCTCAAATGATAGTAATAGAAATATGAATGATGATGGTTAGGATCATTGTAGGAGTCCTATAGTTCTATTTCTGACTTTACTCGGTGGTCGTCTATGAATGATTTACAGTAGTGACTCTCACAATGTGTTGTTTCCTTGCGAACAAGGTCTTGGAGTAGCAACTAGGGTTTAATTTGATTGAAAGTTCAATTTTACTAGTTTGAGTATAGTTTAGATGTTTAGAATTTCCAATGGAGTTTGATAGTTTGATTTATGGCTTCTTTAAATTGTTTAAACTTTAAAGTGATGATTCTTGAGTCCTGCAACATTCTAAGCTTTGGGACTGGCAAAATTTTTTGAACTTTTTTGTAAATTATTTTGGTCATGTCATGTAGTTCCTTCATTTGGAAAATAAGCATTATTAGTATACATTTTCTAGCATTATCTTTTAAATTAAAGGATGCTTTGCAATATCTTTTTCTTCTACTGTAGTTAAATGTTCATATTTTATACGCATAACCTAGAAACGAATTCATTGTATTTGGACATTATTAGTAAAGATGGTGAGTTGGTGACTTTCCTGGATATGTAGGTGTGAAGCAGAAAGTTATATCTATCGTTTAGTGTTTTATGATTATTGAATTTAGTTATGGATGTTTTATTTTTCGCAAGAAAATTGTGTAGTAGTAGCTAATATTATAAACTATCAAGTTAATTGTTATAAGCAATAGTGGAGACCTAGTCCTCAACAAGATGTCTTTTAAAAGGGTTAGTTTTATATCTGGGTTCATACTTCATCAACTATAAGTAAGCATGTACTAAAGATGAAGACATAGTTTCCTGCTTGAAATTTCTTCGAGTCTTTTGCTTCTTAATGCGCTGTGTTTACCCAGTCAATTTTCTTCTTGTAACTTGTCCTTGTCTCTGCATGAATATGATTTACATTGTTTTCCTTTAATATATTTCTTGATAAGTGAGGCAGGTATTAAAACCGTATACTTTGAAATGATAAAATGACTTTGGTAATAGGTTTATCATTTCTGCATAAAGCCAAGCTATCAGATCAGAGAGATATCTGATGTCTCTGATTTCCTTGTGTCATGTTTTTATAAACTTGAAAAGGAGGTTTTTGTTTGATCTTCCATGATCCTGGATGGTGGAACCTACTCTTTGCCAGTTTGCATATGCTCTGAGTTGAATTTGGTTTCTATCTCCTTCTTTGGTTCTTTAGCCTAGGGGCTATGGGTTATAGTTTAGTTAATGTGTCCCACGTCCTTTCTAGGATGCATAGAGTTTATGCAGGATAATTACCCCAAAGTTAAGCAAATGTACCGTCCTCAAAGTATCATGTACCATTCTTGTGCTAGTTGAACCTTAGCAGCAGTTGTAATTGTTTATGTATATAATTGTATCTTTTGTTGTCAGTCTCTTAGTGCCACATTAACGTCAAATAGCATCTCAATATCTCTTATCTTATTGGTCTTGAATTCTTGATGGCAACTGTGTCTGAGCTTATGTTTAATAAATAATAAATCTTAAAATTTAGTGTTAAAAGCTGAAAAACCATTAAACTGCAAGACTTTTACTTCAAAATCACCCATAAACAGTAACCTGTCAATCAATATCATTAGATGTACAACCAACAAATAAAATTTAAAAAAATCAGTGACCCATATTAGAAAAAAAAATACAGAATTACTACCCCGCTCTCGTCTTCCAAAAACCCCATCAAGAAGCAACTGAAAGTGCAGCAGACTGTCTCTGACCCTGTGTTTTTTCTCTTCAAGCATTGAAATGGACAGCACCCAGAATACCCAACTCACCAAAGTGGAACTGCTTCGGTCTCTTGAATCTTCACTGGGTCACTGTTTCAACACGAACCCAGTTTGTAGATAATTGTGATAAGCAGACCAAGTGGGGTTGGCAAAGATGAGGTTATAAAGAGACTGAGAGAGTCCAGAGAATCAATCCATTTTGTGGTGACTGCTACAAGCAGACCGATGAGACCCGGTGAAGTTGATGGAAAAGATTACTACTTTGAATCGAAAGATCAGTTTTTGAAGATGATTGAGAGAGATGAGCTGTTGGAATATGCACTTGTTTATGGTGACTACAAGGGGATTCCAAAGAAGCAGATTAGGGAATATATGGGGAAAGGGTGTGATATAGTGTTGAGAGTGGATATTCAGGGAGCGGAGACTTTGAGGAGGATTTTGAGGAATTCTGCGGAGTTTGTGTTCCTGGTGGTGGAGAATGAGCTGGCATTGGTGGAGAGGGCTGATAGCAGGGATGAGTTGCTGGTGAGGATTGCCATGGCTAGAGAGGAGGTTAAGAATGTGAGGAATTTCGATTATGTGGTGGTGAATGTGGAGGGGAAGCTTGAAAATGCGGTGAAGTTGGTTGAGTCTATAATTGATGCTGAGAAGGCAAGGTTCGGCAGAGGAATGCTGTTATTTGATTTGTTTTGTTGTCAAGAGGTAGTTTTATGTATCTTTGTCTTTTTTAGAAGGATAGTTTTTTATCTATTTATTTATTTTGTTTTCATTCAATCATTTGTTTTATAGCTTTAAGTGATAGTGATAGAAATATGAATGTAGATCGTTAGGATTATTGATGGGAGTCCTATTGCTCTATTTGTGGTTTCCTTAATGATTGTCTTTGATTGTTTTACAATGATGACTCTCACAGTGTTGTTACTCGGACCTGTGGCATTCTGCATGTTCCTACTGAACAAGGAATTGGAATAGTAAATTAACTGGATATGTAATTGTGTGCGGAAAGTTATATTTACCATTTAGTTTTTTATGATTATTGAAACTATGTGTACTAGTAGTTAATGTTTTAAACTATCAAGTTAGTTGTAATAAGCAATGGTGCAGCCTGAGTCGTCAACGGTATGTCTTTTAAAGGGAGTTGGTACGGAATGAGAATTAGTAGTCATATAGTAAGATGAAGACATAGTTTCCTTCATTGAATTTCGTTGAGACATTTACTTTGTAATCAACCATGTTTACCTAGTCAATTTTCTTGTCGTAACTTGCCCTTGCGTTTGTATGAATATGATTTAGGTTGTTTTCCTTTAATATTTTTTCTTGATAAATCAGGCAGGCCTTGAAAATGCGTAATTTGATAACATAAAATGACTCAGACAAAAGTTGCTCAATTGTGCACAAAGCCAAGCTATCGGTTTGATAACTGATGTCTCTGATTCCCCTTTCTCATGGTATTATGAACTTGAAAAGGTGGTTTCTGTTTTATCTTCTGTGATGGTGGATTGTGGAACTTGCTCTTTGCCAACATTAATATGCTCCAAGTCGATTTGGTGTCTGTATCCTTGCATCCATTCTTCATGTTTGCATGATGGTTCTTTAGTATAAGGGATAGGGGTTATAGTTTTATTACTTTATATGTCCCACATCCTTTAGACACTACAAGATCTATTTACTTTATACACTTCATGTTATTACCATTGAAGGAGTTGGCGATTCTAATAATGCCATTGTTTGATAATATAGCAACTGAAATTGAAAATCTAGTGGTCTCAAGGAGTTGACCATTCTGAGTGTTGAAACTGCTTGAATTGCATTCCTGGATTGTATCAACTCTATGTGGCTATCCAATATGATGCTCATTATTATCTAATTAATTATCTATTGTTTTTGCTAGTTTCAATTTGGAGATGATGGGATGACAGATATCAAATGAGGAATTGGTGATCGAGTTACATTATATATGATCTCAGTGGTCGTTATATGTAGATTTTGTACAATGGAGCTGTACATATATGAGTTACAATCACAAAGTTCTGATGCTTGGCGTACATACTACACCGATACTTGTAAGTCAAAAGCTGAGCAATGATAAATCCCCATGAGGAACTTTTTTTCTTCATTCACAGATGAATGGGGAAACGAACGCTAGCTTGACTGTTGGAGTAGACAACTTTTGAGTTACACTTGCATTTACTTGGTCCGACTTAGTTAGAAAGAAATTTCTTCTTAGATAGAAAACCAGAACGACGTATCAAATGGCATATGTCTTTGAGAAGAGGATATTGCAGCCAACCAAATAGAGGGATAGGGACGGATACAAATAAAACGGTAAGAATGGGGATAAAATATGATCGGTCATGTTTATAGAGTAAGAAGTAGGTCGAAATGAAAGTTATCATCATGAATATTATAGAATTAAAGAGAGCTAAGAGACCGATAAACAACCTAATGGGTAAAGATATATGAAACTGAGATTTTGTATAACCTGATGTGAGGATAGACAGAAACATCAAAATAGAGAACGAAGAAGACGACAATGCAATTGCATCCGATAGAGAAAAGACAACGAGCAAAGGTTTTTTTAAGTAAAAGGGGTGTTCCGGTTTTATCATCGGTAGCACCTGGAACAGTAAACGCTGCTGCAAAGACAACAGTAGCAATGAGTGCGGCAACAAACGAACATGAGTTAGCTGTGCTGTCCATCCATTTCGCTCCTTTTTCTTGTAAATCTTTGTGCGCTTTATTAAACAACTGTTCAGGTGTTAGATCATCTGCATTTTTCGCTTTTCTTAACGAAGGTTGGATGAGCTGCTCAACCTCCTATCACCATACATAAAAGTATTAATGCAGCGTAGATAGAAAGAATTTGTAAGACAGCAGAGAAGTGTCGGATTTTACCCGGAATATTATCAACTCTTTTTGCATTTCTAGAGCTACACTTGACAAGCCACTCTCTACAGATTGATCTGGATACTTGGCGGCTAGATGCAAAATATTATTAGCATAACGATCCACATGTGCAGCTATTATCTCCTTATTGAAGTCGCCTATCTCATTAATTAGTCTGAATACTTCAATTTGATTGTAGTAAATTGCAACATGAAAAATGGTTCGTCCATCTCCATCTAATTCGTGAACCAAACTAGGATAAGAAGAAATGAGCGCATACAAGAATCCGGAGTTCCCCAATCTAGCAGCATCGAACCAAAAAATTGAAGGTTTTGTTATTTCGTCTTTAATAATAACAAAATCTTGCTTTACTTTATTCCAAAGATGATTAACAAGTTGTAGAGGAGCTGGTGTTGACCTCTGTCCACTTTCTGAGAATGAGAATCAAGTTAAAATTTTAAAAGTGACCATATATATGATCAGGGACGAATCCAGAACTTAATTTTAGGGTGAGCTACATTAAATATAATTTTTTTAAACGGTCCTCCATAATATAGTAAAATTTTATTAATTTAAAAGCATACACTTAAATATAGAAAACATAACAAGTTTAATCTAAGAAAATTTAAAATAAGGACTAATTATGATTTATTGTAATAGTTTTGTTTTTCATTGTTCTGATAAAATAGATTTTTAATTTTTAATACATTATTTTTTTTTGAAAAAGCTTGAGCCCAAATTAATTTGCATGTAGCTCCGCCCGTATATAATAACAACAACAACAGCATCTATACACAACTATTAATAGATCACGTGATGAATTTTGGCAATATCTTTGATTGATCGCTTAAATATCTATTAATACTAACCGAATAGAGATGAAGGCTTTCGGGCCAACATATGCAAGGCGTAGTGTTCATTCTCGTCACGACTCACAGCTAGCACCGGTATATCTTCTGCTAATTTCAATGCCAAATCTGCGCAATTCACTCAACATCTTTTATTAACGATTTTTTAAAAGCATGGTCATAAATATATATATATATATATATATATATATATATATAGTATTATAGTAAGTGTCTTATAAGAGATCCCTTATTTTAATTTTGGTAAGGATTTTGATAAAATCATATATATTTTTGATGAATTTTGATTTGAATTTTTCTGTAGATGATAAATTCACTGAAATCTATCTATGAATAAATTTTGAAAATTTTTTAAGCAATAAAATTATTTGTCCTAATTTTGTTAAATATGAAGGTATCTGAAAAATAGACGAAATATAGAAAAATTTAAGGTATCTGAAAAATAGTTATAGTGCTTGAAAAATTCTTAAATTTTATTCATATGTAGATTTCAATAAACTTATCATGCATCAAAAAATTAAGATCAAAATTCATAAAAATGGATTTGATTTTATTAAGGTCTTTACCGAAATTAAAATAAGGGATCGAGAGACTTATATATATATATATATTTATATATATATATATGAAACTTTTCTCATATGTACGTACTGATAAATATATATTAGTGTCTTGGATGTAGATCACTAGATTCAATTACTTTGACTCAGTCTGTATACACTTGTCGGTGCTTATCTATAATCTATGGTCCACATGCAATGTAATAATGTATTTTATATCCGTGCGTACTAAAGAGAAAAAGACTATATATATATATATATATATATATATTTATATATAAAGAGATCCCTTATTTTAACATAGAGTAAGGATCTCGATGAAATCTATCAATTTTAAACTAAAATTTTTTGTGGATGATAAATTGAATGAAATCTAAATGTATGCACTATTTGAAATTTTTTAAAGAACTCTAACTATTTTTGATAAATTCGATGAATCTAAGTGTATGCAAAATTTGAAATTTTTTAAAGAACTACTACTATTTTTTTCCTCCTTGTTTTTTGATGCTTGATAGATCCTTAGTTAAAAGGAAACAAATTAAAATCCTAAGAAAAAAGAAATAAAATCCTAAGTTAAAAAGGAAACAAAATTTTAAGTTAAAAGAAACTAAAAATCTTCAAACAACAAGCTAGATGGTCGAACTTGTCTTCGTAACATATGTAGGACTCGTCATCGGCTTTCCGAAAATACATTATATATAATAGGCGATCCAACCTCGTATGGCCTTTGTAGGGGCCCACAAAGTTCAGCCCCGTTTTGGGTGCTCCACACGACCCAAATACGTTAAGCTGATCCGCATTAGATTTAAACCATTCATCGCTAATCTGGAAGGGGGTACACTACTACATGTGTTAAGAGACTAAATATACATGCACGAACATATAGTAGTTAATCTAGACAAATTTAAGCGTTTTGAAATTAAAAGTACCACTATTAAATTAGTACGTGTGTGTATTGTAATGAAATATGTACGTACCAAACAAGTCCCTTTTGATACTTAGGAAAAATAACTCTTTTCGATCATCAAATTTCAAATAACGACTATCTGGTCTTCCATGATATAAAAATGTTGCCATTTCCTTTTTCCCGAGAAAGACAGCCAAGTGGAGCGGTGTCATACCCCGAGAATCTCCAATTTCGAGTAATTTAAGATTCCTCTGTAGCAGGACTCTAACAATATCTTCATTTCCAGCAATAACAGCGATAGTAAAAGCAGTGTTTCCATTTCCATCTTGCTTTTCCAAGGCTCCTGGTAACATCCGTTGTATTATTTCAGTCACAAATGAAGTTTGGCTCTCTCCAGTTGCGACGTGAAGAGCAGTTTCACCTTTATCTGTGATAACTGCGTTTAGCATTGATGGGTGGGCATCTAACAAACGTGCAGCTTCTTCCCACTGACCATTTTGTGCAGCCTTACGAAGCAACTCATTACGATTTCGGGAAGCTTGTAACGATGTCAATTCAACTTCAGGATTTTCTGGATCAGCAACCTCCATTTTTCCTGACTATGCAAAAAAAATATATTAGGGCTTGACCAAGGTTATATAGAGAAGCTGAGTACTCTTATTATAAGAGACAAGATTTCTTACCCGGGTAAAGTAATAGTGGTTGGAGGGCAATGATATATGACAATGCTTGCCTTGTGGATTGAGTTTGATTTTGGTGCTGTACGTAGCCTCACAAATTTAAAACCTATCTATGAGTTTGACCCCACGCATATATATATATATATATATATATATATATATATATATATATCATATATGCATGCATTTTTAGATTAATAGGTACTGATCTCATTCTCTTCACACCTTGATACAAATTAATTAATGAGTAGCCACGAAAATATTGGTCAGAGCTCACCAACAGTTAGCTAATCACCTTTGATATACTACAACCCATCTTATGTTATGCAAGTCTTATAGAAGGGTATTTGGATTAAATTGTCCTCTAATATAATTATATATGTTTTTATTTTATTTTATTCTTTAAATAAAAATAATAATTTTCTTTTAAGTACAAAACTGTAAAACAAAACAGTTGAAGACTTGAAGATAAAGATGGTGAAAATAATAGGATGGTGAAAAAAATAGGAGGTGGGAACTGGGTTCAGGTACTGTTACTCTTAAAACAATTTGCTTTCCTAAATTATGTCGATGTCTGAGTTGATTTTTGTCCTAGCATATATAGATTTAGTGATAAGTATAATTAATGTTTGAAATTTATTTATTTTATTTATTTCACTTTTATTATTTTAAATATCAAATATCATAATTTAATGCTTTAAATCAGAAGAAAAAAAATCAACACAGAGGATCCAAATCCCGATGTCTGTCTGATGTATAGAAATATATTAAGTTATTATTTCTCTTTGCAAGTATCAATATGACTGTACGTCCATATCTTTTATCTTTTTGGTTATAATGCTAAGAGTTTTATTCTCAAACCATATATCATGTATCAAAGATTCATGTGCATATGCTGAGAGAGAAAAAGAGCTAACTGTTTAAACTAGGAAGCAGATCACGGATAGGCCAGTTGTAAATTGGAGAATTGTCTTTGAATTCGGGGGCCTTGTGACGAAGAAACGGATTCATCTATTTCTGGCAATGGATTTTATGTGGAGGAGCTTCTGGATCAGCAGCTGCACCGGTGGCTATTGGCTCCATTTTTTTTTTGTTAGGAGAGAGAAATTAGGGTTCTTGGCGAAATGATTTGGGGATTTTTTTTCAGGGTTAATATTAAAAAGCTCCCCTCACCTTAAAATTATTATCGAATGTTACAATTACTTTTATTTTAGAAACATCCTCTATGGATTAACACTGTTGTCATTCCGTTTGTACTGATTGAGTTTGATGTTAAAAAGTCTAAAATATTTCTATTTAAACTTCAATTATATGAATCGACCATTGTACCCTTATATTTTTACCAAATAAATTAATAAAATAATACAAAAAGCGAGAGTATAACTTGCAAAGGATAAGTTATTTTGTGGACAATTTTATCCCTAAAAATAACAAAATTACAAATGAACCAAAAGTATTGAAAATAAATCAGAATATATATGTATTTATTTATGTATTTATTTGTCTTTTTTATAAATCCAAGTAAATACTCATTTTTAATGTTTTTGGTTTATTTGTAATTTTATTAATTTAGACTTTTTAATAGTCAAATTCAGTCAATACAAACAGATTACTAACTGTATTAGTTCATAAAGGAGGTTTTTAAAATAAAATCATTTGTAATTATACATCTAATAATAGTTTAAAGATGACGGGAGGTTTTTAGTATTAACCTCTTGTGTTTTTTTAAACAAGCTGATGTTGAACTGTTTTTATACAGGAATCCAAATTTACATAATATATATTAATTAATTAATCAAAACAAAGTTCAAGGGTAGAAATTAAAACCATTAATTATAATTCATCATTATAAACAAGTTTATTCAAGTCCCGACGGTGTTTAATTAATTATCAAACTATACTGTTGGTACTTTGATTTATATATATAAAATTTTTCTCATATCATTATATTGGATCGAATATAAATCATTAGATTCAATTATTTTGATATAGTTTATATATATTTATTAGTATTTATTCATATTTTAAGACCTATAAATATACATGGGTATATTTTATATTAATACCTGTCAAAAAAGAAAGGAACTATTTATATATATAATTAATGTGACAAATGATTCAAGATTGGATTCCTGACCGAATTCAATCAAGCTGATTTTGTTGTTATAATAATAGCAGACAGCAGCAAAAGTTGTTTTTCCAGTGTCAACATTTAGCAGTAGTCATTTGTTGGGATTTGTGAGTTCTGATAATGTAACCAGAAAATAGGAACTTCATATATAGAAATATAGATAACAGCTCATATTTTGAAACCCATGAAAGAGACTGGAATTTTGTCTGATTTGAAGAGGAAGAATAATAATAAACCCATGTGGTGTTTTTCAGAGGGTAGGCTACTATGTTTTTAAAGTCTTGTGTCTCTCTTCTTTTCTTTGCCAATGTTTATATTGTATTCATAAATCATGGTCTTATAAGCATGGCGATGATGACAGTGGCTGCGTTGTGGATTGAGTTTGATTTTGGTGTTTATTATTATTATTATTTTGTGCATTTGTCGTTGTTAGGTTTGTCTAGTTTGATATATTGTATCTCTCACTAGTCACTCCCATTCTCTCAATGCAAGTTTGTCTAGTATCAACATGTCTAATAATAGCAGACAACAGTAAAAGTTGTATTTCCAGCATCAACATGTAGTAGTAAAGTCATTTGTTATGACCTGTGACTCGTGACTTGTGAGTCTTCATTATATAGAAACATAGATAACAGCTCATATTTTTAAGGCCATGTGGAAATTTTGTCCGATTTGAAGAGGAAGAAGTGTAGGTAGCTAGTCCAATCGCAACATGTGAGTTTGGAGAGTGTACCTATCATTCTGACGTGCCTTTTTTTGGACTAAGCTGCAGGATTCGGGTCGTAAGTGGATACGGTCTTTGGATCAGGTTTTTACCCGGGTAACTTATCTGTCGGGGCTGTTTATTTCGTGTTGAGTCTTTTTTGGCCATGTAGGCATGTTTCTGTTGAGTTCTTGTTTTTGCATTCCCTAAGTACGGCACCGTTTGGTGACCAGTATAGGTCTCATGACTCATGTTAATTAGGTGAGTTTGCTGTAGCTTGAATCCTCTAAAGTCTAAACTATATTAGAATCTATTACAGCTTTTTGGATTTTCAACAATTTCTCTGTCTAAATTCTCTTTCTCTCGAACCTTTCTCATCCTTAGATCTCATTCTTCTTCTCGATTCACCAGTACCTGAAACAAGTAAAAATTCACCATTAATTCTATTGAAATCAGTTAAGAAATTAAGCCGGGCATGGCATTTTTCTGCCTAGAAAACAAAAATAAAAATGAAAGGTAGTAAAAGAGTGATGAGATATTGAGATCTGTGGAATTGTTTGGACATTGGATTTTCATCACTTTAATACTAATTCGGGTCTCTTGTTTTATCCGGACCTTACTTTTTCTTTTCTGGACGAACAATACTTAATTATCTTGTAAGCAGGGTTAAAGATACCAATTTTTTACCGGTTTAGATAAAAACAATAATTGTGTTTTATATTTGATACACAGTAAGAGATTGTTGAGAATAATATTAGATTAAATTAATTTGTGAATAAAATAAAATCAAGAAAAATTATATTTAAATATTTAAATTAAATTTGGTTCAAAAAATTGAATTAATTATTAAATATATTATAAATTATTTAAGATAACTTTTGAATAAAATAAAATATTTTTTAAAAATAAAAATAAAAACTATTTAAAATAATTTTAAACAAAATAATAATATTTTTTTAATTAAATAAATTTAAATTTATATATAAATAGTTTAATAAAATAGGAGAGATTGAAAAAGAAAAGAAAAAGAAAAAGAAATTCTCCCTCTATGGTCTTTTGGTTCATCAGTTGGAAAATGATTCCCCTTGGCTATGGCTGTGCAAACATTAATTCTAATTATCCCTTTGTAACGCTGTGGACGGCCCTCTTGTGAGGTGTGACGGATGAGATGGAAATAGTCTATCGGTTTAAGACGTGCTTAAGACTAAACAGTCCTGTGTTGTTTGAAGTCTAATAAACATGCTATTGGATTAAATATAGTCAAATTCTAGTTTAATCCCAAGCAATAAACAGGTTCAATTTCATAGGACTTGATCCAAACTCTACAAATAACACATTTTTTTTCTTCTATATAGGGCTAAACTAGAAATAACATTGAGATGAAAAAACTTGCCGTTGAATATTATTTTGGACAGTATTAACCGATGTTCCTAGATTACATGTTAATACTGTCCTATTTTTGTAACTTACGGGATTTATTTGAGAGACATGCAAGCACGTTTAATGTATGACTTTGGGGATAATTATAAATTACTCCTCAACTTTTGATGAAATGTGAAATCAAATATTCCACCCAAAAACATTGATGACCAACTATACCTCCAATAATGACTTGGCTTGGTCAATGGCTCAAGTCAAGCTTTAGTCCGTTGCTGTTATATCTTATTTCATTCTTGAAGGGCTGTCATTATTCAACTTTCGTTGGGTTTCAATTCATAGTTAGTTGGGACGTTTAATAGTCTACTGCAAACTACAAATGAATGCACAAAATGAATCTATAAAATGATATTAGTCTAATAATATACTATTTACATCTATATCATTAAAGTCGTGGGTTCTAATTGAGATTAAGTAATTTATTGTAATTAAAAAATATTACTTGAGATTAAATAAATAAAAGATAAGTAATTTTTTTTCAAAATATCCCCATATAAATGTGTTAAAGTATTTAAATAAGATTAACACGCTGCAGGAAGCTGGTTAAATTAACTCCCGCTTTGGGATCCTCTCCCAATTAAGAAGACTATCTTGTTAGAACTTGGAAGTCCGCCAAATTTATTGCCAAGAAAATGACTCTAAATACTTCATCTTCTTCAATGCCAAATTTATGTCAGAAGACTATTAAATTTTACCCCATTTATTAATTTTCCAGTTGGCCATAGACATGAATTTAATTTTCCATCCAAAAACATTGATGACCAACTATACCTCCAAAAATGACTTGACTTGGTCAATGGCTCAAGTCAAGCTTTAGTCCGTTGCTGTTATGTCTTATATCATTCTTGAAGACCTGTCATTATTTAACTTTCATTGGGTTTCATAGTTAGTTGGGACGTTTAATAGTCTACTGCAAACTACAAATGAATGCACAAAATGAATCCATGAAATGGTATTAGTCTAATGATATACTATTTACACCTATATCATTAAAGTCGTGGGTTCTAATTGAGATTAAGTAATTTATTGTAATTAAAATATATTATTTGAGATTAAATAAATAAAAGATAAGTAATTTTTTTTCAAAATATCCCCATATAAATGTGTTAAAGTGTTTAAATAAGATTAACACATTGCAAGAAGCTGGTTAACTTAACTCCAACTTTGGGATCCTCTCCCAATGAAGAAGACTATATCGTGTTAGAAGTCCGCCAAATTTATTGCCAAGAAAATGACTCTGAATGCTTCATCTTCTTCAATGCCAAATTTATGTCAGAAGACTATTAAATTTCACCCCATTTATTATTTTTCCAGTTGGCTATAGACATGAATTTAATTTTCCATCCAAAAACATTGATGACCAACTATATCTCCAAAAATGACTTGACTTGGTCAATGGCTCAAGTCAAGCTTTAGTCCGTTGCTGTTATGTCTTATATCATTCTTGAAGGCCTGTCATTATTTAACTTTCAATGGGTTCCATAGTTAGTTGGGACGTTTAATAGTCTTCTGCAAAACCACAAATGAATCCACGAAATGAGGTTAATCCAATGATATACTACTTACATCTACAGGAGTGGACAAAAAACCATTAAAATGAACCAAACCGGTGAACCGAACCGATCTAATCAGTTTTTTTTTCCGGTTTTCTTATATTGGTCGGTTCAGTTCGGTTCATTTAAAAAAAAAAAACCGATTGGATCGGTTTATACCGGTTCGCTATCCCAAGCCGGAAAAATGAACCAATATCCAACTTTTATAGAAAAAACCCTAATATAATGTTCAACGGTTCATGCAACTATAAAACTATGAAAGTATGTTACAGTATATTTTTTTCTTTGTTATTTTTGTTAAATATTATTTTAAACTAGTATTTTCAATTTGTTCAAACCCATAATTTAATTTGGTGGAACGCTAAAAATGATTAAAATATAAAAATATATAAAATAATTAATGGCCATGAATTTGGCCAAGTATGACAAAAACCGAACCGAACCGGTCCAATTCTGTTGGTTTTTGATTGGTTGACATTTGTAAATTTTATTGGATTGATTCATATTTTCATAAACCAAACTTTATCGGTTCTATTGAAAAATTAACCGATCCATTACACGCCTACCTCTTAGCTACATCATTAAAGTTGTGGGTTCTAATTGAGATTTAAGTAATTTATTGTAATTAAAAAATATTATTTGAGGTTAAATAAATAAAAGATAAGTAATGTTTTCCAAAATAACCCCATATAAATGTGTTATAGTGTTTAAATAAGATTAACACGCACCAGGAAGTAGACATGAAGCCGGTTCGGTTCGAACCGGCGAACCGAACCGGAACCGGAGTCAGAAAACTGGAACCGGAACTTGTTCGATCGGTCCCGGTCCCGGTTCTGGTTCGCTTTAGCGAGGAACTGACCGGTTCGAACCAGACCAGACCGGCGGTTCGGTTCCGGTTCGAACCGGCTGGTTCCTCATTTTTTAATTTTTTTAACCGAACTGTTGGGCCCAACGGCCTGCTGACGTCAGCAGACCGTTGAGCCTCCAACGGTTCACTTCTTTACTTTTTTTTTAATTTTCTTTTCTATAAACAGCTACCCCTCCATTCATTTTTCCTCACCCCAATTTCCTCAATTCTCTCTAATTCTCAATTCTCAATTCTCTCTAAACTTTCAATTCTCCAAGTCTCCAACTCCAAGTCTCCAAGTTTCCAATTTATATTATTTATAATTACTAAGTTAGTAAGTTTCTAATTTATTTTATTTGCAATATTTCTTATTTCCAATTTATTTAATTTGCAATTAGTCGATTACTAAGTTTCCAATTTCATTTATTTACAATTTATTTTATTTGAAATTTATTTTATTTGCAATTACTAAGTTTCAAAATTTCAATTTATTTTATTTACAATTTATCTTATATCCAATTTATTTTATTTGCAATTTATTTTATTTTCAAATTGCAATTACTAACTACTAAGTTTCTAATTTTCTTCCAAATTTATTTCCAACCATTTAATCATTTTTTAAATCAATTTTTTACATTTTTTGTTCAAGGAATTTTATAATTCAATTTTTAAAATGGCAAGTGGAAGTGGTGACGGTCCTAGACGTTCCATTTTGATGAAAGGTAATGGTCGTATGACAGATTATCTCAGTCATGACGACCGTGCCTATCACGAGTATCTACAACACCAAGTCTATGCTGAAGACTTAGGCCTAAACTTTCCTCAATCTCATTCTCATCCCTCTCTTAGAATTTCTGAACCCGATCCCAATGTCACTCCCCTTTTGACAAGCCAATCAGAAAATATGTCTGATCTTGGCCATGATGGTGATGAGCCTGATGGCCCTGATCCAACCCACATCAAGATTTTGATTTTGATCCACGGATGGAAGAAAAGTTACCGAAGCAGGTCAAATCTGATCTCTTCGTACTTCATATGAAGAGAGTTACGCAAAAAGATGGAAGCACAGTAGTGATTTGCAATTACTGCAAAAAAGTATTTAAATGGCACAAATATGGAGGATATGGCACATATCGGAAGCATATAACGAACTCACATCCAGATGCACATGCCAAATTGAGTTCACAAGCTCAAATTCCCAGGTACGCTACCCCTAACCAACAATTATTTAAATATAATGATGTAAAAAATAGAGAAGAATTAGCTAGAATGGTTGCAGTAGAACATTTATCATTTAGTTTTTGTGAAAATGTTGGTTTTAATAATTATTGTCAATGAGCATTAAATCATGCTGCATGTTGTGTTCCTAGAACCACGCTCACAGAATGACTCGCTCCAAGTGGACGCTCGCAAGTGTACGAGGCCAGAGTGTAGTACAATATTAAGTAAAGTTCGTTCCCACGAAGATTGAGGAGTTGATTACCGAAATTGATTGATTCAATTACTATTTGAACAATGATTAAAATGGATATTTTGTCTTGAAACTACAATTACTCTAAATTAAACTATCAAGCATCTACAAAGTTAAATATGAACTTGAATGTAATGATGAGTGTAAATATATGATGAGAAATGCTAAGACAAAGGATCCACCTCACCCTCTAACTAATGAAGTTCTAGACTCATTCAATTACCCAATTAGTGCACTTGTGTGTTGTAGACCCGTGTACCCAACAATAACCTCTATTCTCCCTCGAGTAATAAAAATAATATCCAAGCACACCCAAGCTTATCTCTCGATGACCCTAGAATACATGCATGAATTCATTAGGAGCTTTGGCACACATACAAGGATCTTATACTCTAGCCTCATGTACCTCTACCTTACTAGACATATATAGTGAACATTTTATGAAACATGTGGTGTGCATCACCCCTCGGTCCATAACATACCACCAAAAATCATTCACAAGGTGATCAATCTAGTGAAATCATTAAGTATTCAAAAACATTCATACATAACACAAGGCATAAATGAATAAAGGAGTAGTCTTTATAGATAAAATCAAGGGTTTGGTTTCATCAAGTCTTAGCAAAGGAAAGTTAGTTCATTTTACACATGGGAGCCATTCAAAATATATATGATAGTAAATACATAGCTCTACAACAAAAAGTAAAGGAGAAAGAGTTAAGAGAAAACTAAATGAAGAGCTTCTTCCTTGTTTTGATTCTTCTTCTCCTTTTTGTTGTCTTCAACCCCCTTTTGCCCAAGAAGTGTGAGATGATGATGGATTTGGTGTATGGAAGTGATGAAAGCTTTAGATTGTAGGAAATGTGGTGTCTTGGTAGTTTTCTTAGAAATTGTGTGAGTTGTGTGTGAGGAAGATGAAAGGGTGAAGTTTCAAGAGAGTGTTTTTGGGTAGGGAGTGGTGGTCAGGTCAGAAAATGGCAAAAGAATATATAGAAGAGTGAATTAGGGTAGAGGCAAAAGGATCATTTTCATGATCTTGTACCTTTTTCGGGCACAGGGGCGATCTGGATTGAAGTCGTCCTGAGGTCGCTTTCCTCTCGGACTAACATCCCTTGGCAATAGCGACCTTGGGGCGACCTTGGTTGAAGTCGCCTTGAGGTCGCTTTCTTCTCTGCTGATGAAGCTTCAACCCGACGCAATAGCGACCTTGGGGCGACCTTGGCTGAGGTCGCCCTGAGGTCGCTTTCTTCTCTGCTGGAGAAGTCTCAACCCTACGCAATTGCGACCTTGGGGCGACCTTGGCTGAGGTCGTCCTGAGGTCGCTTTCTTCTCTGCTGGAGGAGTCTCTGGGCCGATTGTATAGCGACCATGAGGTGACCTTGGCTGAGGTCGCTTTTGCCTCTGTGCTAGCTTCTTGGATTGATTCTGGTTCACTTTGAATCTGGCCAACCTAATTACGCTCCAATCCTATCTTGACCTGTAGAACTTGATTTAAAGGTTAAAAACGTGGTTTTACCCGAGGGATGCGCACAAATTGAATAGATTTTGGGGCTACATTTACATGTAAAAATAGAACATTCACAGAAGCACTTGAAAACATTTATGTAAAAGAAAAAAAATGTTGGAAATTTTTTTAGAAAAATATAATGGCCGTGTTTCCGTATGTGCCGACATATAGAGGCAATCCTGGTAGCACAGGGATTGGTGGCGTCCTCTGTGATTCCTCTGGTAAAAATCTGGGTTCGTTCTCGCTCAATGCGGGTTATCAATATGCGATTTCAGAAAAATTATGGCCATTCAGAAGGCTGTTTCTATGTGTTCTCAAATTGCAGTTAAGTATGGCAAAGAGATTGATGTTATTAGTGATCCGAAAGTAGCAGTCTCGTGGGTGAATGAGGAAGGAATTGGAAGCCAGGATCATGTCGAGATCATTCTTGATATTCATTGTGGTCTGATATCCTTGGGGAATACCTCTGTTACTTTCAACCCGAGATCCAGCAATTCTTTCGCTGATTCTCTAGCGAAAAAAAGGCTCTCGTTCAAATCAAGACTTTGTGGTGTGGGGGTTTGGCTAGTAGGCTCGTCTAGGCATGGTCATGTTCGTTGTTTGCTTCGTGTCTGTCCCTTGTTTTTTTGTTTTTGCTTAACTTTGCTGGTTTGGTGTCCTTGTTGGTTTGGTGTCCTTGTTGGTTTTCTCTATTTCCTTCTGTGTTTTGTTGGCGCCCGTTTGAGCTGTTTGTCTTGGCCTCTTTAGCTCTTCAATATATTGTTGTTCAAAAATATATATATTTTATACATATAATTAAAAAAATGAATTGAATCCTTTAGAATCATAATTTTTTTAAATATATTCTATACGTATAATTAGAAAAAATGAATTGGACTCTTCAGAGTCACAATTCTTTTTTCTATGAGCTATAACAATTCACAACAGACCCAAACTTATAATCCAAAACCTAATACTACACGTTATCTTTAATTAAAAAAAAATTTAGGGCCCAGGGCCTGTCCTCGACTTAGTGGTAAAGATCTCTCATTCAGTAGATGGTGTTTCCGGCACCCCTCTACACACCTAATTAACATTTGTATCTTATGTCAAAATAACTTAAAATTTTATAATTTCATTCTTTTATAAATCTAATTCTAATAGAACCGCGGAACCAACATATAATTTTGTGGTTTAAGAGAAAACTTTTCTACATAATAAATCGTAAAAATTCTTTCTCTACTAATCATTAATCTAAAGTATACTGGTTGGCATCTTTGTAAACTCGAATAGGTAATTAATTAATAAGAGCTCTTTAAAAACAAAACAAAAGAGGTAATAAGAGGCCCCTAGCTCAGGTGGTATATATGCACTTACATAAGTGGTGAGGGTAGCAATAGTAGTTAATCAATCTCAACAAATACATCTCAATGATCCTTGAAATACATATGTATATTACAACAGTACTTGAAAGTCAAAAGCCTAGCAATGATAAGTCCCCATGATGAATGGAAATGAAAGCTTGAGTGTCGGAGATGATAACAGTAGCTAGACAACTTTGCATTTCTAGCATTTACTTGTTGCATAGAAACCTCAACTTTTACATAGAATCCCAGAACGATATGTCATAGAGAATACGTCTTCGAAAAGATGATAAAGCAGCAGAACAAATACAGTGATAGGGATGGATACAAAAACACTAGTAAGTATGGGGATACAAAGTAATTGGTCATTATAAAGTAAGAAGTAGGTTGAACTGAAAGCTATCATCATGAAAATTATAGATATAAAGAGAGTTATCAGACCAATAAACAATTTAAGTGGTAAAGACCTACGAAACTGGGATTGTGTATAACCTGATGATAGGATAGACAGAAATATCAGAATGGAGAATGTAGAAGATGACAATGCAATTGCATTTGATATAGCAAAGACACGGAACCAAGTCTTTTTCTGAAATAAGGGTGTTCCAGTTTTATCATCTGTACCACCTGGAACGGTAAATGCTGCTGCATAGACAACAGTGGCAATGATTGTGGCAACAAACGAACATGAGGTAGCTGTGTCTTTCATCCATTGCGCTCCACGTTGCTGTAAATGTGTGTGTTCTTTAGTGAACAACTCTCCAGGTGTTAGACCATGCTTATTTTTCAAGCTCCTTAATGAAGGTTTCATGACCTTTTCATAATTCTGTCACCATTATATATATAACCACAATAAATACGAAGTAAGTTTAAAATATATAAATGAGAAAAAAAAAATGTAAGACAATGAAGAATGGTAAGAATTTACCTCAAACCATATTAATTCCTTTTGCATTTCTACAGCTGCATTTGACAAGCTCCTCAGATCTGGAGATTGATTTGAATACTTGGCGGCCAGATGTAAAAGAGTATTATAATCACAATCCGGACGTCCAGCTATTATATTCGCACGGAAGCCTATCTTCTGCCTTAGATCAAATACATCAGTTTGACGGTGCAAAATTGCTAAATGAAAAATGGTTTGTCCCTTTTCATCAATTTGGTAAACCAAACTAGGAAAAGAACGAATGAGAACATCCAAGAATTTGAAGTTCCCCAATCTTACTGCATCGAACAATAAATTTGAAGGTTTTGTTATTTGGTCCGGTATAATATCTAGTTCTACTTCATTACAAAGATGATTAAGAAGTTGAAGAGCTGGTGTTGGCATCGAGTCATGGTCATTGCCGGTGGACTTGAGGTCTGAGAATGAGAATTGAGTTATAATTTAAAAAGTGACAATAACAACAACAGCAACTACACAACTATTAATAGATCACATCTAGTAGTGATGAATTTTGGAAATATCTTTGATCTCGATCTCTTTTATGAGTAAGGCTAAATAATCAGAGACGCAAATGACTATCTATTAATACTAACCGAATGTAGATGTCGGTTTTCGGGCCAACACATGCAAGGCGGTGTCTGCATTCATGTCACGGATCACAGCTAGAACCAATGTATCTTTCAATAATTTCAATGCCAAATCTGCGCAATTCACTCAAGCTTTTAATAAAGCTTTTTTGAAAGCATGGTCATATGCATGCAATACCAATTACCTTTAACAATTACAAATAATTCAGGTTTTAGCGCTTGAATCACAAATTCAATATGTACACCGGCCGATCTTGCCTCAATGATATCAACTTGTTATCAAGTATATATCAACTTCTAATTACAAAAAAGCAATACTGCTACTACCGTCCAATGTGACTAATTGATGGTAAAGAACGTCCATTCAAGTGGTGTTTCTGAGTACACTTTTACTCACCTAACTTTTTTAATTTAATTTGTATCCTATGTCAAAATGACTTATAAGTTTTCAATTTAATCATTTTATGAATCTAATTCTAATAGAATCGCAGTACCAACATATAATTGTGTGGTTTAAGAGAAAACTTTTCTACCTGATAAATCATAAAAATTCTTTCTGTACTAAACATTAATCTAAATTATACTGGTTGGCATCTTTGTAAACTCAAATAGGTAATTAACAAGAGCTCATAAAAAAAATTAGGTAATAAGAGGCCCCTAGCTCAGGTGGTATAAATGCACTTACATAAGTGGTGGGGGTAGCATATAGTAGTTAATCAATCTCAACAAATACATGCGTTTTGAAATTAATAGCACCACGTACTCTTAAATTAATTCATATGAGTAGTGTAATGAATTTTATATTTATATATATATATACACGTACCATACAAGTCGCTTTTGATACTTTGGAAAAATAACTCAGTTCGATCCTCAAATGTCAAATAACCACCTGTTGATTTGTCATATACAAACATTGCCATTTCATTTTTCTCCAGCAAGACAGCCAGGTGGAGCGGTGTCATACCCTTCGAATCTCTAATTTCGAGTAATTCTGGATTCTTCTCTAGCAGGACTGTAGCAATTTCTATATTTCCAACAATAACAGCGATAGTAAAGGCAGTGTTTTCATTTCTATCTTGCAGTACCAAGCAATCTGGTTCTTCCATCAATTTTATTATTTCCTTCACAAAGAAAATTTGGCTTGCTCCAGTTGCAACGTGAAGAGCGGTTTCATGCTCATCTGTGATGACTGCCACTAGCATTGATGGATCTTCATCTAATAAACGTTTAGCTTCTTGCCAGTCACCATTCAGTGCAGCCTTACGAAGGGACGTATACTTGGGGTGGTTTAGGTCCCTGTTTCCACCTGTGTAAATTAAATACAATGAAAAATATATGCAAATAATTTGAGCACCAGAAAGGGCAAAAAGGAGAAAATCTTCTGTGAACAAGTTGCACCCGGCCACTAGGGACATGTTGCAGGAAAAGTCTATGAGACACATATGCGGTAGCCACATGTCTCATCCTCGGTGATCAGATGCGCCACTCAGCAATACAGCCGATGCATTGAAGATGTTCTAAAGTAAAAAAACTATATACATCAGAGATTGGTGATGGAGAGAGAGAGAGAGAGATCTCACTTGTACTATGATCATCATTCTGATTTTGGGAGGGTTGTGACGAAGAAGCAGATTCATCTATCTCTGGCAATTCAATTGTAGGTGGAGGATTTTCTGGATCAGCAGCTGAACCGGCGGCTATTATCTCCATTTTTACTGCCTAGCTACACAAAAAATGGTAATAATAAAGCTTGAGCAAGGCAAGAGGAGTATTGGAAGTTTGTAACTTGTAATAGAGATGAGATTTATTATCCGGATGCGGTTTTACTATAATTAATTAATTAATTATCATCAAAACACTTGCTCATTTGAAATTCGTGACTTTAAATTAGTCAATAGTAAATTGGTAAATTTTTAATTAGCATCCAGATTCCAGACCAGAGTACGATGATCATTTGAAAGAGTAGCTTGTAATTAATGTACCAAGTATCGGGAGTGGAGCCTGCTCTCATCTAATGCATGACATGTGATGCGATCCACTATATCCGCCGGCCAAGACTCATTGAAATCGTAGTTAGGCCTCTCTCGTGAATCTCACACGCATAGAATATTATTATATATAAATAATACTACACTTCGTTAGTCCAGTAAAACATGCATTATATATGACCAATATATTAAGCTCATCTGCTACCACAAATTAATGCATATCATTTGAATTGGTAGTCAAGACATCTGGATTCGAACTCAAGATATAGCCGATTAGCCGGATAAATATGATTAATATCATATCGGATTTTGAACTTCAGAAGTCAAATGATAAATTTCAGGAAGGATTTGAACTCAAGACTCCCTGAACAAATACAACGATCGACCACGATAGGTTACATTGTGAAGGCAAGGAAGGGGAGGAGGTGGCGATTAAAGAGGGAAATTAAAGTGAGGTTTGTTCATGAGGTTCATTAATGGCAATGCGGCTGTGTTATCGATCGATGGAAAGTGAATGGTGATGGATTATGGTTGATAATAGATCAACACCTAAAGTGGTTAGATGGATGGGAATAGAAGGGAACAAATGGGCAGAGACAAACACTACTCCAGGAAATGAAAACACAGATTTCAAGGTCAAACCAAACGTTGATCTTGGCAGTCAACTGTTTTGTGTTGCTGCCTAAATTATTTGTTTGTGGCAAACAAGACTTTGCAGCATGTGCCAATGACCATTGACATCTTTCTAATTGTTCCATTATTTACTGAGCAGTGAGCATGCTCTGGTTTTAACTTTAATCCACCCCTAATCTTTCTTTTATGCATGCGATGAAAGTAATATTGTAATAATTTTATTTGGAATCACATTTATGAAAGCAAAACCAGGTTTTTACAAAGTCCAGATTTCGATATTATAACTTCTTATATGCAATTTATTCATGGGTTTCTAAAATATTTTAGCCTGATTTTGTAAAACTAACATTATCTTAATAACTTAAATTTTAATAGTACCAAAAATGAGTTGCTGACAAAAATATACTTCAGACACAAACACAAAATAAGCCTGGAGTTTTTATTTTTACCTAGTATTATTGTTTTGATTGTTTTTACCAAACAATTAATCCATTGTTTGGACAATAACACCCTTATTGTTTTTGAAATAAAAAACTTGCCAACCTCCAATCGGTTCGGCCTCCGATCTAAAAGAAGAAGAAGAAAATTTCAATGGGCAGTGTTTAATTCCCAATGTGTTTAATCTCCTCCTTCTTCATAGATTTTTTTCCCTTTCTTCCCAGTTCTTTTATGGCCAGTGACCTCCAATAATTTAAAAAAAAATTAAAAGTTTTTTATATAAAGAAAATTAGTTTTAAAATTGAAAATAAATAGAAAAGGCAGGGGTAAATTTGTATCTTCAGTATATTGTTTGGTAAAAACATTGAAAACACTAATTCCGGATAAAAATAGAAACCCCCTTAATTATTTCATTAAAAATGCTATTTCCTCGTTTTTTTTCGAGATTTATTACCTTTGATTCATACTTATTTTCTTAGACTTATTTCATATTTGTAAGAAAATAAATAATAAATAAATAAATTTGATTCTTGTGCTTGACAGTCAAGATGTTACCAAATAAAAGAAACCCTAAATTAGGATACCCATTGCAAAATTTAAAGGAATTTTTTTTTTAAAGGGACTATTAATATTAGGGTGGCTCTATTGCCACCCATCAAAGCTCTACCCAAACCCATTTTTTAATGAAAATTTTATTACTAAAATGCCAATTCAATAAATTACCAGAAGGGACATCATTATTAGATATATAAAAAATAAAAATAAAAATTAATGTCTACACGGCTACACCCATGTGACATACTCCCAGAACTTCATCATAAACCTTAATATTTTATTCAAAATTGAAACTAATTTTATCTTATGTAAATACAGTTCGATCCGTGAATGAACAATGGAGAAATAAATTATTGAACAGAAGGATTTTGAACTCAAAGAATCTTTTCCTTTTTTCTTTTTCTTTTTCCTGTTATTCTTGTTTAAGAGTTTGTTTAATCAAATCCTTGGACAATGTTAAAATCTGTAGAATCAAAATTTAATTTGTTAGAATAAACAACTCTTTGTCCACAAGTATTTGCACACAAAAATATATATAACATATGCGGATCGCATGTTTTTGAATCTATACTTTATCCAATCATTCACCAATTAAACTTCAAAAGTTTTTTAATTCAGAAAACCTGTACTGTCTTTAAGGAGAAGATATGAAATATTGTTTATTTGATTTGCGTTAGGGTTGTATGTTCTTTCTAGGGTATTATTGGGGGAAAAAAAGATAAAAATAAAAAATAAATAAAAAACTCAAATCTAATAAAATGGGTTGAGAGAGAAAAATGGTATTAACATTTACACTAATAGTGAATAATACTAGACAATCTAAAAATTTAACTCAAATTTCAACTGAAATGATATGGCAAGTTGTTCTTTCATTAACCACATCATCTCATGTTTATATGTGGTGATGATAACTCACTTGTCATATTATTTTGGTTGAAATTTGAGTTATATAGCATTACTTTAACATTGAAGATAATTATTTCTCAAAAAATAATTAAGGTTAATTCGGGTACTTTGAAGGGTTTCAAGAGAAAATTAATAATTTTCAAATATATTAGTGGGAGTAGAGAGAAAAGGGTGAGTAGAGAGAAAAGGGTGTGGTGAGAACTTTTTTTTGGTGACAATAGAGTCACCCATAATATTATTATTATCATAACGTAGGAGGAATCAAGTGATTGGTATTGTCTTTAATTTGTTATGTCGTCTGTCTCACTCTCTCATTCTCTCGGTGCAAGTTTGTGCTAGCAGAGGCTTGATTTAGCCTTCGTGTAGCTGAGAAAGCTGTATTACTCACTCTTAGATTCCCACCCAGTAGATATCTCAAATAGTGGAAATAATGGGAAATAATACTCTTTTTATGTTGAAGGTTTTCAGGCCAACACACGCTAAAATTTTACAAGGGTAATTTTGTTGAAAAAATGGAAAAGTCGTCAAAAAACAATTAAATTTTTAGAAATTAATAAATTTAAAATTTTATATATTTTGGGAAAACCCCTACATTTTACGTTCTAAAATAGAGTGTAATGATGATATACGTACCATACAAGTCGGTTTTAAAACTAAGGAAAAATATACGAGCTTGTTCCTCTAGTGTCAAACCAACAATGTGACGATATAAAAACTTTCCCATATCCAATTTTCTAAGCAAAACATTTCATATTCCAAGAACCTCCGAGTGTCGCTAAATCTGGATTTCTAATTTGCATGACCTGAACTAGTTGTAGATTTCCAGTTGCAACAGCTAAAAAAAGGCATTGTCTCCTTTTCGATCTTGCAGTGTCAAATCTTGTTCATTCATATGTTTTTTAATTTTCTACAACACAAACAGTTTGTTGTGCTTTACCTGCAAATTAAGTCTTTCAGTGGTCTAATTAGAGGCAGATTCCTCTTCTTTTGAGAAGAGAACTCAACCCCATCCAATGAGACTGGCATCTGTCTCTATGAGGAGATAATCACTTTCAAGAGGAAGAGATAAGAAAGGAAGTTACTTACAGAGACTTTTGATCTATTGAACAAGTTTTATATCTTCACTATTGAAATGTCTTTGACCTGTTGCAGTTAATCACATCATTAACTGAAAGCTACGACCGAGCAACCTAGATCCAATCCCACCATAGCAGCACCTTCCAATAGCCAAACTCCTATATTCCAAATTCTGGAATTCAAAATCTTGTCACCAACCCGGCCAATTCCCTTATCCTGCTCCGGTGGCAATACACCAACTATTTCCATCAACCCAACTGCTCAATCTCCATTAAAACCACTCCAATCAAGTAATCAACTATACCCTTAACTGGGGTGCTTAATTCAATTCTCTTCTTCTTGGTTACAATCTTCAAATACAAAAAGTGGCCTGGAATTAATCTATCATTATTGGATTTATATATATTGACAGTTTTGTACATATGAAATTTTACTTTAGTTTCTTTCTTGTAAAATTGTCTCCAGAATTAGGCATGGAAGATTCCTTCATGCAGAAGAAGTCTCAAAGTGCAACCATGCATGTCTCAAAAGAAAATTCCATATGTTAATTGATTAATGAAAAGGCCTACAATTTTTTATTTTATTTAAGGAGATATTTTATCACTTTCGTTGTCTCTTCTTCTGTTTTCAAAGGATGGCCGTTACCTTTCCAACTAATTATTCCATTTTATCAAGAAATGAGTTAAGACGTACAGCTTCTCTGTGAGTTCCTACTTCCTTGGTTATAAGTAATGAAAGAGTTTAAAGTATAAGTAACGAAAAACTGCATTTTCAAGAAGATCATTCATTGGTTGTCTACAATTTCCTTCAAATTTTGAAGACTAACTTTAGCGATAATGTCCATTTCAATACAGCTATATATGCTTTATATTATTATATGTAAGTATATATAACATCACCACTGGTTATAGCTTTGGAATAAGCTAAGTAGCTAACTAGGGCTGCTGCAGTACTTTCGTTTTAAATTAACACACGTGTGTACTGTAATGAAATATATATATTTATATACACACGTACCCTACAAGTTGCTTTTGATACATTGATTGGAAAAATAACTCAGTTCGGTCCACAAATGTCAAATAATAATCTGTATCTATATGATATAAAAATATTGCCATTCATATTTCCCAAACAAGACTGCCATGTGGAGCGGTGTATTGATCTGAGAATCTCTCTCGTCTTTAAGTAATAGTACTGGTTGAAGGGCAGGCAGCTCTACCACTCATCAAGTCTTTTGTCTCTTTTATTTTATTTGCCGCTGTTTATATTATTAGTAATATTATACGATCCAAAAAATTAATCCAAAATTCAATCCAAATAATATAGCAAGTTTCGTTGTTATCACCATACAAATTATGGACCGTAATAAATTGACAAATCATCTGCTACATCATTTGGGTTAATTTTTGGGCTAATTTGTTGGGCTGGATAACTTTAATGTGATATATATTATATTCATAAATCATAATTTAGTTATAATAGTGGTTTTATAGTTATATATATGTAGGAAAATTTCTACCTTAGAGCATCTCCGATGCTAATGTGGGTTGTGAAAAAATTAGATGACACGGATGATGGACATCCACTTTATTAAAAAATTCATCTCTAATGCAACATCTTTAGTACAACTTCAAGTTGAAGTGACAACTTTTTTTTAGAAGCTGTCAGACGGTCTGTTGGACATCCATCTTGTTGGCCCAGTCAACAACCACTCTTGTCTTCTATTTTGTTTAATTCAACAATTCTAAAGTACATTTAAGGAGATCAATAATAAATTGACATGTCATTAAAAACATTTATTTTAAAAGTGAAGCATTGGAGACCACTTTTTCATTTGGATGTCTATCAAGTTTAGTTACATGTCACATAGGAAGCAATTGGCTTGACAATGTTGACATATCACCATTTTTTTCAAATGCAAGACACATTACCATTGGAGATGCTCTTAGTGCGCACTGATAAATATTTATCAGTTCGTTACATATGGACCATTAGATTCAATTGTTTTGACTCAGTCTGTATGTAATTATCAGTGTTTATCCATAGTTTATGACCCACATGCAATGCACTGATGATATTTATATTAGTGCGTACCGAAGAGAAAATGATTCTTTCTCTGTATATATATATATATATATATATATATATATATATACAGTCATTTTCCTGTCAGTGCGCACTGATAGAATTATATAAGGACATTAAATGTGAGCCACTCATTTATAAAAGAGTTTTGACAAGTGCATACATACCAAGTCAAAATATGTAAAATGAGTGGTTCATATTCAATGTCCTTATATAATTCTATCGGTGCGCACTTATGTGAAAATTATTGTATATATATATATATATATATATATATATATATATATGAAATAGGCTTTATTAGTCAAAAAATTTAGAAGGATTATTGTTTTTAGCCAACATTAATATTTTTATTGTTTCTATCCAATCATTGACTATGAAGACCTAATTGCCCCTCATTATTTTTTCTTCTTTCTCTCTCTTCCTTCTTTCTCTCTTCATTCTCTCCTTTCTTTCTCTATCTCTTTCTTTCACGCCTCTCATTTTCTTTTCTTCCTTCAATCTTCTCTTTGTCTTTCTCTCTCTCTCTCCAATCTCTTCTTTCTCTTTCACTTTCTCTCACGTCTCTCTCCTCTCTCCTCCACAAATTTTTTGTTGCAATCAGATCTCCTCTCCAGATCTCCTCTCTCACGCCTCTTTCCTCTTTAATCCAAGAATTTTTTTTGTTCATCTTCTCTCTCCTTTGGTTTGCAGACCTGGTTGTTGATTTTTTTTGGAATTTTTTTGGTTAGCTATTGATTTTAAGGATGGTTGTGGTTGTGTTTAAGCTTGAATGTTATTTGTTTGAAAAAAAAATTCAGATTTCGTTTTTAAAAAATTCCAGATTTTAAAAAATTCTGATTTTTTTTGTTTAAATGTTTGTTAAATTTTTTTCCAGAATTGATTTTTTTTTAAATTTATTTGTTTAAAATGTTTGTTAAATTTTTTTTTTCAGATTTGTTTGTTAAATGATTTTTCAGATTTGGAAAATTTTGTTTGTTAAAATCTGGAAATTTTTTTTTCCTGATTTTGTTAAATGTTTGTTAAATGATTTTTCATAATGTTTGTTAAATTTTTTTTTCCTGATTTTTTTTTTAAAATGTTTATTAAATGTTTATTTTGAAAATTTTCAAGATTATGTTTGTTAAAAAAAAATTTCCAGATTTTTTTTTTAAATTTCTAGATTTTGTTCCTTTGAAACAAGAATTCCTTCCTAAAAAAATAATATTTACTAGTGATCTATTGTTTCAAAGATTTTTTTTTGTTTGTATGAGGAAATCTGGAAAATTTTCAAATCTATTCAAATCTGGAAATTTTTCGAGATTTCTTTAAACACACCAGACCATCAATTAAACACACCAGGCAGACCAATTAAACATATAAAGGCAGACTAATTAAACACACCAGGCGTAAATCAATTAAACACACAAAGCCAGACTAATTAAACACATCAGGTGTAAATCAATTAAACACACCACGACAGTCCAATTAAACACACCAGGACAACTCAATTAAACACATCAGGGCAAACTAGAGATGCACATTATATCCCGAATCCCCAAATCCCCACGTCCCCATCCCCATTTGGGAAATTTTTTTTGGTGAAAAATGGGGAATATGGGTGGGGATGGGGATGATTTTCATCCCCAAATTGATATGGGGATGGGCCCATCCCCATTTCCCCAGTTTCCCTATAAATATATTGAAATGGGGATGGGGATGGGGTGACCTCCCCCCATCCCCATTTCCCCATTTCCCCCAAAAGTTATATAAATAAATAAATAAATATATTATATAACACTTTATGATTTTATTATGTATTTGTAATGCACTAATGGATTTTAGTTTATATTTGTAATGGAATTTTTTTTTTTTAATTCTTAATTTTTAATCAAACGGAAGAATGGGGAAACGGGGAAATGGGGAAAATGGGGAAACGGAGAAACAGGGGAAAATGGAGAAAAACGGGGAAAACTGGGAATTGGGTTGGGGATGGATATACCTCCCCCCAAAATTCCCCATCCCCATTTTCCCCAAATGGGGGGGGGGGGGGGGGGGGGGGGTCTGGGAAGTGGGGATGGGGATAGGGGGACATATATCCACACCCATTCCCCAAATGTGCATCTCTAGGGCAGATCAATTAAACATACCAGGGCAACACAAAATTAAACGAACCAAGTCTAACACAATTAAACACATCCGGGAAGAAGAAGAATAATACTAGAGGTCAGGGAAGAAGAAGAAGAAGAAGGAAAAAGAAAAAAAAATAGAAAAAAAAAAGTTGTTTTTTCTAGGAAGAAAAAGAAAAAGAAAAAAGATAAAAAAAAATTATAAAGAAGGATAATTGTGTCCAAAAAGTGAATTTTTTTGGTAAAAACAATAAAAATACTAATCTTGACTAAAAACAATAACCCTCCTAATTTTTTGGTTACTTATAAAGTTTACCATATATATATATATATATATATATATATATATATATATATATATAATAATTTTCACATAAGTGCGCACTGATAAAATTATATAAGAATATTGAATGTGAGCCACTCATTTGACATATTTTGACTTGGTATGTATGCACTTGTCAAAACTCTTTTATAAATGAGTGGCTCACATTCAATGTCCTTATATAATTCTATCGGTGCGCAATGACAGGAAAAGGACTATATATATATATATATATATATATATATATATATATGCAGGCAGTGAGGACAATGCTTGCCTTGTGGATTTTGACTTTGATTTGGTGGGAGCCTCACCATAAATTAAAAGCCTACTGATTATGAGTTTGACCCCGATTGTGATTGCGATGCAGCATTTAAAACAACATACTCCGAGACATATTGAATGAGTCCAACACAGAATCTATCTTTAGGTGTTGATCTTGTTAGATAATCTAACGCTAATCTAGAATGACAAGAGCTAAAGCATTACAAAGAAAATCATTGAGCCTTCTCTTTCAAGTACATAGCACGGGAATACAATCAACAGACAGGATCTTAATTACAATTCATACATACACTTCTTATGAATTGAATCACCACATTTTCTGGTTATTATTTGTATTACTGGAACAAAGTCAGTGCTTAGCTGAATCATATATACCAAAATACTGTCAATAATCGAGCAACAAAATTTGGTAAACAAGTAGAACAATTAATGAAGAAGTGTGTCCAAAAGACTAACATGGCAGACTAAGACTAGACAGTCAACCATATATAGGAGATGAGCAAATGCATTCAAACATCAAAGTAAAAACAGTATAAAAGCAGTCAATACCATGATAATACAATAGCATATAATACATACACATAACATATCTTATTCCACAGTGAAAAATGGAAGATATCCCTTGAAGAAAAATGAACTCAATCAAATACCATTAAAATGTCACACTTTATATGCTAAACAAACTATGCTTCCTCCAATGAATCCCTGAGATCTGAACAACCTTCAAACCATATTTACATTAACATGCCATCAATCCATCACTAGAAACTTCTCGAGTCCATAAATTTAAAACTTAATTAATTCATCAGACATAGACGTATACTTGAGTACATAGAAGACTAATCCTTGGTTTTAGCTTCTAAAACGAATAATTTGCATGCATTCACTTTGCCTTTAACACTCCTTTCACATCAAATTCCTTTCATTTAACCATTTTCTCCCCAATCCGTAATAATCCCAAACGAACGAAGATCAAACCATGTTATTATCCCAATCTTATCACCTTATAGCAACATACCTTAGGGGTTGGCGTTTAATGGATTTGTCCAATATACGTAGGAGAGGACAAATGTAAGTTGGTCATTTCCACATGGCTTTTCAAAGTTTATGCTATTTCAACAATTGTTGCAACATGGAATGATCATTTTTTGAATGTTCAATCAGATGATTGATGATTCATATTCGTGTCAATGAAAGAAAATAAATATATGTGATGACATTCGTTTTGATGAAAACTTTGTGGTTTGGTAAAAAAATATTCTTAACAGTAGATTTATGTTAAGATTGTGAAATTATAAACAGTGAGTTCATAGAAATTGATCCAATATAGAAATAACATTGAGAATTTGAGATGAGAAACTGCTGTTAAAAAAGTTCATAGAAATTGATCCAATATAGAAATAACATTGAGAATTTGAGATGAGAAACTGCTGTTGACAATTGTTTATAAACTGTTAGCAACCATCTCTTATATTATCTTCTTATTTAATCGAGAGACTACTCATTCCTTCTCCCTTCTCTTATCATTATCTTATAATGGATTTTATCTGTAATGTATTTTATTTGGATGCATCACATGAAGCAAAAACAGGGTATTTACAGAGTCCTGGTTTTCAAAATTACAACTCCCAAGTTTTTATTCATTTCATACATCAATGATCTTTGAAGTACACATATTACAAAGGCACTTGAAAGTAGAACCTGAGCAGTGAAAAGTCCCCATTATTTTTCTTACAGAGATGAAAGGAAATGAAAGCTGATACGAGTACACAAGTTCGAGTTCTCTAGCATTTACTTGGATAACTTCCGAACCCATAACGATTTGTCAAATGGATTACATAGAAACCCAGAACGATATGTCAAAAGGAATAAGTCTTTCAGAAGGGGATATTGCAGCATAAAAAACAGGGTGGTAGGTAAGGACACACACATAAGAGCAAGTATGGGGATGGAAATTGATCTGTGACTATAAAGCAAGAAATAGGCTGAACTGAAAGTTATCATCATGAATATTAAAGACATAAAGAGAGCTAAGAGACCAATCATCAACTTAAGAGGTAAAGACCTATGAAAGTCAGTTTCGGCATAACCTGATGTGAGGATAGACAGAAAGGTTAGAATAGAGAATGAAGAAGAGGACAATGCCACTGCATCTGATATTACAAAGACAAGGAAGAAATCTTTTTCTAGAAGAAGGGGTGTTCCAGTTTTATCATCATAATCTCCAGGAACAGTAAAGGCTGCTGAAAAGACAACTGTGGCAATGAGTGTAGCAACAACCATACATGAGGAAGCTGTGTTCCTCATCCACTTTTCCCCACTTTTTATTAAACTTTTGTGCTCTATGGTGAACAATTCTTTAGGTGTTAGACCCTCTGCATTTTTCGCTTTTCGAAATGAAGGTTGCATGAGCTTCTCTACCTCCTGTCACCATTTTATAACAAGTTTAAAACCTATACGTGTGTGTATGTGTGACAAAAGAGAAGAAATCATGACAATGAGGAAATGGGAAAATTATACCTCAAATAATAGCAACTCTTGTTGCATTTCTAGAGCTGCACTTGACAAGCCACTGACCGGAGAATGATATGGATACTTTGCGGCTAGATGCAGCATAGTATTCTTATCAACATCCACAAATGTAGTTAACAACTCTTTATCAAATCCCATCTCATATATCAGATTGAATGTACTAATATGACGGTGCAAAATCGCAACATGAAATATGGATCGACTGTTTTCATCCAATTCGTGAACCAAAAACGGATAAGAACGAATGAGCTCGTTCAATAATTGAGAGTTCCCTGATTTAGCTGCATCGAACAATAAATTCGAAGGATATCCAATTAGTGAGATAATATAATCCTTTCCATTTTGTGGTATCGGATATTTGGTTACTGATTCAATATCATTATTTCCCTTCTGTCTGATTGCTTCTTCTAAAAGACATTTAAGAAGTTCAAGAGCTGGAGATGGTATCATCAACTTCGGATTGCCAGCGGACTTCATTTCTTGAATTGAGAATAAGAAAGAAGTTATAATTTGATGAAAATTGAGAAATAATAACTAGAAACATATATATATATAGTGAGAATTATTAATACTTACTGAATATAGATGAAGGCTTTCGGGCCAACACATGCAAGGCAGTTTCATTATTTTCGTCACGAAACACAGCTAGTTCCGGTCTATTTTTTAGTAACTTCAATGCAATATCTGATCAATTCGCACAAATATTATAAAAAAGCGATGTAAAAAGCATGATATATACACAAAATTTGGAGGGAATTGGTTTAAAATAGTAAAAAAATATATGATTCCCCGGGGGGGTGGGGGGGAATTGGTTTAAAATAGTAAAAAACATATATGATTCCCCAAAAAAATAGTTTTCGTCAGAATTTTAATTTTTTTGGACAAAAATGCTTCAAATGGAATTTTGAATAAAAAAAATCAACAATTTTTTAGAGAAGAGAAAGGAAAGAGATAATGGTGAGCAACTGAGCATGGAATATAGGAAAATTTTGATAAGAAAAATTACCATTTTAAAGGTTGATAAAATAGAAAAGCATATATATAAATATACAGATTTTCTATTATCAGATCGACCTGAGATTAAATATATCAGGACATTGAATATGAACACTCATCTTACATGTTTTGACTTGGTGTATATACACTTGTCAAAACTCCTCCATAAATGAGTGGTTCACATTCAATGTCCTGATATATTTATTGTCAGTTCGAACTGACAAAAGATTTATCAGTTCCTTGCATGTGAACCACTTATTTTATATACTTTGACTTGATGTATATGCACTTGTCAAAACTCTTTCATAAATGAGTGGTTCACATTCAATGTCCTGATAAATGTTATATCAGGATGAACGGCCAAATATTTATTGATGGGAGCAAAGGCTATGCCTACAATCGGAACAGAGAAAAACATAGTATGCATCTGAGAGCACCAAAACACCAAAAAAAAAAAAAAACAGCCACTAGTAAGGCAAAACGCAGAACAGAGCCCCTAAAAACAAAACGCACAATAAGCACCAGCCAAACCAAGAACAGATAACAGACTCCGGAGAAACAAAACAGTGAACAACACAACCAAAGAGAGGGCAGACACATATATATATATATATATATATATATTATTTTTATATATTTTTGCTATTTTCAACTATTTCCTCTTTTAATATTAATATATGTGGAGTGTAATGTCTTTCAAAAAAAAAAATACGTAGAGTGTAATAAATATATACGTACCATACAAGTCGGTCATGATGCTTTGGAAAAATAGATAAGCTTTATCATCCGGAAGCAAATACATGATAGTTCTATCATATAATAAGGTTGCCATTTCCAATTTTCCAAGCAAAACAGCCGTGTAGAGCGGTGTCATATTCCAAGAACCTCTGATTGAAAGCAAAGCTGAATTCTTGGTTAGCATGGCCTCAGCAATTTTTATAGTTCCAGTTGCAGCAGCCAAATAGAAGGCAGTGTTCCCACTTAGATCTTGCAGTGTCAGGTCATCTGGTTCCATCAATTCTATTATCTCCAACACAAAAGCAATTTGTTTTGCTCCAGTTGCGACGTGAAGAGCAGTTTCATATCTCTCTGAGATAGCTGTACGTAGCATAATTAATGGATGATCGTTGATATCTTTCGTTAACAATAAACGTTTAGCTTCTTCCCAGTCTCCTTTTAATGCAGCATTGTGAAGGGGCACACACTTGAGGCGGTATTCATAGCTGTGATCACCTGTAAGGGTAATAATGGAATTCACATTTGAGTAATTACAAAGAATAATTATTTAATTAAGAGAGAAGGATTGCAGAGAGAGAGAGAGAGAGAGAGAGAGAGCACTCACATTTACTAGGAAGTAGATCAAGGTTAGGCCAGTTGTAAAAATTGTGATGTTGGGGTTGGGGGTCTTGTGACGACGAAGCAGCACCTGCAACTATTTCTCTCGGGGCTTGTATTTCTGAAGTATCTGAATCGTATTTATGATATTGGGTGCCCTGGAAGGAAGAAGCATATGATCTAGTATCTGTTCTTTCCATTGTGATTGTATGTAAAGCTTCTGGATGATGACCTGTTCTTTCCGGACTAGTGCCTGATGAACTCACCGTTGGTGACTCCATTTTTTCCGGAAAAACAGAGAATTGACTTTTGTATATATTCACCTCTTTTTTTTAAAAAAAAAAATTAACAATAATACATGAATTTCAATGGAGTTGGATGCTTTTCAGAAGATTTAAACGGAGTTGGTAAGGAAGATGAAATCGAGAAATGCTAGTCCTTGCTTGAGTACAGCGAAAAAAAAAAAGTCTCGTAAGAGATGAAGAGAAACATGGAGGTGAGAGATGAGATCTGGGAATGTTCACATGTTGTTTTAAAGTACTAATCCTGGCCCCTGCCCCTACCCACCAAAAGCGATTCTATGGTCTCAAAAGACATATATACCCTTTAGATCCTTTGAGGAAGCTGCATTCAAATTTTCGGGGAAGCTGCTTTCAAATTTTCGGGGAAGTTGCTTTCGAAAATGGATTATAGAGAGTGTGAAAATCTCAGCTAACGTTGAATTTAGAGATGACATTTGGGCGAAAATAGGGAAATGGGGAGGAATGGGGTGGGGAGTGATAAGTCAACAAATTCCATTTCTCCATTTATCAAGCCACAATCCTCTGGTTAATCATTGTGACAAGTCAACTTCTTCCATTGCTCCATCTATCCAAGCCATAATCCTCTCATAACATTGATTCTTGGTTGCAATACAAGGAAACAATCTCTAATTTATTTTGTAATCACATTGTAATATTTCTCATTCCAGTGTATGTTTATTTTCAGTCAATCACTAGGATTAGTTTCCTCTTATATACTCTATAGTTTACTGTATAAAGAGTTGTTCTATACTAAATCAATATAAGACACATTTTCACTAAATTGATACTGTCTCTTCAGGGAGGTCCCCCCATATATATTATTATTATTATTGAACATTATTAGATTTCATTTTTATATCAGTATATGTAATGGATTTTATTTTGTATTTTTATTTGAATTTGTAATAAATTGTTTTTTTTAGTATGTAATTTTTAATAAAACAGTAAAAATGAGAGAAAGAGAAAACTGAAAAACAGGAAAATATGGATGGGGATACCTCCCCTCAAAACTCCCTCATCCCCAGAGTGGCTTTGATACCGATAATGCAGGCAATGAGGACAACGCTTGCCTTGTGGAGTTTGACTTTGATTTTGGTGGGAGCCTCACCACAAATTTAAAGCCTACTGACTATGAGTTTGACCCCAATTGCGATTGCGATGCAGCATTTAAAACAACATGCTCCGAGACATATTGAATGAGTCCCACACATAATCGATCTTTAGGTGTAGATCTTGTTAGATAATCTAACGCTAATCTAGAATGACAAGAGCTAAAGCATTACAAAGAAAATCATTGAGCCTTCTCTTTCACGTACATAGCGCGGGAATACAATCAACAGACAGGATCTTAATTACAATTCATACATATACGTCTGATGAATTGAATCACCACATTTTCTGGTTATTATTTGTATTACTGGAACAAAGTCAGTGCTTAGCTGAATCATATATACCAAAAAACAGTGAATAATCGAGCAACAAAATTTGGTAAACAAGTAGAACAATTAATGAAGAAAGTGTGTCCAAAAGACTAACATGGCAGACTAAGACTAGACAGTCAACCATATATAGGAGATGAGCAAATGCATTCAAACATCAAAGTAAAAACAGTATAAAAGCAGTCAATACCATGATAATACAATAGCATATAATACATACACATAACATATCTTATTCCACAGTGAAAAATGGAAGATATCCCTTGAAGAAAAATGAACTCAATCAAATACCATTAAAATGTCACACTTTATATGCCAAACAAACTATGCTTCCTCCAATGAATCCCTGAGATCTGAACAACCTTCAAACCACATTTACATTAACATGCCATCAACCCATCACTAGAAACTTCTCAAGTCCATAAATTTAAAACTTAATTAATTCATCAGACAGAGACATATACTTGAGTACATAGAAGACTAATCCTTGGTTTTAGCTTCTAAATCGAATAATTTGCATGCATTCACTTTGCCTTTAACACTCCTTTCACATCAAATTCCTTTCATTTAACCATTTTCTCCCCAATCCGTAATAATCCCCAACGAACTAAGATCAAACCATGCTATTATCCCAATCTTATCACCTTATAGCAACATACCTTAGGGGTTGGCGTTTAATGGATCTGTTCACTTAAAAGTGAATCGATAAAAAACCAATAATATTTGGTTTTGAAAAAGTGATCCGATCCGATAAACTTTACAATTGTCAACCGATTGAACCGGATCGGTTCGGTTTTTTCGATTTTGGGCCTAACTATTATTCACTTTTTTTGCTCATGAACAAAGTATCATTTAAAAAAAAGTCATCAAAAAAATCGGCGTTGGTGATAATAGTTAGAACAAATAGTGGTATCAAATATAGTTATTTAAAAGTGAAATCATAAGTTAAAGACACAACGGTCTATTTACTTTTATATACACAATGTCCAATGAGATGATAAAAATGAATAAAGCAATTAAAGGGACTGTTGTCTAAAACTCTCAAAGCCTAAACTAAAAATTAAGGTTTTTTTTAATACTTCGGTTTTCGGTTCTTGACAGTGAACCAGAAACTGAATCGATAAATCCGGTTTTGAAAAAAAGAGGAATCGAACTGAACCAGACAACCTCTGAAAACAGGATAAAAACCGATTGGAACGGTTCGTTTTGATTCGGTTCAATGGATTTTTCCCCACCCATATATCTAATATTTGACGAAATCAGCTAAAATCACATATAAACGATTAGTTTGACATTACAACCAAACTTTCAACAAAATAAGAGACTCGCCACATGCTCCCTCATACTTGAATGCATAGGGGCCACTCTCGAGCGCCTCCCGAAATGGGTATGTACCTTGTGCCGCTCTGATCCATCAGTGTGAGCTCGAAGAGAGCCTTAATGTCTAGGCTCTTGCCATTCGGGTAAAAGTAAACGGCTCACGCGTAGCCGCTCACGACGAAGGTATCAGAAGCTATGTACTTGCCAATTCACATGCCCTTTGAAAGCGAGTATCCGTTGATCTTGAACCGGTGCGACCCATTTTTACTTAAGAGACTACGGTGTATTCAATTAATTAGGATTTCAAAATATTTTTTAAAATTTTTTTATAGAATTAAAAAGTTTGAATGTATTCAATATAAACTCATATTCAAAATAGACTTTAAAAAAGTCTATAAAAATTCATGAGATATTCAATATCAATACTTTAAAAAAGTCTACGAAAGTTAGGTATTCAAAATGTTAATGACCTATACTGTAAAAAAAATGTTAATGACCTTTAATGGCTTTAAAACGCCAATCATTTTCATAGATTTTTAGTTATATCAAATCTCACAATTTGTCTTTTATTCTCTCAAAGACATTGAAAAACTTTTACTTTAAAAGAAAAATATAATACTCATTGAAAAACGTAAACCATCAAACATATGTTCTATTTTCTAAATAAAAAACAATAGCATATACATTCTTAACAAATTTTACAAATAAAATTAAATAAACAAATATTATCATTAAAAAAAAGCAAACATTAGTGATCTATAACAAAAAAAAAGTGAAACTAAAAATAATATAAAATAAAACAATTCTCCACCGATTATGCAATTAAGGATGAGGGATTTAATTTTTTTACCTCCGTTTAACAAAACCTGAAACACATCAAACGAATTTCATTTATATTAATTATAAATAATAAAAGACAAAAAAATAATTACTTAACCACGCTATAAATAAAGTCCCTAGTCAATATCAAACTACCCACTTGACCATAGGACTTGTTCAAGAATTAGGTGCGGTTTAGGTAAAATTGTCTTAATAACTTGAATTAATTTTGGATAGACTTTTTTAGTTATACCTTTGCAAAGACATTTAACTGTTAATACTATTATCGATTTGCTAACTTTATTCTAGAAAATTTATAATATTTTGACTAATTATAAAAAAGTGATATAATCATTTTCCCTCCTAAGGTTTGCCCTATTAGACACTTTGCCCCATCTAGTTTCAATAAGAATCATTTAATCAAACAGTTAGTATGCACATCAACCGATATTATCATGTACTATGAAAATCTAAGAACAAACAACTATAAATCATGAAATAATAATTATGGGTTTCAGAAGAAAAAAATTAAAACCAAATTAAAGTTTAGAAACACTCTTAAACATATTGTTATAGAGATTTTTTGGTAGTATGACATGTCAGCAAAGATAGTGGATAATCCAAAATATATGACAGACCACATCATTAGAGAAGAAAAACAGTTGTTAGTGATTGGCGAGTGATCGGGTGAACCGATCGACAAGGACAAGGTCTTAATGAAGCAGACCTGGTCGGATAGAACAACCGATCGGGTAAAATAAGCCCGGTTGGGTAAAGCAACCGATCAACCAGAAAGCGACCATATAAGGCAGCAACACCAGTTCAAATACAAATCAATTATGAAAAGGAAGAATCTCATTCAAAGAAGGAATCTATGACAACATTCTAATAAGGAAATATTATTATTTCCTCCTACATATCAGAGAGTCCAAATCATGCAATAACTCTGTTCTTTTAGAAGATTGCACACCAATAAGGAAATAAGTTCCAAACGAACTACTCAACTAGAATCCTTCTAGGATTCTAACTAAAAATCATTTACTTGTGCAGCAAGGATTAGGGCAACACCTTGTCAACCCATATAAATACTACTAGATATCACCATACATAGATATGAAAAATATACATAATATATATATGAAAACAAATGAAAGAAAATACAAAAGATATAAAAAAACTCGAGATAAGGAGAAATCGAGTGTATAATCCTTATATTCATAGTGGATCTCTTCTCACCGTCACCGTGACCGTGGATGTTTCCATGCTTTGAGGTTTTACGACGTAAAATATGTGTTATGTTTGATTTATTCTTTATTTCCTACTTTTCTACATTACTATTCTGAAATATGAACAATTTGTATCTCGTCCACGTGGAAAATAGGCTTTGATTATTCAACCTTAAACTAGTTAAAGCTTCGATCTACCTACATGTTATCATTGACATGTTGACTTTTCAACAATCTAAAAATCACCGTCAACACACACACACACACATATATATATATATATATATATATATATATTTATATATATATATATATAAACACACCTTGTTCAAGGAACTTTCAATATATGAAACTCAAATTTGAGATTCTGACCCTGAAAAACAATTACAATAAAACAAACCCTAAAAAAATATTAAATCAAGAGAAGTTTACACTTTCTACCAAAGCAAAATTTTATTTATAGTCTTGGTGACTTCTAAAGATGAAACATAGTTTCAAACCTAAAAAGGGTTTTTAAGGAAAAGAGAAACTAAAGAGAAAAAAATTAAAAACAAATTAAAATTAAGAAACATCTCTAAACTTATATTTAAAAGTCTACATAAAAAAAATACAATATTCAAAGAAACTTTCATTTTATGAAACTCGAATTTGAAATTCCAACCCTTAAAAAACAAGCAAAAGAAAACAAACCCCTCAAAAAAATTAAACCAAGAGAAGCTTACATTTTTCAATCAAGGTAGAATTTTCTCTATATCTTGATGACTTATACAGATGAATACATCTTCAAGCCTAAAAAGTGATTTTAAGGAAAAGAGAAACTAAAGAGAAAATCTAGATATGGTAGTGATAAAGGGAGAACCAAGAGACATGTGAAGATGGAATAACGAAAAAAAAAATCACACCACAATTGTGGCGGTTTTTTTTCCAAATAAAATAAAATTTATTGATTTTGATACCTTTTAAAAACCTAATTATTTATAAAATAAAATATTTCTTTTTTATAGAGCAATTTTGTGACTAATTATAATTTGTCACAAATTATTAAGTTTTTTTTAAATGATTGTGACAATTATTTTTTAAAAGTCTCAATTGAACAAAACATAATACAAAATAATACCTACTGTGATACATTTGAAATTTGTTATAAGGAAATGTGTCACAGAACCGACCACCATGCACCACAAAACCAGAATCAAACCATCATTAATATCATAACCATAACACCAGATGTTAAGAGGGAGAAGACGCGGGAGGAGATCAAGCACCGATCTCCTCAGCTGGGAGAAGATCGACTCTCGTAGGGGTGGTGGTTGGTGGTTGGTGGTTGGTGTTATTTCGGTGGCTGACTAGAGTTTTGGTGTTTGAGTGGTGGCGGTGGGCAGGGTTTTAGTGTTTGAGTGATGATGGTGGTCAGAGGGTTTGGGTATTTGAGTTGTGGTGGATTAGGTTAGAGTTTGAGTATAGAAGATGAGGAGTTGATGACTGATGATAGTAAATTTGTCAAAAAAACCTTTTGTTTTTTTTTTTAATATTATAAAATCTGTTTTTAACTTTTTAATTTGCTTAATTATAGTCTTAATAATTTATTAGTCGCTATAATAAAATGATTATATATATTTTTAATCTGTTAAATATTTTTAATTTTAAGTTTTTACCCATTTACCTTTTTACCCTTGCCTATTTTAAATATATAACAGAATAGTTAATGGTTGAGGGTATTTTAGGTATTTTGTTTAAGGGCAAGGGTAAAATGTCTAATATTTTACATTTCTGGGGAAAGACTGACCATTATTAAAGTTAGAGGAGGTAAAGTGTCTAATACGGTCCTTTTTATCATGGTCATGCTCACTTGTTTCACTTTGTAAAAATAAAACAAAGAAGAGAAATCGTGAGTTATAGGTCTGGGTCGGTCCAAAATGCTTGGCGGGTCTAGTTCTGGGTCTAAAAGAACCTGAACCCGACCCATTGCCTTTATTGCCTTTATTGAATAGAGTTGTATTTTTAATAAAGGAAAAAAGATTGACCACGTCACTAGGCTCCACGTCGACCATCTCCACATCAACCATAACCATGTCAGAAGGCTAATCACTAAAGTTCGGCATATCGATATCATAGCCGCCGTCAGCCACGGTGACATCAGAAGGCACCACAATCCGCATATCGATATCATGGGTTTTAATGGGTTTTTTCCATTAATTTTTAGAATAATTTCAAATTTCAAAAAGAATCAACACCATAACAGGCACATAGCTACCCATGTCAGACGTGTCAAGGTCGCTAGTCAGTGACAACGTCGGTCATGACGAAGTCAAATGGCACTGTAATCTGCAATTGTTTTCTTAATTAAATGGGTTTTTTCTATTAAGTTCGAGAATAATTTTAAATTACAAAAAAGAATCAATACCATAAAAGGCTCATAACTGCACATGTCAGGCGTGTCAAAGTCGTCGAAGTCGATGACAACGTCGGTCATGACGATGACAAATGGCACCACAATCTACAACTGTTTTCTTAACTAAATGAGATTTTTCAATTAATTTTTAGAATAATTTTAAATTTCAAAAAAGAATCAATACCATAAAAGGCTCATAGCTACCCACGTCAGGGGTATCAAGGTCATCGGGGTAGATGACAATGTCGGTCATGACAATGTTAGATGACACCACACTCTGCAAATTTTACCTTAATTAAATGGGGGTTTTCTAATAATTTTTAAAATAATTTTAAATTTCAAAAAAAGAATCAATACCATAAAAGACTCATAGCTACCCATGGCAGGTGTGTCAATGTCACATGAGTCGGTGACAATGTCGAACATGACGACGTCAGACGGCACCACAATTTACAGATTTTATCTTAATTAAAAGTGTTTATTCTACTAATTTTTAAAATAATTTTAAATTTTAAAAAAGAATCAATACCATAAAAGAACCACTTGGGACTAAATTATCTTGTCCAAACAAACAAAATCACAACTCAAATTCAATCAAAACATATAAATACTTTAAGATAGTCTTAATAGTTCAACTAATGTTTAAAGTTCAAATAGGGAAACCTAATAGTTGTGTAAGTGAGAAGTGAAATAAGGAAGCAGTAAAGAATGATTACACGAAGACATATACATTTTTTGAAAGTGTTAAAGTGATCATCAGAGATATAGACATATAGTTTGGATCTTCATTAGACTTTCTAGTGTGGGATCTCTAAGAGGGAATGAGATCCGTTCAAAATGGATTCTCATGTGGGATATCCATTGTTGATCTTGATCCTTCTAAATCTCCATTTACATTGAGCTTCCAATTTTTTTTTTCAATTTTTTTAAATTCTTTTGATCTTCACGCCATCTTTAAGATGGGCGATGAAGATTCATCTATTTTTTTGCTATTTATTTTTAATTTATATTTTATTTATTCATTTAATCTTCACCATCCATCATAAAAGTAGACGGTGGAGATCCATTTTTTAAAATTAAGGATTACATTGGAATTTAAGTCTCTTTTTTACCCTTTTTAATATGGTAAATTTATCCGTTTTTTGGAAAGTTGTTTCTGAACGTGAATAATTAAACCCTAGGTAATTTTAGTGTAATTTCCTAATAGTTTTTCATCCTCTTTTCACACAAAAACAGCCGCCGCCGCCTCTCATCTCTCACCTCTCAACTCGATTCACTTTGTCTCCCGTTCAGGCGCCGCCGCCGCCGCCGTCCAACAGAAATCGGTTTCTCTCTCACCTCTCATTATCTTGAGTGGGTTACTCTGTAAGTCTCTCTCATCTCTCAACTCGAAATCACTTGGTATCTTTTTATTTATCTCAGATTCTTTTTATTTTTGCTTTTTGTATATACAATTTTCTCTGGTCTTTTCTATTTCGCATTATTATTCTCAGTTATTAATCTGATTATTTTTGTGAAATCCATGATTAGTTTAGCCAAATGACTTGACTAAAGAAATGGTTTGGTGGTGTAGTTCTTTTCACTTCAATTCATTTCTAGTAGTCAGTATTTTACAAATTTCGGAGGTGATTCTCTTTTTTTTTAGTTTTCCGGTGATTCATTTGCCTGCAATTTTATCGCATTTATTGTATTTAAGATTTTCTCTTCGTAGGTCATTATTAGCTGAGCTTTTATTTCCATTCCTTTCTAAAAAATAAATTTAATTCACATTTTTGAGTATGTTCATCATTCTGTTGATATTTTCGCTGGTGACTAAGATTTTAACTAAGGGATGATTTTTGCAGAAAGTTTGCATGTGAAACACAATATGGTTACAGAAACTGTTCAACCAAGTCGATTAGCAAACGGAGAGGCTGACAACAGTCTTCACAAAGAGAGTTCCCACATTCCTCATCAGGACTCTAAAAGAAGACGCGGAAATTCGGGCTCTGATAGAACCGTTACTACACATAATGAAAATTGTACCGGCCCAGATGCAACCGACAATGTAGATACAAACACACAGCCTGGTGTTGTATTTGTATGTGAAATACAAGAGTTACTAACTCATTTCTGAAATATAGTTGATCGGAATAGTGATTTTTGCACAAACACTTTGAATATATCCCATTTATTATGCTGTTTCTCTGCAGAAGAAGTCGAGGGTTCAGAGAGAAATGACTGTGCAAGACATGTATAACCAAGAATCCTTCGATGATGAGGATGAAGATGACAGTGACTGGGAGCCCATGCAAAAGCATGTGGAGATTAAGAAATGGTTCTGCACCAACTGTACGATGGTCAATCTTGATGACGTTGACATTGTCTATTGTGATGTATGTTTATGAGTATTGTGCATTTTTAAGAAATTAGTTTTCAAGAGTTCCCTTTTTAAAATAAAGTTGTTAATAATATAATGCTGACATATTGTTCTCCATTTGCAACTATCTACCCTAAAGAAGATATGGTTTCATGTTTGATGATTTGATGAAATTCTTACTATGCAGACATGTGGGGAACATAAAGAATCTGGTATCTTGAGGCATGGATTCTTTGCATCTCCTTCTTCACAAGAAGGTCTTACTGACATTGGATTAGAAGTAAAAGATAGATACAAAGGTGATTTGCTATTAGGTTTATTTGATTTGGTTGCCACTGTTTGAAAAGGGTTTATCATAAAAATTCTTCTACAAGGGCCTTTTAATGCTTATGCTGCCAAATCTGATCAAATTGCTTAAAATTGCCTTCTTCTTCGTAGTTATCTTTACCTTGATATGTTTATAAATCTGCACATCCGTATAGGGTTCAGATTTTCTCATCAGTATAGGGATTCGATTTTAGATTTGCACATATGTTTAGGCATTTAATTATTGGCTCCTGAAATAAGGATGGATATCCGCCTCCTTGCCTTCCTTGATGAACACATTTATATCCTTTTAATGATACTTTTATTCAGCTAGAAAAGGATTTGGTTGTGATACCCTTTTATGCTCTTTCATATAAGTTGAAAATAATTTTAATTTGTTATCCAAGGTCGACGATTTTCTTAGTATCGATTTGTTAGTCAAGGATTTGGTGTGGATTTTAATAATGTATCATCGGGAATCACCTTATATTTGCTGTCTATGTGGAATTTATCTGATTCTAACTTGTACATAGTTTTTAATATATCTTTAAATGATGGTTTTGGTATGCTGTCAGACACTCTTATTTTCTTTTATTTCTTTTCTTGATATGGATAAGGATATGATCATATGATCATTTGGCATGATTGACTTACTGCTACCGTACTTATTTTTTTTATTGTCACTGTAGACTCGCACTCAGGAATTCCACAATCTGACAGTTGCACAGCAATAGGATTTGATGAGAGAATGTTGCTACACTCAGAAGTATGGTTTTGCTGTTCAACATATTCCGTTCAAACATCTATTTGAATTTGAATTAATGTGGATGATGTTTTTTTTTTTTTTTAAATTGTAATAACATGCTTTTTATGAAGATTGTGATGCTACATCTTTATAAAGAAAAAAATCGTAGTGGGAAGTGATATTTTGTTATATCTCTTAATATGTTTATTAACTTGGTAGTTATTGATTACTACTCTTGTATTAACATGTAATTTTTTTTAGTTTCCATATAAAAAACATTGATTATTAGTGGCAAACAAAAGTTTCCAATTTCACAGACAACGGAAAGGTGTTGGAATATAGAAAGAACGTAAAATAGTCAATAATCTCATTTGAAACTTGTGGTGGGAAATGAGAGGATCTGTTTTAGGGATGATAGATGAATTGAGGAGACACCTATTTGTTTGTTATCTCCTTGACTGACTTTACAATCTGATAAGCTCTTGTGATGTGCTTATTAAAAGTAGTGCTGTTTCGTCTGTTCTCTTTTGATTAGAGTTATTATTTTCTTAGAAATTTGAATGATAGGGAAGTACGAGAATTGTCTTCTCTTCTTCAATAGTTTGAGAATGCTTCCTTAACTGGTTTGGAGGGGATGATAGAATTTGGTAGCTAGAGTTCCTTGGCTATACTATCTTCTCAAGCAAATCCTACTTCAATTGGTTGACTGATGATTCTTCCTTATTTTATTCCTACCAGCTTGAACAACATGGAAAGTTTTCTTGTATGATTCCGAGTTTCTCTTGGGCTATGGCTCATGGAAGTTAATACCCCGCGTTTTGTAGGCACATACCTAATGCTTACCTATTCTGTAATTCATGATGTGTAATAGAGAGGAGAAAAACTTTGATAATTTATTTCTTCATTAAGATCTTCAAGGAAATTGAGGTTTTGTGGGTCATTCGGTCTCTTGTGTCTCATTGTTTATTAAAAATCGTTATGCTTTCAAGTTTCAACTGGGGTTGAAAAAGTGATGGTTTATGGAGTTTTATCATGTTGGTGAATTTTTGGTTTATTTGGCAAGAAAGGGAAAGAAGGATTTTTGAAAATGCTTGTGAGGAGGTTTATCTCTCGTAGAATAGAGTTTGTTTTTAGCATTTCTATGGGCTTTGGTTTCAAAAAGAATATAAGGGCACTTTTTTCTTCGGTGCTCACGTAAATTGTGATGTTGTATTGTTTAAACTTCTAAGTACTTTGTTAATGTGCATGTGGCCGGCTGGTTCACCTCTTTTTTTAATCAGATTCTGCCCATTCTAATATATATCTACAAACTAAATCTACTGTAAATGGTATACAGTGGAGTGCAAATAACAGCGTATAGGAAATAGATTCTGAATTTAGTTCCATTCCGTATAACACAAATATTTTAAGTTTGATTGCGGTAAATATTTGTTATTAATTATTATGGCCCTTATCCTTTCTGTTTATTTCTGTCATTCTTTTTATAGTAAGTTGCTAGAAATTGCCTTTTTACCCCTAGTACTTACATTCTTATCTTGGTTGTTGCTTTGTTAGAGTAGGTCGAGATGAAATCGCATCCACATCCGGAAAGACCTGATCGTCTTCGAGCTATTGCTGCTAGCCTTGCTACTGCTGGTATTTTCTCCTTACAGACTTTACTGAAACTGCTTTAAGTTAGAGATTTGATTGTTATTGACAATGATGGACTGGTTGTATCTTTACGTATTTTGGAACTTTGTGTTATTCCCCATGTGATAAATTGACAAACAAATGACCATTTTTAACCTTGAAGGTATATTTCCTGGAAGATGCTACCCAATATCTGCAAGAGAAATTACAAGAGAAGAACTTAAGAAGGTGAGTGACCAACTATTAATTTGGAGGCTTACAAGGCTTCTATTATGTCTGCATATACTATTATTCTGTATTGTATTAGGAGTTTATCACCTGAAACTTTTGAAGCAGAAATATGTGGCCACTGGGAGTTAGCTTGACAGTTTTGGACATTGTAGTGATTTTTTGATATCTGAGGTATAGTATTAGAAGTTTATCACTTGAAACTTTTGAAGCAGAAATATGTGGCCACAGGGAGTTAGCTTTGGCAGTTTTGAACATTGTAGTGATTTTTTATATATGAGGTAGTATGGCAACGCGGAGTAAGCTTGCCAACTTGTGTATTATATTAGGGGCTTGGTGGTTGTATGGAAATGGGATAACACTGCTTTTGCGGTCCATTTGTCCTTATTTTTGTTTGTTTCTTTATTTAAGCAGAAAACATTATACCTGAGGTGTTGAATTTATAATGTTTCTGATTATTCCATCGGAATCTATAGATACATTCTGTGGAGCAGATCGAAGCTGTTGAACTTACAAGTCATATTCATGCTAGGTTTGTCAACTGACTGCCTTTCTTTTCTCTTTCTCCCTCTCCTCTCTCTCTCTCTCACAGTCCGTCTTCTCTCTCTTGTACTCTGCTGAAAGGAAATGGTTGATGTGGTAATTATCGCAATTAGAATTGGAAGAGGTTGAAGTAATTATTTTTACAAGTTTGGTGGGATTAACTTTTGAAATAAGAATTTGCAGGTGGTGAATGACATTCATATAAAGTTATAATAAGGTTAAGCATAGTTCGTAGAAACGATAAAAGAAAGTTACAAATAACAAATTGATAGAGCTAGTCAAAGTTGTAGTCGGTATTCATGTTACACATGGTAGAAATCAATATTTATAGATATGAACCCTAAAATTGAATATGTCTACGGAAGTAGGAGCAACAAAAATATTCTCTAGTTTTTTGTTTTTTGTTTTTTTCTGAATTGACAGGAACTTAGACTTCCATTGTAACGGTTCAAATATATCCAGTTTTGGCTTGTATGATGAGGTGGTTGGAGAGACATTTGGAAGGAAAAAGGAAAACTATTAAATGTATTAATTAGAATGGATGGGGAAACCAACATGATAGTATTAGTTTCACAATGTCTATTTTGATAATATATTTACCATTTACTGAGTTCCTTTGATATGGCGTGTGTTCATTTGCACGATCAGGACTTCTGTATCCTAAATTCGTAAGTCCAGAGATCGAGGATTTCAAGACTACATTTAGCTCTCTTAATTTTTTGAAAATGAGATTGGGTTTGCAGTTAACTGTTATTTTTGATTGGCAGCTATTTTACCGCTGATACATATGCTAATGAGCATTCAGCACGTGCTGCTAGGCTTGCAGCAGGTTTGTGTGCTGATCTTGCTTCAGCAATTTTTTCTGGACGTGCCAAAAATGGTTTTGCTCTGGTATGAAATTATGAATGGTTTATGGTTTGTAGTTACATGTATTCCGTACTGAATCTGATCTTTCTAATGTTATCTGCTTACTTTGAATGGTTAGGTTCGACCTCCTGGTCATCATGCTGGTGTAAGACAGTCCATGGGTTTCTGCCTCCATAATAATGCTGCAGTTGCTGCATTAGCAGCTCAGGCTGCTGGGGCAAAGAAAGTTCTAATTGTTGATTGGGTAATTTTCCTGCTGCATGCAGTTGATGTGTAGTTGCTTTCACTTGTCTCAAGGGGATTAAGGAAATGGGATAGGTTCACGACTGAGTGCTGATTGTGATATGCCCTGTGATTTGAATTTGTTAATTAATTATTGCAGGATGTTCATCATGGAAATGGCACCCAGGAAATATTCGAGCAGAATAAATCGGTGCGTGTTATCATAACAAAATACTAATTTATGATTGTTCATCAACTTTTTTTTTTGCTACTCACTGTTGTAAGAGTCTGTTGGTGGAGGTTGTCAAATGGTTTTGGCTGTCACTTGTAATCAGAATAAAGAATAGTAAGCCCATTTCAGTGATAGTAGAAACTTTTTAACATTGGTTTACTAACACATGGACACTTAAACCCTAAAATCCAACCCTACAAATTGCTCTATAGAACCTAAATCTTGTCTCCTTCCCGGAACATCATGATACTGTCCTGGAGGCAGGATTTAGAGAACAATTTGTAGTGTTTGGTTTTTAGGGTTTAAGTAGTATGTAGAAACTTATAATTTGGCTACAGGAGTCCACATTTTTATTTTTATAAAGTTGTTGATGTTCATGTAAGATCCTTTTTCGTAATTCCTAGTCATGGATAATAAGATAATAGTGTACGATAGGTATTTGAATGTATCATGGAAATGGTATTTCATTAATTGCATTTTCCATGGATATATTGCTTGTCACGAAGGTTTTTCATGGAGTGATTCCAATTGTTGTTGTTTTGGCTTCTATTCTTAGTGCTGATGCCTTGGACTTATTTATAGGTTTTGTACATATCCTTGCATAGACATGAGGGAGGAAAGTTTTATCCTGGCACTGGAGCTGCTAATGAGGTGCTTGATTCCCCCCATTTTTTTTTTCCATAGTGTCTGTTTGCATTATCATGTGATATGATTTGAGTTTTTGTTTTCAGTTTAACTTGTTGATCTGCATTAACTTGTAAATTATTAAAATATGCACGTCAACGATTTGCATTAGTGGTAGTGTTCTTTCTACATGGTTGCTTCCTACTGTTTCGCACCCCCACCTACTTAAGTTTGGTGTTTAACCTACTCTATGAATTTTATGTTTAATGTTAGGGTTGTGTTAAGGGCACATGTTAACAACTACAAAAATACCTAAAAGGGAAAGTATTAAATACATTTATTGTCTAGTTCAATGTAATAAATACATATTTATAATAAATATTTTCTTTTTTTAGTAATTTATAGTTGTTAACCTGTGCCCTGATGGCACAAGGCACAGGTTAACACTACCCTTAATGTTATATGTGTAATCTCATTTAAGTAAAATGAGCTTCACCATTTTCATCGAGACAAAATAAAGTTTCTACTTATTGAGGGAAGCTTGATTATTTGTTCTAGTCTTGTATATGTTATTAGTTATACTGTATGCTTTTTAAAAAGTAAAAAATAAAAAATAAAAAATAAAACAATTTTTTTCACTACAATAAAATAATAAATAGACCAAAACCCCTCCCCACCTTGGTGTGAGTGGGATGTGAACTCAAGACCTCTTGTACAACGACAAGATATCTTACAAGCTATGCTATCCACAACATTTGATGCATCAATATCTTATTTTGTTTGAAATTTGGTCTGTATTTCTTCCATCTTGTTTTACATTGTTCTGTAGTTTTGTTTACATGACGATTGATGCAATCTGCTCTACTTACTATGCTTACTTTATTATATTTTTTAACCTATAATAAATATATTTAATGATACTTCTGTAGGTTGGATCAGAGGGTGCAGAGGGATATTGCGTGAATGTTCCGTGGAGTCGTGGGGGAGTTGGAGATAATGATTACGTTTTTGCATTTCAGAATGTTGTTCTTCCTATAGGTTACCATCTGTTAATTCCCATCATTATATCTGTTGTCATTTTAAGAAGAGATATTTGGTGTTAGTGTCTATTGCAGTGTAGAAAATATAGTGAACCAACTATCAAGGAGTTGCATTTCATATTATTGTCCCCATGCATGATACTGATTGAAGAAGTTTGTGTTTCATTTCTTGCTAACTTAAAGTTATCATAGATCCCTGATGGTCTGTGAATGACTGTTTAGTGTAATTGTCTGGTATCATCTTTGTAGTCAAAATCTGTTAGCCAGGGCTGAACAAGCTTTGCATTATTCATTATCTGGTGTGCAAGTAAAGGACTTTGTCAATTGTCCTGAACTTCATTAAGTTTTATAACCTTGTAGACATACATCATTTGCTCATACATGTCAAATATGAATAGAGTAATACTATAAGATGTGTCAGGTACAAGTCTGACTGAACACAACTGCTTGTGGTGTCGTGCTGTACACTCTTAACATTTGACATCTAAGAATAATAGTAGTTATATATTTTTGTAATGCCCATGTTTTGTGTAAAGAAAAGGGTTGTCCAATTTATGATACATGGGATGCTAATTTACATTTCCACTTATAACTGCTTCTGATTTAGGAGAATGCAGTTTGAATGGAAGGGAAATATTGGTGATTGGGTACTTGGGTTCGATTAATCGTAGATGATTTATTTTCTTTTACGTGATGCTATTATGTATAGTTTTAAATATGTATTTCATGCATTAGTTGTAGTAAGCATGTCTTATAAGAAATGCAATCTGTACTCAGTTATTACTCAAGTCCAATTAATCTGTTTTCTACATGTATAATTTCAGCTTCCGAGTTTTCTCCTGATTTCACAATCATATCAGCTGGATTTGATGCTGCAAGGGGTGATCCTCTAGGCTGTTGTGATGTAAGGATTTTTCTTATTCTCTAAATGAGGTTTTTTATCCTTTCATTTGAGACTATTTAGTTTGGTAGCATTAGTTGCCAGTCATTCAGTTGTTTCTGGTGCTGTATGTTAAACTGTACACGAACTACTCATACTGGCCAGAGAGACTTATGTAGCTTTTGCAATAGTCCTCGTTATTTTGTGCTGTTTATAGTGTCTTTAATTGAGAATTTTGAGATATAATGCTTTATATTATATTAGCACATGAAACTTGTGAAAATAAATGGTTTGTGTCATTTTGTTGTCTCTATTTAGATTTCTGCAATCCAAAGTTTTGAAATTTTATCCGTTCCAATTTTTGAAATTGTTGTTTCTATTTATATTGCATGATTTTGTTGTTGTAGGTAACTCCTGCTGGCTATGCACAGATGACACATATGTTGAATGCTCTCTCTGGTGGCAAGTTGCTTGTTGTTCTAGAGGGCGGGTTTGTAATTTGCTTTGGGCATTTGGTTTTATTCATTATCTCACATATCATTTTCGATGTGTCTCTTTAACTGAAGAAATTATATTAACAATGTATTTGTTTGCAGCTACAATCTCCGTTCTATATCATCTTCTGCTACTTCTGTGATTAAGGTGAATATTTTTTCCTGTATTAAAACATTGAACATGTCGTAAGACGAAAAAATCATTCCTATCCTGCATAATGCAAAGCACTCTTCGTAGACCCCCTAAACTCTGTTACATCTTTTCTGATTTCTATGTAGTTTTTTTTTTCTTTTTCTTTTTATCAGCAACACACAATTTTGGGAATGTTTGGCAAGGCCATGTATCTGAAAACATGCATGCTATCAGTATCATGATACTTTTCCATTTTGTCTTACACTTTTAACTGATTTGCCAATATCACTATTAGATAGTTTCTTTTGTAATTTAATATTGTCTGACATGATTTCCATAATAAAGGTACTGATGGGTGAAAATCCTGGATGCAAATTGGACCACTGTGTGCCATCTAAAGCTGGTCTCCAAACTGTTCTTGAAGTCTTGAAGATTCAGACAAACTTCTGGCGTTCTTTAGAATCTAATTATGCAAAACTTCAGTCCCAGTGGGAAGTATACATTTCCGAAAACAAAAGTGAGCACTTTCGTTACAATCACAGAAAGGGTGGGGAGTCGTAAAATATAGAGTGAAAGACGGTTGTTCTGTTATTTTATTTTTTATTTTTTCCCTTTTAGTCTTAGATATCTATTGGGGGAGGGAATGTTATTCTTTCTGTCAGTTCAAACATTTCTATAGGTTTGCTTGTATCTGCTCCATTTACAATAAAATTATGTCTGTTTTCTCTCCTTTGCGAACTTTTCTCTTGGTTCAAATGTTGATCGTTCAAGTTCTTTTTCTTTTTTCTTTTTTCCTGAAAGAAGATCGTTCAAGTTCTGTTTGTCAATTTTTGTTAGTACTTTGAATTGTGAGGAGGTTAATAGTTACTTATAGAAAGGGTGGGGAGTCCTAAGATATAGTGGAGTGAAAGACGGTTGTGTTTTAGATCACTATTGGGCCAGGTGTTCCTTCTATAACTGGTCTCCAAACTGTTCTTGAGGTCTTGAATATTCAGTCAAACTTCTGGCATTCTTTAGAATCTAATTATACAAAACTGCCGTCACAGTGGGAAATATACATTTCTGAAAAAAAAAGTGAGCAATTTCGTTTCAATCACCAAAAGGGTGGGGAGTCGTAAGATAAAGAGGAGTGAAAGACGGTTATTTTGTTTTTTGTTTTTTTTGGTTTCCTTATAGCTTTAGATCGCTTTTGGGGGAGGGAATGTTATCCTTTCTATCCATTCGCATATTTCTATAGGTTTGTTCGTATTTGCTCTAGTTACAATAAAATTATGTTTGTTTCTCTTGTTTGCTAGCTTTTCTCCTGGTTCAAATGTTGATCGTTCAAGTTCTGTTAGTCAATTTTTTGTTAGTACTTTGAATTGTGAGGAGGTTAATAGTTACTTACGGAAATGATGGGGAGTCTTAAGAAATAGCGGAGTGAAAGACAGTTGAGTCTTAGGTCTCTATTGGGCCACTGTGTTCCTTCTAAAGCTGGTCTCCAATCTGTTCTCAAAGTCTTGAAGATTCAAGTCAAAAAAATGGCGTTTTTAAAAATGTAATCATACAAAATTGCAGTCACGGTGGGAAATATACGTTTCTGAAAACAAAAGTGAGCAATTTCGTTACAATCACTGTAATGGTGGGGAGTCTTAAGATATAGAGGAGTGAAAGATTGTTGTTCTGTTTTTTCCTTTTAGTCTTAGATTGTTATTGGGGCAGGGAATGTTATTCTCTCTGTTAGTTCACATTTTTCTATAGGGTTTGCTTGTATTTCCTCTATTTGCAATAAAATTATGTTTGTTTTCTCTCATTTGCTAGCTTCTCTCTTGGTTCAAAGGTTGATCGTTCAAGTTTGTTAGTCAATTTTTTGTTAATACTTTGAATTGCGAGGAAGTTAATAGTTACTTATAGAAATGGTAGGGAGTCTTAAAATATAGAGTGAAAGGCAGGTGAGTCTTAGACGCTATTGGGCAGGGAATGGTATCTTTTTTTTAGTTGACATATTTCCAGCGTACTCCATTAGTTGATCTATATCTCATATTTTTACCTTGAATTGCAGGAAAACAAATCAAGAAGGTACGTCGGGCTGCTGGTGCACCGTTGTGGTGGAAGTGGGGAAGAAAAAGGTTGCTGTATCATATTCTTAACGGTCATTTTCGTCCAAAATCAAAGGGATGTTAAGTGATTTGCAGATGTTATCTTCATGCAGTATTATCTCTTTTATACTTTAATTTTGTGCATTTTGTATGCCAGTTAGGTACTTAGGTTTTACTTTCATGTCTTAGAAACAGAAGATAGATAGCTATGAGAAATTGAAGAATCCCCATTTTGCTGCACACACTTTGAAGGGACCATTTTCAGTGCATATTTATGAGCTCCTGCTAATCAATGCGCAATATCTCAAATTCAGTAATGTTGATGTATGCCAGAAATTTTTATAATTCAAAAAATATTCTTAAAAAAATTAGAATGCTATTTTAAAGAGATAACTATATAGATTATTTTTTGTTGTTTGTAGATTTTTAGTTGGCATTTAATGGTTGCATTAATAAAATGTTTCTCTTCAAAAGAAAAAAGAAAGTTTCGTAAGACATTTTTCAAATTATTTTTACTTTTTGATTTTACACTTTGGAGTTATATTTGAATTGTAAATTATTTATTTATGGTACAAGTTATTTAAACCTGTAAAATCTCTCTTACAAGCGTTTTTAAGTTCAAATTTAACTCGCATCAAGACATCAAGTTTGAAGACATTGTTTATATTTAATGTAATAAAACAATTAAAACGAATGTTAATGAAAAATATTATTTTTAAATTGTGGATGAAATTATTTATAGGCACATCTTATTGGTTTAATATTATAACAGATCTGTCGAGTATAACCCAAAATAGAAAAGGCTCTTTAAAGAGAATCCTGTGATATCATAAATAAATAAATTTGATGGGACATGATCATATGATGTTTTAATAAATTATTTGGAATTTGCAAAAAATAAAAAATAAATAAATCTGATGTTAATGTCAAAAGACACTTCTGTCCAACATTTTCAGAATCCATATATATATATATATATATATATATTTATTTATTTATATATTTTGAAAGCAAATCTGAATCCACAATCTCATGGTATAGGTATAAGGGACAAACTATTAGATCAACCTCATATTGTCTACCTCGGTGCAGATATTGATAGAACAAAAATTCTCATTTATCTGAATTTATACCTAAATAATGATAAAAACTTGTGAAAAATAATTAATTAAAATTGATATATGAAATGAAAGAAATAGATTGCGATTCATGACCATACTTGCAAGATAATGATCACGAGTAAGCAAAATGATTCTATTGTAATTATTATTTTGACGAGTAAGAATCTTATCCTTACTCTTTTTTCTTTAGGTTTTTTAGTGAAACACACACCTGTATAAGAAAAGAAAAAAAATCAAATTTTGATCATGTATTTTGTTTTATGCTGAAACATTCCTAGATTAACAAAAGTCTACTAAAAAAAAGATAAGGAGAGAAGAGAATAGAGAAGTAAAGAAGCAAAGTACAAGTAAATAAGAAAATTATAGTGCTCTCAAAGATTGTTTACAAGAATATTTGATTTGATTGATTTACAATAGATGAGCTTATCTATTTATAGTGAAGTCCTCTATCAATAGATGACTATGATTTATTGGATTTAAAGGTGGAGATTTACCTTTATAAATGTTCATACTTATCTCCAACTATTATTATCTAGAATCTTCTTACAAAGTTTAAGATACATTCTAGAAAACGGGCCTAGAGAATGGACTAGACCATAATTGGGCACAAGGTTGGGTATGTTATAATTTATGAACACTAAAATTTGGGCAGGCCATGACAATATGGTTATATGTTAAATATTTGAGTAGCTATAATACATCTTAAAAACTGTATGTACACATACCTTTTACGTAATCGTACATATCCAAAATTTTAAAAAAAATTTAGTTTGTAAATAAACCTCACTTAATAACAAAAATATCATTTCTTTAATTATACTATATTGTATTTTTATATGTGCACACCACCTATACATTATTATGTCATTTAATCATCTTTATTATTATTATTATTTAAAATTTTGTAATTATCTTTAATTATATAACTGTTCTTACTCTTTCCCCACTTACACTATTTTTATATTTTTTTTCTCACTCCTCATGTCTAACGGCTCTCCATTTTTTTTTATTGTTTTCTGTCAAGAAAATCACTCCGATTTTGTAATTATGTTGTAATAAAACAAACATAGAATTTCCATTATATATGTGGGAGGAGCCGCACGCAGTCCTACTATTTGCTTTTAGATTTCTAATTTAGGATGGAGGGGACAGCCTCCTCAATATTTTCTTGGGCGTAATGCTGAGTTATCCCACTTTTTTATTTGGGTTTTAGTTTTTCTTTTGTTTTTAAATTTGATTTAGTTAGTTGAAAACTTGAAAAAGTAAAATACTTTTAAGAAATTATTACATTTTTTAATTCAAATATAAATAATTTAATCTAAGGGTAATACTTTTTTTTTCGAAAAATTTAAGAATAATACTTAAATTTTAAAAATATATAAATTTAAAATGTACATACAACATACCGTTTAAGAGGAATGCAAATATGTCACTCTTACAAAAACAATAGACTTAAATGATCCCTTTGAATTTCCACATTCGACCATTACGGCCCATGCATAGCCACCCATGACGAAGGTATATCCAAATTCCAAAGCTATGGTAATTGCGATTCCCATGCCTTTCGAAAGCGAGTATCCGTCTGATTTTAAACCGGTGCGACCCATTTATTGTCTTGGTCAGATATGTGGATGAGGTAATCGGAGAAACTCAGAATTAGAGTTTCAACTGGGATAGTCGATGTGAATCTACTATTGTCTAGCTAGGCTTAAGTGATTATTGTTCTAAAGCCATGAACTGTCTAGCTCCAACCAACTTCATCTTTATCAGATACCAAATAACAAAAATGAACTTAATGGCAATCATAACTTTATGTTAAAATTGTGAAAATCATAAACGGTGAGGATTCATTTATATCTAATTGAGAGATCTACATAATACAAAGTAAATAGCTAGCTTCAGGGGTGAATCCAAGATTTTCTATCCGACGGGACTGAACTAAATACTAGTTATAAAATTTTCAACTCACTAATCACTATCAAATTAATTAAATATAATGAGAAATAATTAATTTTATTAATGTTTCAATTCATCAATCTCAATCTCAAATATAAAAGGTTTTTTTTTTCAATTATTGAAAATAACAAACAAATTACAATTATTTATTTTGTTCAAAATAATTTTAATCACCAAATAGTAGAAAAAAAATGTTCCACAAATTAACACACAAATAATTGTACCTATAATCTATATGCTAATATGCCCTATAATTTTAGTAACAAACAAAACACAAACAAATTTAATTAAATCAAATTAACCCTAAATCAATTGTAATGTAATAAGGAAACCCTAAGGGGCCGTTTGGTATGGGGTAATCAAAATAATGTGATTTCTGGGAAAGTGAAACCCAGGAATATGATTCCTGATAAAGTTGTATACATGTGTTTGGTTATGTATGGGAATATTATTTCGGATTCCTGGGAATATCAAGTATCATTGTTTGGTTGTAAATGGGAATTTGTTTTTTTTTAATTATTAAAAGCTCAAAAATTAAATAAAAAATTTCAAAGTGCATCTGGGTAAAAAAAAACCCAGATCCATTTCATTGTAAATTAAAAAACATAGATCTGAGTTTCTTTATCTCATTGCCCATCTCATCTCTTTCTTCCCATTTCTCTCCATTTGTCTTTCCTTCTCATTAATCGAAGCTCGTCGCCGTTCTTGCCTCAAAGTCGTCATCGTCGCCGCCTCCAGCCGGGTTCTTGAGCAGCGTCGTCGTCGCGTCGTCATCGTCATCATCGAAGCTCCTCCTCCTCCTCCTCGTTGCCGTCGTCGCCGCCTCAGCCAGGTTCTTGAGCGTCGTCGTCGTCGTCATCGTCATCATCGAAGCTCCTCCTCCTCCTCCTCGTCGCTGTCGTCGCCGCCTCCAGCCAGGTTCTTGATCGTCGTCGTCGTCATCATCATCGCTCCTCCTCGTCGTCGTCATCATCAAAGCGGCGACGAAATGGGTTTGATGCCTTTTTTGTGTTGGTGATGGTGTTTGATGTTGTTAGGTATTGTTTAGATTATGAAATTTAGGTTTTGAAATCTAAAAATTTGGTGTTTGGGTAGTGAGAAAGTGTAAGAAAAAAAAATTGGGGATTTTTTGTGTTGATTTCCAGAAGCATCGTGAAGAACAGAGAAGAAGAAAATAAAATAAAATAAAAATAATTTTTTTGATGAGGGTGGGTTCCACGGTGGGAATCAGATGGAGGGTAATCTGAAACCCACCTATTGAGATGGGAATCACATTACCCCATTGGAGGGTAATGTGATTCCCATGGGATTCTTTTTCCCAGGAAACAAAAAACTCAAACCTTCTACCAAATATGAGAATGTTATGAGATTCTCATTCCCATGTAAAAATGACGGTATACCAAACGGCCCCTAATAAGTAATAAAATAATACACAAGTAAATAGAAAAGAATAAATATTTTTACCGAGAGAGAGTTATTGCAAATGTGGTCCCAAGTTGGTTAAAAAATTCAAAATGGGGTAGATAGAGATTAAAGAAGTATAAAAGAGCAGAGAAAAAAAATGAAAACAAAGAGAAAAGTATGAGAAGAAGACGAAAATTAAGAAGAGAAACAAAGGAGTTGTCAGTCTCAACGTCAAGAGGTGGACTATACTTATGGGTGGTAATTTGGTAATCTAACAAAATGAATGAATATTGGGCTTGATAGTTAACAATTTATGTTGGGCTTTTATTAGGTTTGTAATACTTTGTATAACTTAGGCCCAGTTAAAAATTGAATTTTCTTTTTTAAAATGGTGGACGGGGCTGCAGCCCCGTGCAGCCCACATAACAATATGCCCCTTGCATTTACTTGGCTAGCGTAGATAGAAATATAGAACAAGAAGTCGTGTAGAGAATATCTCTTATCAAGGGGTATTACAGGATTACAAAAAGAGTGATTGGAAACGATACAAATATGAAAGTAACTATGGAGATTGTATTTGCACTATCATGATAAACTAAGAAGAAGGTTGAACTAAAAGTTATCATCATGACTATTAACGTTATAAAGAGAGCCTAAAGACCAATCATCAACTTGAGCGGTAAAGATCTCTAAAAATCCCTCTCTGTGTAACCTAACGTGAGGATGAATAGAAACATTAAAATGGAAATTGAAGAGAAGGACAACGCGATTGCATTTGATATAGCAAACAAATGGAAAGCAGTCTCCATCAGACAAAACGGTATTCCAGTTTTCTCCTTGTTACCGTTAGGAACAGTGAAGGCTGCCGAAAAGACCACAGTTGCAATAAGTGTGGAAACAACCATGCATGAGGTAGTTGTGTTCTTCATCCACTGTTCTCCACACTCCAGTAATTCTGCATGTTCTATGGTGAACAACTCTCGAGCTGTTCGACTGCGTTTTTCGTTTCTCTCAATGAAGGTTGCATCATCATTTCAACCTCCTATATATATATATATATATATATATATATATTGTAACAATCAACAATTATATACACCTAAAAACAGAAAATTTAAGACAATTAATGGAGATAGAGAAAATGTGTTACCTTGAACATTAACAACTCCATTTGCATTTCAAGAGCTGGACCAGGTAAGTCAATGAAGGTTGCATCATCATTTCAACCTCCTATATATATATTGTAACAATCAACAATTATATACACCTAAAAACAGAAAATTTAAGACAATGGAGATAGAGAAAATGTGCTACCTTGAACATTAACAACTCCATTTGCATTTCAAGAGCAGGACCAGGCAAGATACTGACAAGAGGTGGATCCGAATACTTTGCAGCTAGACGCAACATGTTATTCTTTTCTTTATCTTCATATGTAGCTAACAACTCCTTATCGAAGCCTATCTCATATATAAGATTGAATATGTTAGTATGACGGTGTAAAATTGCAATATGAAGTATGCTTTATTCTTGTTCATCTAACTAAGTGAACCAAATCGGGATAACAACAAACGAGCTCAGCCAAGAACTCGAAGTTCCCTGATTTAGTTGCATCGAATAATAAATTTGAAGGTGTTCTGATTAGCTCTTTTTAGACATTTAATACGTTTAGACATTTAATACGTTTAGACATTTCTCTAACTGAGTACAAGAGAAGAAATTCAAAGTTATATATAATTTATGAAGTGACAATATAATTAATTAAGAACAAGAATGACTATATTAATTACTAGTTGTACTTAATTTAGACGACTAACATGAGATTGGGGGGGGGGGGGGGGGGGGGGGGCGTCGATGATCGGATCGGATCTTGGATTCAAGTTTGAAAATCCGTCGAATCCGCCGATCCGCCTAAAACATTAGGTATTATTTTTATATCTGGCAATTTGCCTATTTATACAAGATTAACACAATTTACAAAGCAATTTATAGAAGAGTATAAGAGACTAAAGCATGCCACAATAAGCCTAAAATAAGAAGACCAAATATATTAAGGTCCAAAACAAAGCAAGGCCCACACTACTAAAAAATAAAAATCTAGATTCTAGACAACAAAGATCACAATGTTACTAGTTTAGCTGTTTATGTTTTCTACTTTTCTTTGGACAATAAAAACCTGAGTGTTGTGTTGTTTCACATGTTTTTTAGAAGAAAATTAACAACTTGTGTTGATGTTGTTTGGATGATTTTATTTAATGTTGAACATTTGGATGATTTTATTTAATGTTGAACATTTGAATGATTTTAGTTGGAGTTGTTGTTTAAGGATTATAAACTTTTTGAACTATATAAGTTTATGTTATGTATTTTCTTTACTGTTAATTTTATTTGAATTAATTAGTAATGTTTGAATTAATTATTTGATTTTATTTATTTCAAATAATAATTTGTTATATATTAAGAATAACTTTATATTAATTTGATCCATCGGATCGGATCGGATCTAATAGTAATCGGATCGGATCAGATCGGATCCCGTTATAAAATTGGATCTGATCGGATTGTAATTTTTTCGATCCAATCGAATCTTAGATCATGACAAATCCATTAGATCCGATCCGCCGCACACCCTTAAACTCTAATAGGTTAGTGTCTTAAAAAGTCCCATTATTCCTCGAACAAACATTCAAGAAGGCTTTCGGGCTAGCACATGCAAGGCGGTGTCTTTTTGCTTGTTACGTGTTACAACTAGCTCCGGTTGATGCTTTAACAATTTCAATATGATATCGGAGCAATGCATTTAAAATCTTTTAAGAATGATTATTTTTAAAAAGTAAAAAATAAAAAGCACGGTACATGTGCAATATCAAACATCTTCTTCAATGACTACTATGGATTCAATGACAATTTTAAGAATGATTCTAACATTTTCGCAAACAGATGCAAAAATAGAAAGAGATAGAATATATATATATATATATATATATATATATATATATATATATATCACTAATGCCATATTTGTGGTCAGACTTAGGAGTCATTTGTATTTTTGTCTGAAAACTGAACTGTCTTAAATTTTTCTGAAGATTGAATAAAGACTGAAATCTTAATCTAGAGATGAGCATTTTCTTATGGGGCCCCATCCCCCATGGGCCTCATGAGGTTTTGGGGCAAAATTTGCCCCTAAATGGGTTTTGAGGGTGGGTGTAGGAGCAAACTTGACCCCCATTTTATAAATGGGAGAGGTGGTGAGGGTACCTCCCCCAAAACCCAATCCTCCATTCCCCCAATATATATAATTTTAATTTATATTTATATTTAAAGTTTTAACGATTAAAAAAAAGTCCCCCTAAATGGGTTTTGGGGGATGTGGTAGGGGAAGAGTTGAGGAATGGGGGTGGGGGGACCCTCCCCCGTCCCATTACGCCCCCACGCCTATCCCTATCAAAACCTGAATGACATGTTTATTTATTTTATTTTTTTCATATATAAATGTATTATTAACATGTTTATTTTTTAAAAATAAAATTGTCTGAAAATAAGTAGTTTTATATTTATACTCATGCTATTTAATAGAAGTTATTTAACATACAATTTAACAAAATAATAAATTCATCAAAGAATATAATTTTTCATGTTCTGCAAACAAAATTCAAGTTCAATTTATTGTCAAAAAAAAATTTAAATTATTTTACATGTTGTCCACTTTCCAGTTTATATATTTTAATTATAATCCAGTGATTTGGAATTAAGTTAAAAATCCGGATTTTTTATTTTATTTTTTAAGTTGTTTTTGATAATTTAAAGTTGTTTGACCACTTAAAAAAACAAACAAAACTACTTAATAAATTCAATTCAAACATATTAAGTTTTAATTAGAAAAAACAAACGATCCCAATTTGAAAACAAAAAATTTGTTGAATTCGTCACAATAATTTTTATTGGTTTTTTTTTTGTGTAAGAAACAATAGTTTGTATTTTTAATTGACTTTGTATTATCTCTTAAAAAAATTGACTTTATATTACGAATAAAAATGAAAAGCAATCGAATTATATTAGGAAGAGTAATGCTACTTTGTATAAAAATAAAAATTAAATGAATAAATTACAATAATACCATATTATTTGGACACTAGATTTGCACATCATATTTGGATAAAATAACATTATTGTATTGGAAAAATAATTTAATTCCCTAAATGGGATGGAGCAATCATATTTTTTTTAACTCTGTAAAATCTCACACACTCACAAAAGAATTTACTGAAGAAACTGTTTATTGAATTGATGTTTTACATTGAAATAATTCCAACTATTTATAGTAGCTGGGATGAGGTAACCTGATAACATCAAACCTCTAAATAACAAGGAAATAAAAAAACTTTGGTAATCCTAACTAAAAGATAAATAGGAATTATCTAAAGGATAAATCCAACATAATATCTAAACTGATAATTAAAGATAATTATTAATAATAACTTGGTTTAATTCTACATAGCTCCCCTTAAACCAAGTCCATCATAGCTCATCATGCCCAAAGACTTCTTAAGCTTCTGAAAAATGTCAACTTTGAGCGGCTTCGTGAAGATGTCTGCAACCTGTTCCTCTGAACGGCAGTACTCGATCACGATCTCCTTGTCTTTCACCAAGTCTCGTATGAAGTGAAACTTGATGTCAATGTGCTTACTTCTACCATGGTAGACTGGATTCTTAGTAAGAGAAATGGTGGACTTGTTGTCGCAGTAGATCACCGTGGGAGCATTCTGTTGATGCTTCAACTCAGAAAGCATGTGACGTAGCCACACAGCCTGTGTAGCACCACCACCAGCTGCAATGTACTCAGCTTCAGTTGTCGATAGAGCAACCACCTGTTGCTTCTTCGATGACCAAGAAAATACCCCAGAACCAAGATGGAATGCAAATCCGGATGTACTTTTCCTCTTCTCCGTATCACCTGCCCAATCACTATCTGTATACCCAACAAGCTCGACTTTGTTAGCGGAAGAGTAAAAGATACCATCACCTAGTGTACCTTTCACATATCGCAAGATACGCTTGCCAGCCTGCAAGTGAGATTGCCTCGGAGAATCCATGAACCTGCTGATAAGCCCTACTCCATAAGAAATATCAGGCCTAGTAGAAGTTAAGTACCTTAGACTTCCTACTAGCCTCCGAAAGATGGTAGCATCAACTCGCTCACCAGTCCCATCCTTCTCCAACTTCAACCTTTCCTCAACTGGAGTCAGCATCGGCTTACATCCATCCATCTTGAACTTTTTCAGCACATCACCAGCATACTTCTTCTAACACACAAAGATGCCATCATCTGTCTGAGTCACCTCAATACCGAGAAAATAAGACATCAACCCAAAATCTGTCATCTCGAAATGACCAGTCATTGCACTTTTGAACTCTGCAATCATCTCAGGGTTATTTCCGGTAATGATCAGATCATCAACATATAGACACACAATAAGAATATCTCCCCGGGAGTTGGATTTGATATACAAAGTGTGCTCATAAGGACATCTCTGGAACTCATGCTGGATAAAATATGTGTCAATGCGTGTATACCACGCTCTGGGTGCCTGTTTCAACCCATATAAGGCCTTTTTCAGCTTGTAGACCTTATTTTCTTGCCCCTTCTTTACATACCCCATAGGTTGCTGTATATAGACTTCCTCCCCTATCTCCCAATTCAAAAATACGGATTTCACATCCATCTGGAAGATTCTCCAACGATTCTGTGCAGTAAGAGACACAATCAAATGAACCGTGTCAAGTCTGGCAACATGAGCAAACACCTCGAAATAATCGATCCCTGGCTTTTGCTTGTAACCTTTCGCAACCAGACGCGCCTTGTAGCGTTCCACCTCATCGTTTGGCTTGTATTTTGTCTTGTACACCCACTTAACACCAATGGGCTGCTTTCCACCTGGCAAATCAGTAAGCTCCCATGTGTTATTCTTCTCAATCGCATGAATCTTCTCATTCATTGCTTTCAGCCAGCAATCATTACGAGCAGCATCTTCATATGTGATAGGATCACAATCTGTAAATAGTGCAAAGTTCACCAACTCTTCATTTGTTGGATCGTCGTCATTACTGAGAACACAATCCTGCAAACGAGCTGGCAACACCAGTTCACGTTGTGGACGACCAGAAGATTCTGCTGGATGTGGGTTCACTAGGGATGGTGGAGCCACTAGGGTTGGAACCGGATCATCTCTCGGATGACCATCAATCTCATCCAGGTCAACATCAATGTCAGAAGAGCTCCTCTTACCGCAAGACCAGTCCCAGCATCCTTGCTCATCGAAGGTAACGTCCCTACTGACAATCACCTTTTCTGTCACTGGATTATAAAGTTTATAACCCTTCGTTACCTGACTGTAACCGATGAAGATGCACTTCTCTGCTTTATCATCAAGTTTCTTTCTCAAAGCATCAGGTACATGAGCATAAGCAATACACCCAAACACTCGTAAGTGTTCAATGCTGGGTTTGAGTCGAGTCCAGGCTTCCTGAGGAGTCTTTCCGAGAACACTACTGGTGGGACATCTATTCAACAAATAGAACGCACAAGCAACTGCATCACCCCAAAAACCTTTGGGCAGTTTCTTCAAGTGTAACATACACCTGACCATGTCCATGACTGTTCTATTCTTCCTCTCTGCTACACCATTCTGCTGAGGAGTATATCTCGCTGTTAACTGATGATTGATGCCATGTTTTTGCAAGAAACCATCGCAGACAACATATTCTGTCCCTCGATCTGTTCTCAAAGTCTTGATAGACCTTTCACATTGATTTTCCACCAATGCCTTAAATCTCTTAAAAGCATCACAAGCATCTGACTTCTGCTGCAAGAAATACACCCAAGCCTTTCTGCTGAAGTCATCGATAAAGGTATTAAAGTACCTATATCCCCCATTCGACGGAGTCTCCACGGAGCATAGGTCTGAGTGCACTAGCTCCAAGGGCCAACTGGCTCTCCACGTCTTCTTTGTAGGAAATGGGTCTCTGTGCTTCTTTCCTACAACACATGTCTCGCATACCCTATTAGGAGGATTAATGACAGGCAATCCTGAAACCATCTTCCTTGAAGAAAGTAGCTTCAAACTCTCAAAGTTCACATGGCCGAACCGCATATGCCATAACCAGCTCTCATCTCCGATTACAGAACTAAAGCATGGTAAAGTGTCACTGTTAATATGCAGCGGAAACAAACTGTTTGGTGACATGTTTACCTTTGCTATCAGTCCTTTTTGTTCATCGTTGATGGTGCATACCCCTCTGTAGATCCGCATATCATACCCCTTCTCTGAAAGTTGCCTCATGCTCAACAAATTTTGATACAGACTCGGAACAAACAGTACCTCTGAGATGGTATTCTTGGATCCGTCCTTCAGAGAGATGGAGATTTTACCCTTCCCCATTACTGGCACCTTTGAGTCATTCCCAAACTTCACTTCCGAAGTAAAGGTTTCATCCAATTCTGAGAACATCTCCTTCCACACATGTGGTTGCTGCAGCCTATATCCAGAAACCATTTGTACTTGGCATCATTCATTGCTACACTACACGCTAGCAACAACGTTTCTGAATAGTCTTCATCTTCTGCAACATTAGCCTGGAAATTTCTGCCATTGGATTTGCACTCATTCTTGTAGTGGCCATATTTTTTACATCTGAAACACTGAATCTGAGATTTACTCTTCTGATTAGTGTTATTGCCTCCTCTGCCTTTCACCTGGCTAGATCTGGAAGCACCTCCCCTCCTATTTTGCGAGTTCTGACCCTTCTGGCTTGCCTCAGAATTCTTCCGGGTCTCGTCTTTATCTTTCTTAAGACTTAACTGGCTCTGCAAAGCTTCCTCCACCTCGATCTCAAACTTCTCATCCAGACGTTGTTCATGGGCTTGGAGCCAGCCCATCAATTCATCCAACGTCATTGCCTCGAGATCTTTGGACTCCTCGATGGCAGTCACCTTGTACTCAAACTTCTCAGTCAATGTTCGGAGAATCTTCTCCATGATCTGAACATCTGAAATTGACTCACCATTGGACTTCATCTGATTAACAAGTGCCAATGTCCGTGAGAAGTAATCTGCCACCTTCTCCGTTTTCTTCATCTGGAGAAGCTCCAACTGCCTACGCATGGTCTGCAAGCGAACTTTCTTCACTTTTTCAACTCCTTTGTAGGTGTTCATCAGAACGTCCCACGCCCGCTTTGTTGATGTTATATGTGCGATTTTCTCAAAAATCACCGGATCGAACGACTGGTTAATGAAAAACCTCGCCTTCAAATCCTTCCTGGTTGTTGCAGCATCTGCTGGCCCAACAATACCTCGGAAACAACAGTCCACAACTCCTGGTATTCAAACAATAGTTGCATCTGGACCCTCCAATACTCAAAATTGGTTTTTCCGTCAAACTTTGGTATTTGTGGTTGTATTGTGTTATTATTATTATTGTTAAGGGTGGCCATTGTAAATTGCAATGTAATTTGCCAACAAAATAATAATAATAATAATATAACACAAAAAAGACAAAAGCAACAGCACTTAAACAAATAGTCACGTGAACCCAATCAGCAAAACACAAAAAAAAAGTCAAACACTCCAACTTTTTTAAAAGACCACTCTTGTCCAGTTCTCAAACGCACCAACCTTTTTTTAAAACACCAACCTCGTCCAGTTCTTCTTTTTCGTCCACCACCGGTCTTCTAACTTCTTCACGACGTCCCTCTAGTCCACGAACAAGTCACGATTCCGGCGACTTCCTCGGTCCGGCGACGACGTATTCCGGTCAACCAAGGGATGGCCAACAACCTCTGTTGGTCAACAACGGTCAAAGATCGACGGATCTTGGCGGTGGAAAAGCCAACCGCGAACTTGGATCACTCCGATGCACCGGAAAACTCGTCGGATCTGGTCAACGGACACTTGGGTTTTGTTCCCGGTCGTCTTCTGAAGATTTTGGTGGTGGCGGTGACAGTCCACTCACGGCGGCAAGTGAGACCTGTTTCCGGCGGCCGTGGGTTGTGTGGAGGTCTGTCCGGCGGCGCTGGCTGCTGCTCCGAACTCCTGGATCCTCAACTCCTGGATCCACCTACCACTCCTGGATTCTCAACTCCTGAATCCTACCCTACTGCTTGGAATACCAAATGTAAAATCTGACACACTCACAAAGGAATTTACTGAAAAAACTATTTATTGAATTGATATTTTACATTGAAATAATTCCAACTATTTATAGTAGCTGGGATGAGGTAACCTGATAACATCAAACCTCTAAATAATAAGGAAATAAAAAAACTTTGGTAATCCTAACTAAAAGATAAATAGGAATTATCTAAAGGATAAATCCAATCTAATATCTAAACTGATAAAATAATTATTAATAATAACTTGGTTTAATTCTACAAACTCCTTAGATGGGTCGGGTTTTGCTAAATTCAATCCCGAACCTATGGAAAAAATCAAGATTCTCAATTTATAAAGAAAAATAGATTACAGTGTTTACAAAAAAAAAAACAAAAACAAAAGAAAAATTCCTCGTACTGTTAAATGTTAATGATGTTATTGATGTCGTCTGAAAACCTAACACCATGCATCCAGCATCCAGCATCCAGCATCCAGCATCCAGGCATAAAAAAAAAAGTCCAATATATATAATTTTAATTTTAATTTATATTTAAAGTTTTAACGATTAAAAAAAAGTCCCCCTAAATGGGTTTTGGGGGAGGTGGTAGGGGAAGAGTTGAGGAATGGGGGTGGGGGACCCTCCCCCGTCCCATTAGGCCCCCACGCCTATTCCTATCAAAACCTGAATGACATGTTTATTTATTTTATTTTTTTTATATATAAATGTATTATTAACATGTTTATTTTTAAAAAATAAAATTGTCTAAAAATAAATAGTTTTATATTTATACTCATGCTATTTAATAGAAGTTATTTAACATATAATTTAACAAAATAATAAATTCATCAAAAATTATAATTTTTCATGTTCTGTAAACAAAATTCAAGTTCAATTTATTGTCAAAAAAAAATTTAAATTATTTTATATGTTGTCCACTTTTCAGTTTATATATTTTAATTATAATCCAGGGATTTGGAATTAAGTTAAAAGTCCGGATTTTTTATTTTATTTTTTAAGTTGTTTTTGATATTTTAAAGTTGTTTGACCACTTAAAAAAACAAACAAAACAACTTAATAAATTCAATTCAAACATATTAAGTTTTAATTAGAAAAAACAAACGATCCCAATTTGAAAACAAAAAATTTGTGGAATTCGTCACAATAATTTTTATTGGTTTTTTTTTTGTAAGAAACAATAGTTTGTATTTTTAATTGACTTTTTTTAAAAAAAAAATTGACTTTATATTAAGAATAAAAATGAAAAGCAATCAAGTTATATTAGAAAGAGTCATGCTACTTTGTCCAAAAATAAAATTTAAATGAATGAATTACAATAATACCATATTATTTGGACACTAGATTTGCACATCAAATTTGGATAAAATAACATTATTGTATTGGAAAAATAATTTAATTCCCTAAATGCGATGGAGCAATCATATTCTTTTTAACCCCTTAGATGGGTTGGGTTTTGCTAAATTCAATCCCGAACCTATGGAAAAAATCAAGATTCTCAATTTATAAAGAAAAATAGATTACAGTGTTTACAAAAAAAACAAAAACAAAACGAAAAATTCCTCGTACTGTTAAATGTTAATGATGTTATTGATGTCGTCTGAAAACCTAACACCATGCATCCAGCATCCAGGCATAAAAAAGCATGCGAAACAACTGTTTTCAATGTATCTTGAAATTTCTTATACAATTTCAGCCTATACTATTTTATAATTAAAAATTAAAAATGTTTTTTGTAATAACTAATAAGTTAAACAATTTAATTAAAAAAATTTAGGGAGGTGATGGCGTCCCAGCTTTTTATTTTTTATAAATTTAAACATCAAATTATCGTAAATATATACTATTCAGCTTAAATCAACGAAAAGTCCTCCAACAAAAAGAGATTTCATTGCTTAATAAAAAAAAAAATGTAATTCTCGCCTACCTAAAGAGTAAATGAAGTTAACCTTTTCTATATCATTATATATATATATATATATATATATATATATATAAAACCAAAAAAAACAAAAAGAATTAATGTTCATCAATTTGTATTTTATCGGAATGAATTTTTGGGAAGTTAAATAAAATATTTACACACTTACAATACAAGTCGGTTTCGATGCATTTGAAAAATAGATCAGCTCCATCCTGTGGTGTCAAATGTGATTCAGTGCAATTATATAAAAATTGTCTTCCATTCTTCCTAACAATGCAGCCATGTAGAGGCGTGGAGCGGTATCATATCATTAGCACCTCTAAGTGTTAGTAAATCTGGATCATGTAATTGACAATATTAAAAGTTGTGGATTTAAATCAGCTGATATTATATTAGATTTACGTAAGTATATATGATTGGAGAGAGAGAGAGAGAGAGAGAGAGAGAGAGAGAGAGAGAGAGAGAGAGAGTTCACTGGTTAGATCCATGATCCATCAGCTGGTTTTGAGGGGCATCTGTAGATTGAAGATTTATAACTATATCTACCATTTGGATGGTACGATGATGTTCAACTGACAAGTGTTGACGCTGCCATGTGTCCTGCATACAAGAATAGTTATATTATTATATTAATACCTCTTTTTAATCAAATTAAAGGACACTTTCAGGCTTTCATGACTTTGTATATACTTTTTTTTTGGGACATGACTTTTGTATATACAATCTTAAAAGTTCTGGATTTAACTATGTAATTGACAATATTAAATAGTTCAAAATTCGACTTTATAATTTGTTCAGACAATATTAAATAAATATATATATATATCTAAAAGAAACCCGAATTAAAGAAAATAAACACCCACAACTTAGAAGATTTTTCAGTGGAATTGGTCCCCGGCAAACGAACTCGAGAAAGGCCTATAGTGTTTGCTTGAGTGAGTACGAGGTAATGCAAATTTAGAGAATATAAGTTTCATATATATATATATATATAAATTTTTAAATCAGTATGTACTGATATAACTTTATCGGTGCATTTGATGTGGACCATTAGATTTACATATTTTGACTCAAGGTGTATGCACTTGTCAAAAATTTCTCCATAATTAGTGATCCACATACAACGCACTGATATACGTTATATCAGTACGCATCGAGAAGAAAATGACTATATATATATGCTACTAATAATGAAAGAGAAATAATTTTTTTTTCTTTTTTTTATTACTTAAGAGCATAATAAGATAGATTGCGTGTATCGTCTTTATCACTTAAAAGTCAAGATTATATCGGTATAGACGTAAAGATGTATAAAAGAACTGATAATTCTTGAACTCTGTCACTCAAAATTACATCAGTTTTGTTGTAAACATGCATAAATGAACTTGTAATTCTTGAACATTTCACCTATTAAGAAACTAACTGTTAAAAGCTAGTGCTCGTGGGGACCGTGCCTATTTGATAATTGAGGCTATCAAATCCAACGTGAAGTAAGGGTCTTGTTACTTTATATAAAGTGAATTCTTTAAATTATCAACACTTTTTAGTTTTATGGATTACGCTGAACGGATAATGTGAAATTTTGAGGAAAGCCGATTCAATAGAACGTCCCTACTCCCTCCCACATAAAAGAAGTGGTTGTTGTAGTTTGAAGGGTATTCAACCCTAGCACGCCAGTTTCTTTGATGACTTAAGTGGACTTTTTTTATTTTTATTTTTTTTATTTATTTTTATTTGCAGGTCTCTTGATATGGAATCATAGTGGAAATGGAATTTCATATGGAATCTCCTTAGTCATTTCACCAAGCATTCATAATTTCGGCTAACTTCTTTACTTCATATAATCATATATATTTCTTTTACAACTTCATTACTCTTCTGGAATCTCTATATTATAAGTTGACTAATTAAAATTTTGTATTTGATAAACAAATTTATTTAAAAATTATCTAGTTGATTTTTTTTTTAAGTTTACAAATTTACCACTATAAATTATGAAGGGTACGTATAAACATAATAATTAATTTATATATAATATTTGATAATAATTTTTTTAGGAATAATAACTATAATTATAATTTACGATTACATAATGATCTTAACAAATATACTTTCACTTGAATTAAAGATTTAACTAATTAATTAATTTCCATTGTTATATATTTACTATTTGTCAAGTTGTATATATATATATATATATATATATATATATATATATATATATATTTGTAAATATGATTTACTTTTTGAAGATTATTTAGTATATGTATATATGAGTATAATATCTTGTAAACACACCTCACATAATACTAAATATACCGTTTCATTTAATTTTGAAAAAATATATATAGAATAATTTTAAAAAATTAGTTAAAATTGTAAAAAATGACCAAATATAATATAAAACTCATTTTTGAATCACAAATTTAATTGTTAATAACCACATTTAAAAAAAATCCGTACATAACCAAAACTACAAAAATATCCTACAACTTAGTTTTTTTTACGAGAAATGTGAAATCTAGAGAAAAATTAAAACATTAAACCTTGGAGAAAATCGTGAAATATTGAAAAAATAAACCACAAAATATCATTTACAAACGTGAAATGTTTATATTTTTCAAGAGTAAAAAAAATCTTACACCACCAATATCAATAGACACTGTTTGGTGCGTTAGATTGGATTGGACTGGATTATTTTTTTATGGGATTGAATTAGATTATATAAGATTAATCTAAATTAGTATAGTAATGTGTTTGATGCAGTACAGATTGAACTAAACTACTAAAGTAATATTGTCTCTTGTTTGGTATAACATGAGATTTGATAAAAAAAAATAATTGAAAATAATTATCTTTTGTTAGTGTCTTTATAAAATTAATTTAAATTAATTTTTAAATAAAAAATCATTTTAACCCAATTCAAAAAAATATTTTAAATTAAAATTGGTTAAAAAATTATTATTTTTGAATAAAATAATTTAAAATTAATATGAAATAAAATAATATTTATTTTTTAATTGATATTAAAAATATTTTTAAAATATTAGACTAAAATCTATTAATACTAAGAATAAAATATATTTAATTAAATTTTAAAATAGATTAAAAGCTTGTTTGGTTGAGCTTTTGAAAAACTTCTATCGATAAAAGATCTACTTGTAGTAGATCTATTAGAAATAGAGTTTTTGAAAAAAAAAATATAATTGTTTGGTTAGTAGACTTCTTTAAAAAAAAATGTCTATTTGAAGAAATACCAACTCTAATAGTCACTATTCAATTTAAAATAGATTATCTCAAAAGCTCAACCAAACAACTCTAAAAAATCTCAAACAGACCCCTACAAGAATATATTCTACGACGACACGACTCAGAATGTAACCCCCACATTAGGGAAGATATTCTCCCATACATATTTACACCACCAGGGTTCAAACTCTGGTGATAGATGTTAGTTTAAAGTTTCCAGCCACTAAAGATATCGAGTCTTAAGCACTACAACATCTTTGTTGACTCACAAGTCACAATATTCATTTTGGATAGGGAGATCTCTAGGATTTTAATATAGAATATTTATAACTTGTTTGATTTCGTTTTTAAAATGATGTTTTTGAAAAATATTATTAAAAATGACAATTATATTTTTAAAATGTAATGTGTTTGATAACGTTTTTTTAAAAATTATTTTCAAAAACGAAAATGATGTAAATGTGTTTGGTATTGTTTTTAGTGTCACTGATATCTAAAATCACTGATTTGGTGAGGCGGTTCCTTAATAACCATTAATTTTTTAAAATTGCTCAAATTAGTCATTTCATAGAAAGAAAGTATCAATTGTTGTCATTTTGACGATTAATTGTTTGAAGTCTGTTTGGTTATATCATAACCTATTAGAATATGGGTTAAAATAGTAAAACATGTTTTACATCCATTTTTGAACCTATTTTTATCTGTATTTTGACTATTTTTTGACCATGATTACTTTGTAAAACAGAAAATATTGTCTATAAAATTCTTATAATCAAATCATTACTTTTTATATATAATTAAATAATAAATTAATCATGAAATAAGTTTGATATCATCTCAAATTAATCAGGAAATTAATCAGGGAATAATAATAAGTTTTATGTCACCCATAAACAAGAAGTATTGCCCATAAAAATAATAAATTAATCAAATCACTAATTTATATATATAATTAATTAATCAAAATACATAAAATATTTCCCATAAAATTCTTTATAGGTGTCACATCATAGATAACAGTAGTTTTCCATTAGATTTTAACAAAATGGCTGGCAAATGAATAATGTTTTATCAAAATGGTGATTTTGGAACAATGTTTTGTCAAATTAATGATTTTGGAACAATTTAAACAGTGAATGATATTTTTAGTACTTTACTACCAATTAATGATGTCTGGTGTTATTTTCTCTTTTTTAAATGGGTAAATTAGTTGTTTAGAGAGAAAAATTGTGGTTTGTTTTGAAAATGGTTAAAAACATCAAAAAGTTGAAATTTCAACTTTTTGATGTTTCAACTTTTTGGTTATAACTTAAAAAAAAATTATTTTCAAAAACATATTTGTAAAAGGTATAACCTTAAAAAACAATAAAATTGTTTTTTATATTAGAAAACAAAAAAATGGTTTTTAAAAACACACCCAAACACCACCTAAAATTATGAAAATAATTTAATTTATTTCTTCATTGAAAATTTAAAAAGTACTTAAAATTTATATAGACTTGGCACACCAAGACAGAAGCATTATATAATTATTATGCTTATAATTCATAAGTGGGAATGGTGAGAAATGTCATCTTTTTAGACATGAGTTGCACCGACGTCACTGCTTTAATAAGTTATGTTTAAAAGGCACCTATTATGGTGAACTACCAAAATTGCCCTTAAATAATCATTTTTCTATTGTTTTTGTACTTTCATCTCCAAACTTAGAACACTGAACTCGTCTGTTTCTCTCTCTACCATAAACTTGTCGGAAAATAAACTTCTCGACATCCTTCAGCACAACAAGATAACATATTTCTGAAATACTTCTTTTTTATCCTGCATTTCTGAGTATAAGTCTTGTAACACTTTAACCGTTCCTTTTGTAAACATGAAGGTCGTTTTGTGAAGTTTGAATCTGGGAATTTTGAATCTCCGAGCTTTTTCTAAAGGCTCCGAGCTTTTAGTAAAAAACTAGAAAGAAAGTTAAAAAAACTCGAAAGAAAGTTAAAAAAACTCGAAGGTTTTTCTTTCGAGCTTTTTAAAAAAGGTTTTCGAGTTTTTTTCAAAAAGCTCGAACACCTTTTAAAAAAAGCTCAAAAGAAAGTTAAAAAAACTCGAAGACCTTAGCTTTTTTTTAAAAAGCACGAAAGAAAGACCTTCGAGTTTTTTTAACTTTCTTTCGAGCTTTTTTAACTTTCTTTCGAGCTTTTTTAAAAAGGCTCTGAGCTTTTTTAAAAAGATCTTCGAGTTTTTTTTAAAAATGACTCTGAGCTTTTTCATGAAGGCTTCTCGACCCCCGAATGCGTCTGCGTAGCGCCATTCCATCACCGTTCGAGTGATTGTCTGAGTTTCAACCGAACTTTCTCTCTCTACTTCACAACTTTGTCACTGTAAACTGAATGAAAGAAATCTGACGTGAAATAACTATTGGTGGTATTTTTGTCTGTTTACCATAATAGGTGCATTTTAAACATAAGTTATTAAAGCAGTGACATTGTTGAAATACTACCTCTAGAAAATGCTATTTATTTTTTGAACCCTAATTCATAATTTACCGTGGTAATTTCAATTTAAAAAATGCCCTTATTTAATTTTTTTAATAAATTTGTTTACGAAACTACAAAATCTGAGTCAATCTCTAGAGACTAATCAAGTCCACCCCATGTCATCGAAGCGACACTGGCGTGCTAGTGCAGCCGACCCTTCTTCAATCACAACCACTCCTTTTATGGGAGGGACATTCTATTGAACCTTCCTCGAAACTTCTTAAAGATTCGTTCCCAACAATTCAACAAATGTACTCATATAATGTTAGCGTTAGTTTACTCGGCTTGGAAAATCAAAACACGTTTACGATATAAAGAATTCACTTGTATACGATAGACCCTTTATTGAGGTTGGATTGATAGCACTCACTCATCCAATAGGGTCCCCCCATGAATAAGGATAGCATTGGGGTGGGTTCGGGGCGGCGTGACCCTTCTTGCACCCCGTCCCATTTATTTTTTGAAATCTCATTTTCATATAAAACCCTGCAATATATGGAGTGGAACAGGGCCTCATTTAATCCATACAAATACGATATAATATATAAAGTAATTCTAAAAAATTATTGAAAACCATCTCATAAACATTAAAAATAAACATAAATCTTACTACTAAACCACTAAATTTAATAATTTTTAAACATGACATTAAAAGAAAAAAACTAAACAAAAATAAAAAAGATTATATTTTAAACGGGACTGATGGAGATTATAAATCTCATCTATGCCACATACACATTACGAGTTTTACTATCTATCTTTATCTTTATCCCATCCCCATCAAATTGAAACTCATTCCTACCCATAAGTGCGGGTCCCCGTAGGGCTCTATACCTTTGGATTATTTTGCTATCCCTACCCACAAAGGCTTTTGAGTCTTACTTAGTACTTACTTTATGGGCGAAATAAGAGAAATGTTCAAAAATACAGGTTTCTTATGGCATGCCTACGAAAATAGGAAAAATGTTCAAAATTTTTGAGTGACAGAGGGCGCAATGCTTAATAAAGCGTAATAAATCTTATTAATTATACTCTTACGTTACAAAAAAAGAAAAAAAAAATCATTTCTCCTTGACCAGTGCTATATATTAAACTTACATTCTCTAATTTTGCATCAACTCGTACTCAAGCAAACAAATAAAAGCCTTTCTCGAGTTCATTTGCTGAACAATTCCACTTAAAAATTATCTAGGTTATTCATCTTCTTCGTTTTTTTTTTTTTTTGGGGGGGTTTTCTTTTAGCTATTTAATATTGTCTGGACAACTTATAATAAAGTCGAATTTTGAGCTATTTAATATTTTCAATTGCATAGTTAATTCTACAACTTTTAAGGTTATCATAGTCATGAAAGCCTGAAAGTGGTGGTTCATGTGTAACCAAAAGGTTTAAAAAGAGATAATATAATAATATAACCATTCTTGTATGCAGGACAAATGGCGGCGTCAACACTTGTTGTCAGTTCAGGTGGTGTTCCACAAATGGATGCACATCATACCATCCAAATGGCAGATATAGTTAGAAATCTTCAAACTACACAAGCCCCCCAAAATCAGCTGATGAATCATTCTCCGCCTGAACCCAACTCGCCCCTCTCTGATTTACTTCCCAGTAAAATTTCTCTCTTTCCTATCATATGTTCTTATCTAATTAAATCTGTGATATGGTGCGTACGTAGCTAATATAATATCAACCAAGTTGTATTCTTAGTAACTAGTTATGTTACCATTTTTATGTATGCAGGACAAAACGCTACAATAGTTGGCAGTACTCTAGTCGCTGGCAGTCAGCAAATAGATTCACATGATACGGTTCTGACAACAGAATCAATAGATGCTCATCCCATCCAAGCCCCCAAAACCAGCAGAATCATGCTCCAATTTACCAACGCAACTTGCCTGACCGTAGTCTACTTCCTAGCCAGAGTGAGCTCTCTCTCTCTCTCTCTCTCTCTCTCTCTCTCTCTCTCTCTCTCTCTCTCTCCAAACATATAAATATATTTATACCAGCTTTTGCTAGCTAGTACTTAATTAGCAAGTATGATTATAGATTATTCAACTTGCACGTACAGGTGAAAATCGGGACCAGTACCGCCACAAGTGTTTGCCACT